>BSBM01000088.1:3447500-4047500 GCA_027924585.1 Larix kaempferi
GTTGTCAGCGCAAATTTTGAATCACCTGCTACTTACAGCTTTCCACTGTCGCTGGGTGAGTTTGAGGCAGGGTTTCGCTATCGTTTTTATCCCTGAGGTGTTTGTCTACTGGGTTTTGGGAGTGTGCTTCTCGACTGGTTCGCTCACAGCTTAAGGGTTTTGTTTTAAAATTGTTGCCTGTCGTGGCTTTCAATAGAGAGGTACATGAAGTTTCTTTTCTCATCCAACTGAAGAATGTGATGGGGTTTCGCTACTTGTTCCCTCTGGTGGCTACCAGGTTGTCCACGGCTCAGGTAAGATAATGGTTTCACAGTTTTTGGGTTTTTGCAACAGGTTGTTTTTATTCGCAATAGTATTACAACTCTCGGCATTTGATAATATGATTTACAACTCTCAGCATTCAATGATGTGCAGGTCATGCTATTCTGAAGGTGCACAGGGCTTCATCTCCAGTGCTGGCTCCTCCGGGTAAGCCTGGTTATCCATGGCTGTCTCTCCCTTTGTTAGTTTTGTTGTGCTAGGGTTAAGTCTGGAGAGAAACTCCTGTATAATGGGGTCGTTGATATTCTTGTGACATGGGTACAGTCACCTGTAAAAATTGTTTTGTTTGTAATAGAAAGGGTTTGATACCCCGTCATGTTTATGAAGAACCATATATGGCTCAGACTGTATGAGGCCAGGGGTTTGTATTGTCATTGTAATTGCTATACGTAGGGTTTTACCCACGCTGTATAAATTAATAGTTACTGTATTTTGGGCCTGTCAGGTGGCCGTGTATCATTCTGCGTTTTATTTGAATGACTAGAGTGTTTAAAATATAAGGACTGTTTTGCGTTCTCAGATACTTGCAAGTATGATAACTCTGCTGTAGGTGAGTCCATGTATCTGTCTCTCTGCGTTTTCTTGGATTTTGAATATTTAATAAAAGAATGTTGATGTTTTCAACCATAACTGTAATAGTTAATTAATATAGGGTTAACCCGGCGAGTTGGGGTTCTGTTCCTGGTTTTAAACATATAAATGAAAATGTTTGAGTTAAGTGGTGACTGGAAACGAGTTGTGAAATTTTGATGTTTTTGTTTTAAAACAATTAACTGTAACTGTGGATGCCTGGACTATGAATGCGATATCCTGTAGGTTTGATCTGTTATAGGAGGCATTTCTATTCTCTTGTTTTCAACCTGTCGACTTAATGTTGTATGGCTACGGCCGTGTTAGGTTACTAACCACTCCCCAGAAGAAATACTGATAAGAAATAAGTCTTATTACAATAAAATAAATGTGAGGGTTTGTAACAGCCATTAATGGCTAAGCTCGTTGATGGTTTCTCTGCGTTTACAATGTTTGAATATAGATAGGACAACCTACGACAGAGCTGTGTATTTCATGTAATACAAGCTCGATAGTGAACAGTGATTCTATGCTTATGATTTGGATAATGAAACAATAAAGTCTCTATGTATTAAGACTTGGCTTCGAGCCAGTCAAGATGTTTGTCTAGTATTAAATAACTCTGTTAATCTGTGTTGTGACAACGTGGCTATAAATACTATATTATTAGGTTTAAAAGACAACACAATTTACAGCTTAAGTGTTTGCTTTTGACTATGATTTGAATAAGATTGTATGGGAAGCTTTTAAACAATGAAACATTGTTGCAATCTCATCCTTTGGATAATCGATAACTGTCAATGATATTCTGAGTATAAATAAATAAAATGATATGAGTTTTGTTCTTCTTTAGCTCGATGCAGAGACTAACCTGTATCTATAGTTGGCAGAATTATGAAACAGATATATATATACCAGTATATTGCTCTAAAAGAAACTATTCCTGTACATTCTCTATTGGGAAATATTTCACAGTAATTCTAAGATTTGTCTATGTGTCTGTTCTTATGACTGTTTTAAGGAGTATATTTCTGGAATGACTATTGTTTAATATTCTGTCTATTATTTAACTATTAATAGAAGTTCTAGAAATAATTACCATGATATCCGATTACTGTAATAGTAACAACATATTCTGTATAAAATAATTACTCTATTTAAGTGATAGTAGGAAAAATTCTAAGACATATGAGTTCTGCAAATTCTACCAAAAGACATTACAGAAATACTACTTTACTGAAAATAAATACAGTTCAAAACACAGTTGAGATAGTCCATTCTACATTTAAATTTATTAGATAAACAACAGGAAGAGTGGCAGAACCTGTATCTCTGGTAGACAATAACAGCAATGGGAGGCTGTTCCTCCCTACCAATTCCTGGAGAGTGCCCAGACAGCACTTCTCAGGACCCCCGAGCTTGCTCTGGTCTAACTGGCTGGAATCTAAGTACGGTCAATAATTCCCTCAGCCAAAACAGCTATACTGGAACCAAGTTACTGCAACTTCCTGCTCAAAACACTTCCTTACTATTTTCCCACTTCCTCAATGGGACTCCTGAATAGCATTCACCTGAATGTATTCTCCCTCTAGAACAATTGCTGAACCCCCAGCTCAGTTCATTGAGTAGTATTTAAAAGATTGCCTAGGTCTTAGTTGGGCTAACTGTCATTAATGAGCCACCTGCTCAGATTCCACTTTCTTGGGGAATCATGACCCCAAAATATAGGGAAGTTGCCACCTGCAACTCAGGAAGTGTTTGAGGATGCTGCCACTTGTCTTTTGTCCTTCCACCTAATTCCATCCACCAGTTAGACCAGTAACCTCTTTTAACAGCTCTCCCATGCTGTTGTCTCCATAATTTATTTATTAATAATAATTATTCAGAATTTACATTCCTTTTTTGGAGACTCTGCTGAGTCATCCATTTCTACTTAGCATTAAATTTAACATAATGTTCTCAGGAATATTTAAAAATAATTACATTATTTTAATAAAATTGGGGTATGTGACACGTTCTGAATGATTGTCACTTCAAGGCCTATGGCGATCATCTTTCTGGGATGGCTACAACTCAGAAAATATTACGCACTAGATACTACTGGCCTTCCATCTTTAAATATTGTATTGAAGCCGTCAAGAAGTGTCCTCCATGTTAGCTCTTTCATTATAAAAAGCGCTCGCATCCATCTCCCCTACATCTCGTTATTGTCATCGGCCCCTTTGAAAATTGGGGCATATATCTCATGCATTCTAATCCTACCTCGACCAGGGGGAATAGTGACGTCATCATTGTCGTTGACTATTTTACCAAGTGGGATAAGGCTATGCCTACATACCAGTAAGATGGAAAAACTGACCCACACTTCATGTTTAACCAAATCATTGCATGATTTGGAGTCCCACAAGCCATTGTTACTGATCATGGATCCCATTTCTAGAACAAGATGGTGGATGAACTAAGCACCAGATTGGGTTTTATCCATGAGAACTCAACTCCATATTTCCCACAGTACAATGGACAAGTAGAGGCCATCAACAAGGTCTTGAAAACCATGATCCAATGGATGGTGGGGACACATAAGTCAAACTAGCACAATATGATTTTCTCAGCCCTGGCATACTGTACTTCCGTGAAAACTACCACTGGTTTCATGCCATTTCAATTGGTCTATGAACTAGAGGCAATGCTACCGATAGAGTGCGAGATTCCATCATTAAAAATTGTTGTTGAACTCCTTCCCAATACTCCACCTAGAAACACTTGATGAAACCCACCATGATGTTGCTCTAGCCAACTAAGCTCATAAGAAGCGCGTCAAGGTAGAGTATGACAGATCCGACAAACCTCATGTTTTCAACGAGGGTGATTTGGTCCTCACATATGACCAAAAACACGATAATATGGGAGTAGGAAAACTCGAGTCCATGTGGCACGGTCCATATGTGGTAAAATGCGTGTTGGAGAAAGGAGAATATGAGCTCGAATATTATGATGGGATATCTCTATGGGAGCCTCACAATGGGCTCTTCCTGAAACAGTACTATGCTTAAAAATTTTATGCATTAGTGCTATGTAAGATTGTACATGATGTGTGTTTTTTGCGGTGTGACAATTTGTTTGAGTGTGTTAGGATCTTGTTTCTACGCTTATACCATGTTCTTCCTGAATATGCAGATGGAAACATGTCTTAGATTTGCGGACGGCGTCATTCGGCATACCCTTAAACTCGCTTCAGCAGCTTGGGTACTATACTCACCAACCGGTGAGCTCATTAGTTCAGGAGGGAATTGTCTAAGGTACGCAACCAATAATGTCACCGAGTATCACACAGTGATCGAAGTCTTAACCGACACTCTTTCCCTAGGTATGGACCATGTTGTGATTCACCTTGACTCGCAACTAGTGGTCTCCCATATTAACCATATCTACACCATACCTGAACCTACCCTGCTTCATCTATTCCGACGAGTATGTCTCCTAGAGAGGTCTTTTTCGTCTATTCAATACCTACATATTCCTGGAGAGATGAACACTGTTGCTGACTCATTGGCCAATTTTATACTAGATTGGTACATTGCACATTCGTAAAACATTTTATTTAAAAGATGTAAAAATGACACAACATGTAAATCATCCATAATGTATAAGAAAACATGTACAAGATCCCATAATCATCACTAGAACACTGTATATACAACCGCAAATAGAGTTTTATATATATCATGTCGGTATAAGTACAAAACGTGGTACTGGTACAAAAATCTGAAGCTCATGAGCTTTCAGTAAGAGTCTCCTCTACAAAATTCTGAAGCCTGTGGCTTTCAGTACATACATATACGCATGATTCTAGTCCCTAGGACGCTCATGATAGTAGACAATGGCTCTGGCTACTTTCCGAAGCAATGAACCAAAACACTCGGATACACCCACTGTATGTCAACGATGAGGTAGCTCATGTATGCGTGGATCCATGATATCAAGAGTCAACCACTGGAGGTTCTCCTCCAACTCATCTAGCTCCTCCATGGCATCTCGATCTATGGACTCCATCTCTCGTACATCTCCTCTCTGCGCAATTGGAGAGGCACCCGCTGGATGGGATGGACCAACATCTGCATAAACATGTATCAATCATTAGTACTACTCTAAAAACATCTAAAAATAACAAAATGCAAAAACAAACAACAGATTTTTCATTCTTACCTATGTCTCCCCATTGTGCATCCTCAAGAAGAACTAAGTCCAAGTCTCCTTTGAAATTAGTTCCCTTGTAGGGGTAGTCCTCCACCATGAGGAGTTGTCCCCTCAATGAGTTGAAGAAAGAAGGACCATAGCTAATGATGGGACCCCCACCTTAGTGGCGACCCATCACCTCATACCATTGTACCATGTGTGGATATCTTGGATCCAACTCATCTAGCTCAAGTTGTGGGTGTAGATGTGGAACTCTCTCTAGGAAGAACGATACCACAACCGATCCATATCCAAAAAATTTCATCTCACAATGCCAAAATTTGGTGAGATTCTCTCTGAGAGACACGAGGAGTCCCTCGCACCAGTTAAAGACTGTAGGATCCATACACTCCTCTGCATATAGCATGTGGGCCTTGCTATCCAAGTGAGGTTCTCTACTCCCTACAACCCTCTGAATAGAGAATAGGACTCTATGTAATGGACGGTCCATCACATGTTTGATGGGGATTTTCCCACCAACTGTCTGCGTGCCAGGGGTGCACCACTGAGCCACTACATCCTCAGTAGTTCGATCACTCCCTCATGATCCCATCAATGACACTGGAGATCCCCGTTGGGACAAGATCATTAGAAAATAGATATCCTCGATATCTATGGTCAGTATATGTACACCAACCCTAAAGTGTTGCTGCTCTGGATCCCAACATCTAATCATGTATTCTAGTAGTTGTACTTGGGACCTCATGCCCCGAATGTGAAATTATTTTTGTATCCCACAGTTCCCCAATGAATTCATGCATTGGGGGTCATTGGCTACTTCGGAATCATCCAATTCATGCTCTCTTTCACGCCATTGGACCATCTTTACAACCCAAACCTGTACAAACATCAACAAAACATCCATTAGAAGTAGATCCAACCTTCCAACTCATCAATTTTTGGCATATTCTTGAGTTCATGGGGCCAATTGACATCGACACACCCCGTCCGTACAGATAGGGTGCCATCGGTGAAAGACACCCTTACAGGAATGGTGCCAGGAAGCCCTCAGCACACATCCTGTAAGGGGGAAGTGCATCAGGATGAAGGCGCATTTCCACCCATATATACAAGCCAAAAACTTGAAAATTGGAAATGAAAATCAATTCTACTCCACTGAAAATGAAGAGGACAAATTTTAGGGTTACCTGACATTGACGGCACTGCAAATGGTTGACCAGAGCTCTCGCAATCGGCACTTGAAAAAAAGATTCAAATGGTATTTTTCACCTCCACCAATCTAGTAAAAACAAATAGTAACTAATTTTTACTATTTTCCCTATTTTGTATTAAAAATGGAATATGTTTCCTTCTTAAGTTATTCTTTAGTGGGTTATTTTTGCTATAGTTGGGGTTATTTTATGTCTAAATTCCTAATTGATCATTCTAACCTAGTTTTGACATGATCAATTAGGAATTTAGACATGATCAATGTCTAAAGTTATTCCCTTCTTATTGTGGTCATCTTACGCCTGTTATCAGGTGTGAGAAACTCTTCGAGTGTTCTTGTGTTATTATTCTGCTCGTTAACTTTAGACATGATCAATGTCTGAAGTTATTCCCTTCTTATTGTGGTCATCTTACGCCTGTTATCAGGTGTGAGAAACTCTTCGAGTGTTCTTGTGTTATTATTCTGCTCGTTAAAATTGGACATTAATGGCACTGAGATTACTCTTTTTTCCTTCTTGTGCTCGTTAAACGATGAGAATAAGCTACCAAGTTATCTTTTATCACTTTTTCGGTCTTGTAAAACTCCCATGAAAAAGCGACCCCACAGGAGTCTTCCTTTAAGCTCCTTTCAGGATCCCTAAATATGAAAAGATCACCAAGCGAACTTGATACTTTCACGCTTCTAAAATTATTTGAATGATCGTCTTTCTCGTGATAGTTTACCTTTTTTTCAGACCGGGAGGTACTATTTACAAAAAAGGAGCACTCCATCCAAGCATGACTAGAAGAGTTCTCTCTCACATTGTTTTATCCTTTTTTGGGTGAGGAGACTAAATTTTACAAAAATGAACCATTGGAGTCTTCTTTAGTTCTTTTCAAACTCTCTAAACATGAAATGACGTCGAGTTTACCTTCTTTGGACTCGTTAAAATACAACATTGAAGGGCCCATTTTGGGACAAACCCCTCCTATCCTAGGTTTGTAAAACATTTGGGATTGGACTCACCCAAAGGATGATCTATACCGATCATCTATTACCCTCCTCAATCTCGTTAAAAAAAAAATAGGTACTCATCAATCATGATGGTGATAAGGGAAGAGTTTGTGTTTCATTGTAGTTACGGCAATACATAGTCACTCTTGAACATGGCACTCGTCTACATATGCATTCAGTACTTGGGTTATCCGTTTGTCGTCGAGTCACTAGTCCTACAAGTCTTTCCACTCCTTTGGGTCATACGAAGAATGCTTCCATCATCAGTTGCATTATGGGGTTGGTATCATTCTCATCATGTCAATACTTCCAATTCATGCCATGCCCATGTTCAAAATACATTTTTCGTTCATCATCTGCAGTCATATTCACCTTCCATCATGTCAACCATCTTTGAGTCCGTCTCACACATGACTGTCTGACTCACTCCAAACATCTGTGATCGTGTTTCGTGTCGATGATGAGGGATACATCATTGCCCTCCTTCGACAGATTCATCCTTATCGAATTCAACACATCATCCTGGGATTGAATCTAGAAACCAATCGAGTACCTTGGACCTGCATGCCTCAATGGAAGGTTACCTCATTTTCAACATGATCTTACATCATTGGCTCTTGATTGAAAGATTCCATCAAGTGTTCGACCTCAACTCATCTGATTCACATTCGATGGTATGTACTATGATACCTTGGGAATCATTGACATCAATGGTGATTTCCCTCATGTTTATTAATGGTATACATTAATGACTGGTAATCAAGTGGTTTCTACCATGTTCGACTCCAAGACATTGTAATCACATGGTTAGATTTGTATCATTGCGGGTTCATCTTAAAGACCCTGGGTTAAGTCATAAATCTCACCCAGGTTGTGCTGGATATTTTTTTGAGTCATGTTACACAGATCCACTTTGTATTCATCGTGGATGTTTCATCATCTCATCATGGATCTATGATTGTGTCCAACAACCATTATTGTGTTTAGTCAGTCTCTACTTCCATGGATCTCCATTGTATTGGTCGATAGCCATGTCATTAGTCATGTGAGACTTGTATCTCAAAGTCAGTTGTACGACAGTAACTTCTTCCATCCGACAAATCCTTGTCGTCGATCCTTCACATTACAAAGAATTTCACATGTCTTATTTTTTCCAGCTTCATGCTTTGGGGGTCATTCTGTTACACCAAAATATCGTCATCATGAGTCATGTGCCAACTCAGTGCCTTAATCCCTAAATTTTCCTTGGCTGAAACAAACTGAGCAAGTTGTTTCCATTATTTTCCGTAGGGTCTAGTTGCACTAGCACATTTTGCTTCCCAGCAAGAGGCGCCAAACTAAGGCTGGCGCATGATGCTCTCCTGCAGAGTGTGCCAGTGGCTCTTGTTTCCTTCATGCAACCTACGTTGATCCTTCCTATAGCCAGTTGTCTTTGTGCAAGGTGCACCAGGGTTGGTTAATGTGGATAACAAGGAGCTTCGAGTGAATTCTTGAAGCTGGGTGACATGGAGGTTTGTCCCTAATTGGTAGGAGGGTTGGTAATCAGTCCCTAAACTGATGGGAAGATCCCTTAGACCTATCCCCCTAATCCTCAACTTACTCTATCCATTTGGCCTTATAAATAAGACCACTCTCGCCATTAAGAAAAGAGCAAGTACTATAGAACTTTCATGCTGGTGGAATTATCCTAGGTGATCCCTACTCATCCTTTGGGAGGAATATATGTTAAGATTCAATATGCTAAGACATAAAATAGCAGCATTACATTCCATTTCACAATAATAGCATATACAGGATCACTGAAGAAACAACAAGCATAGCATAAACACAAGAGACAGAGATTTATCCTGGGAAACCCTCATGGGGTAGAAAACCCAGCAAAGCTTCCTCAATATAGATGACCAGAAATATACAAAGATGAAACCCTGAGACATGATCTCCTCCTCCACAATAGCAGACCTCTCCTCCACAAGTGCGCTATCCTCAAGTGAGTGAATGTGCGTATAATGAGGAACACACCTCCTCTATTTATACACTTCTTTGATATGTATTTTACACAAGTACATGTAGGCTCGTATTTAACCATTAGGTTAAATACCCCATTATAACTGACTGGGCCGACCCCTCTAGGGTGGTCTAATAAACCTTTGACCCACATAACACATTTAGGGCCTACCCCCACTAGGGAAGTCTAATAACCCGAGTTACCACATTCCGACGGAGGAATAAACATCTCCGGATATACAATAAGATCTTCACGGAGGAATGAATCATCTCCGGAATAATAAAGTACAAATATAATATTCTTTGAAGTTACAATAACTCAACACTCCCCCTTAACGAGAAGGATATTATAACAGCATCTGCCCGAGCAAGGAGTCATCAACATCATACATGATACATCTATAAATCATTGGAAGCTTTCTCAACATCATTAGTAACTCAAGCAGTTACTGGAACATCGACATCTTCAGTATTGAGTCTTTATCTTCTGTAGCACTTGAACAGCTACAACAATATCATCATCTGGATCCTCACGATACACGATCATCAGCATCATCATCTCACGATCATCAGCATCGTCATCAAACGATCATCAGCATCGTCATCACACGATCATCAGCATCGTCATCTCACGATCATCAACATCGTCACCACACGATCATCAGCATCGTCATCACACGATCATCAGCATTGTCATCTCACGGTCATCAGCATCGTCATCACACGATCATCAGCATCGTCATCTCACGATCATCAACATCATCATCACACGATCATCAGCATCGTCATCAATACAGGTATCCATAACAATACAAGTATTCACATCATTAGTACAAGTATTCATGCCAATACAAGTATACATATCATCAATACAAGTATCCATACTGATACAAGTAACCACATCATCAATACAAGTATCCTACCGATACAAGTAATCACATCATCAATACAAGTATCCTACCGATACAAGTAACCACATCATCAATACAAGTATCCTACCGATACAAGTAACCACATCATCAATACAAGTATCCATACCGATACAAGTAACCACATCATCAATACAAGTATCCATACGATACAAATAACCACATTCATCAATACAAGTATCCTACCGATACAGGTAACCACATCATCAATACAAGTATCCTATCGATACAAGTAACCACATCAAAAATCACTTTCTCGGAGACCATACGTCTACGGATCAATTCAGGGACCTAAGTTCGGGGATGATACAATCCCCACTTCTCGGAGACCATACGTCTACGGATCAATTCAGGGACCGCAGTCCGGGGATGATACAATCCCCACTTCTCGGAGACCTCACGTCTACGGATCAATTCAGGGACCGCAGTCCGGGGATGATACAATCCCCACTTCTTGGAGACCTCACGTCTACGGATCAATTCAGGGACCTAAGTCCGGGGATGATACAATCCCCACTTCTCGGAGACCTCACGTCTACGGATCAATTCAGGGACCTAAGTCCGGGGATGATACAATCCCCACTTCTCGGAGACCTCACGTCTACGGATCAATTCAGGGACCTAAGTCCGGGGATGATACAATCCCCACTTCTCGGAGACCTCACGTCTACGGATCAATTCAGGGACCTAAGTCCGGGGATGATACAATCCCCACTTCTCGGAGACCTCACGTCTACGTCTCTCTTTAGGACTGAAAGTCCAGGGATGATCCAATCCCCTCAACTGTCCACTAAGGACTTCATTCTCGGAGACCTCACGTCTACGGCTCTCTTTAGGACTGAAAGTCCAGGGATGATCCAATCCCCTCAACTGTCCACTAAGGACTTCATTCTCGGAGACCTCACGTCTACGGCTCTCTTTAGGACTGAAAGTCCAGGGATGATCCAATCCCCTCAACTGTCCACTAAGGACTTCATTCTCGGAGACCTCACGTCTACGGCTCTCTTTAGGAATGAAAGTCCAGGGATGATCCAATCCCCTCAACTGTCCACTAAGGACTTCATTCTCGGAGACCTCACGTCTACGGCTCTCTTTAGGACTGAAAGTCCAGGGATGATCCAATCCCCTCAACTGTCCACTAAGGACTTCATTCTCGGAGACCTCACGTCTACGGCTCTCTTTAGGACTGAAAGTCCAGGGATGATCCAATCCCCTCAACTGTCCATTAAGGACTTCATTCTCGGAGACCTCACGTCTATGGCTCTCTTTAGGACTGAAAGTCCAGGGATGATCCAATCCCCTCAACTGTCCACTAAGGACTTCATTTTCGGAGACCATACGTCTACGGATCAATTCAGGGACCGAAGTCCAGGGATGATACAATCCCTTTTCTTTCTCGGAGACACCTGTCTATGGCTCACTTTAGAACAAGTGTTCAAGGATGATACAATCCCCACATGTATTCTCATCAATACAAGTACAAGTATCCTCAACCATACAAGTACATTAATCAATACATGTGTCATCAAAAGTATGTATTCTTACCAATACATCTTATCATCAAAAGCATGTATTATCACCAATACATCTATCATCAAAAGCATGTAAAACAAAGTATTCTAAGCATAAGAGTCCTAAATCTAAATATTTCTAAGTAACTAGGTGTAGAGAACAGGTTACCTCATCATCGACCTTGTTGTTCGATGAGACAATCTCATCATCAGTGACTATACTACTCCCCCTTTCGAGGAGGGTCCTTTTGAGCTACACCCAGCTTGTCTAGGAAGTATTCAAATTTCACTCGAGACAGAGGTTTGGTTAGTATGTTGGCAACTTCTTCACTTGAGGTAGAGATTTGGTTAGTACATCAGTAACCTGTTACAAATTCAAACTTTAGTTCCTTCTGCATCATATCTTATTAGATCCCTATGTTCTTTGACTTATCATGGAACACTAGATTCTTTGTCATCTTCATACAACTCTATTTGTCACATAGGATCACAGTTGGTTCTATCTCTAATTCAAACCAATCCTGAAGCCAAGCTTCTTCACAACTAGCAGAGCAAGCAGCCATATATTCTGCTTGTGCTGAGAGCCACACTAGACTACTTCCAGCTAAACCACGAGATCATGGTTAATCCCAGACAATAACATCCTCTTGATGTGTTCTTCCTGTCTGATACACTTTCTTCCCAACCAGCATCTGATTAGCCATCTAAAGTCATGATCTCCAAGATAGCATAGATCAAAGTCTATCGTATCCTTTATGTACCTCATCACATGCTTTGCAACTATCGGGTGAACACATCTAGTTTCCACTAGATACTGACTCAAGGTGTTCACAACAAAGCATATATCTAACCTAGTATATGTTAGATATATCAATGACCCAATAATTTGACTGTACAGAGTTATATCCACTAACTCTGATGAGTCATCTCCTAACAGCTTCAAGTTGGAATCCATAAGAGTGGCCATTCCAACATATCAAGTCTTCTCAAGATTTCTCAGCATACTTTCTCTGGTTGAGAGAGATTCCTTCTGAGACTTTCCATACTTTTAGACCTAGAAAGTAATGCATCAATCTGAGATCTTTCAATTTCATTTCTACAGTTATCTATCTGTGCCATCTCTCATCAGATGGGTCTATTGATATGAGCCTCAACATCATTCGAACTCTGTGGTGAGTTCCTTCTTGCATCCATGTCGTATGTGTATAGAAGCCATATTCAACCTTGTAGCAAAGGTTGAGATCCATATCACCCATGGTGATCATTAAGCTCATCAATTGATTATCGATCCTAGGAACCATATAGAACCTGATTCACACCTCTTCTTTAATTACACCATTAAGAGAATGGTCTTATTTTAGCCACTTGGAGCAAACATCTCATCATGATTCTCTTCCTCTTTCTAAGAGAATCTTCTAGCCATGAGCCTTCTATATTTTGTTTGATTTGTAAATCTTCTTGTTGAACATCCATTGCTTGTTCAGTGTTCATCATTCATCATGATCTTTCCTACAAATCAAAATTAAGTACAGGATTAGTAATACTTCATAATCATCAAATCATATTGACATGGTAACCTATTATGCATACAGATATCATTTATATAGTTATGCAACTAATTTGACCAATACTTTGGCACAACACTTTCCCATATCCTGTATGCATATAGTGGCTATCTAGATGCCTTCCATCTCTACCAGAACATACTATCGAGAGTGTGCACAGCTCTCGGCATGTCAGCAAAGAGGTTTCATTCTAGACAAGCAACAATGGAATGTTTGTCCAACTTACCAAACATATGCACATTAGTTGTATACTGTTCAATGCTCTATGAATGTTTACACTCAGCATTATATATTCTAGGAATACAAATATGCATACAACCTATTACAGGCAATATCATTACTATTTCAAATAACAACTCAAATACTTATCTTTTATGTTTGTGTGGCTGCCTCCCGCTTGATCTTCTGTATGTCTTTTGAACTTCTATTCATTCTGTACCACTGTGCATGCTCAAGAGTCATCCTCATGATCTCATACACAAACATACACTCATTAGTATATTCTAAATGCTATCAAAACATTATAGTACTAAATAATCTTGAAAAATGTATAGTCATGATTATAGTTAATAAACATTAGTATTCAAGATTTAAGGGAAGTCTTCTTTTACTCATGCATATCAATCAAGATAAAAGATATAATATGCATAATCCCTTGATTACTAACTTTATGAATAAGCATAACCAATCATTCCAAGTATACTTATATAAGGGATCCTAACACAAGGTAAGATTCATGGGAAACATACCTGGATTAGTATACCTACTTGGTTATGTACAACATACCTAAACAATCTCTTCAATGATTTAGAGATCCTGAGCTAGAACCTGCATGTCTCATAGGTTAAGCATAATATAACAAAGTCATACATACCTCGTAAGTAGAACAAAGATTATGGATGAGTCTTTGTCTTCATGTTTTCATGGTCATGGAGCCTGATTTGTCTTTTGTGATGTACCTGTATCTTGTTAGCAGACAACATCAACCTCACACAACATCATAATGCATTAGTACAATCATAAGTGTCAACACCCTAACAAATGAATATCTTCTATCATGCATTCATAATTTTGTTAAGGTGATACAACAAATCTAAAATCAAGATTGTACTAACCATAATAACATGAAGACAAACATACCATAAACTTAATCATGAACAAATCTCAAAACATACCTCGATGAGTCATACCTGTCGAGATCGCTTGTAATCTCCTTATGTAAAGCCTTAGCCTCATCTCCCTCTGAAACAAGAACTCCTTCACTTATGCAGGTGACCAATCCATCTTCTTCTAGGATTAACCCTATCCACTTGATTTGCAAGAACTGGACCTGGAGCTGGATATGGGTTTGTCAGAGAAACCCCAAAAATTCAAACTTTGAATTTCAAACTTCCGAAAGGATAGAAATATGCGCCTTGATGAGCTGATCAAACTGATATATTCAGAATTTGAAAACTGCAAAGTTTCACTCCTTAATTTTTCCTTTGAAACTTTCGGATTCACTGGACGTGACCCTGAACTGGGGTTTGGTGAATCCCACTCTTCTGCCCAATCAAATTGTTTGATCCAAAGCTCTAAGCTTCTATTTTTCTGAGGAGCTTCCAGCCATGGTCACAGATTTCAAAAATTCCCATTTTTACAGAAGCCCTAATTTTCCACTTTTCTGATCAAAGTCCCGAACTAGGGTTTGATCAAGCCCGTCCTTCTGCCCAACCAAAAAATATGATCTTGGTCTCTAAATTTCTATTTTGATGAGTAGCATTCAGCCGTGGTCTCCGTTTACAAAAATTCCAACTTTCTTCAAAGCCCTAAATTTCGGAAGCCATGAATGAAGGTACTCAAAAATAATTCTGTTTTGACAGAAATATGTACCTGATTGTTTCTGGTCTAACTTCAAACTTTTCAATCCACAGGGTCTGAAAAAGTTTTTTGAGATATCCTGACCTGTTATCTTTCCATTCTGATAGGTCTGACCTCAATTGGATTCTCTGAGAGAGAGTTACGTCAAATGTCGCAACGTGACCTGTTTTGGGATAAAACAGAAGAGCGAACTTGTACGGTGTGCCACGTGTCACTGTTTGAAGTTCGGCCTCTGAAAAACTTTTCTGAGGTAGCTCGGCCTGTTATCTTTCCATCCTGATAGGTATGACCTCAATTGGACTCTCGGAGAGAGAGTTATGCCAAGTGTTGCAACATGACCTGTTTATGGGATAATACAGGAGGGCGAACTTGTACAGAGTACCACATGTCACTGGTTCAACTTCGGCCTCTGAAAACGTTTTCTGAGATAGTACAGACTGTGTACTGCCTGTCACATTTTACAAGATTTCATTTGGAGCTTCCTAGCCCAAGATATGACCTTTTTCCCAAGGTCACCTGATTTTGACTCAGATCTGGAAGAGGCAGAAACCCTATATTGTACAGATCATAAATCACAAAGTACAAATAATTAGAGGTTGTCCTTTGGACACAAGGTACCTGGAGATTTAATATTCGTCTTGTAACAATTTCAGATCTGAAAAATTCGCCAAAACGGATTTATAGCTAAAGTGCTACGATGACTGGTTTTTCCTATGTAAGACCCTAACCTTCAAATTGTCGTAAGTAAAGCAAGTGTCGTAAGTGCCATACCTTGCCTTCCTTCAGGTTAGCTCTGATACCATGTTAAGATTCAATATGCTAAGACATAAAATAGCAGCATTACATTCCATTTCACAATAATAGCATATACAATATCACTGAAGAAACAACAAGCATAGCATAAACACAAGAGACAGAGATTTATCCTGGGAAACCCTCATGGGGTAGAAAACCCAGCAAAGCTTCCTCAATATAGATGACCAGAAATATACAAAGATGAAACCCTGAGACATGATCTCCTCCTCCACAATAGCAGACCTCTCCTCCACAAGTGCGCTATCCTCAAGTGAGTGAATGTGTGTATAATGAGGAACACACCTCCTCTATTTATACACTTCTCTGATATGTATTTTACACAAGTACATGTAGGCTCGTATTTAACCATTAGGTTAAATACCCCATTATAACTGACTAGGACGACCCCTCTAGGGTGGTCTAATAACCCTTTGACCCACATAACACATTTAGGGCCTACCCCCACTAGGGAAGTCTAATAACCCGAGTTACCACATTCCGACGGAGGAATAAACATCTCCGGATATACAATAAGATCTTCACGGAGGAATGAATCATCTCCGGAATAATAAAGTACAAATATAATATTCTTTGAAGTTACAATAACTCAACAATATATAATACTATTGGAGGCTTGGCTTGGATTGTTGGATGGAAGTTACAGCATTAAGGCTTAGGTAGCAACTATCTCTCTTCTATGTATTTCCAATTTATTTACAGTAATATAAATTCTTCCCTTAAATATTGTTGTGTTGTTGATATTTAGAGTTTTCTTCCTTAACTGTTAGCTTAGATCAGTTCATGTTTAGATTCACTTTTATTGTTTGCTTCTTTCCATTTGTTCAACAGGGTTTTGTAGCTCAAGATCTGAAGGCCTGAAGCTTGGAGCAACAAAGAGGAAAATATTTGTGAATCTAAGGTGAGTGATTTAATTATTCCCTTGCATCTCTATTGATATAGGAAAGTAGTTTATGTTTTGTATTCATTTGTTCTAGATCCACTTGGACTAGGGAGATATTTATTGAGTCTGCTTGAGGAGATTTTCCATAAACAAGGTGCATTCTCCTCCTTTCTCACATGTCCAAAACAAAACCATAACTTTGGAGTTGGGGCTAGTGTGTGGATCCACAATACATAGACCCACTTAACAAATTTTTCCTCATCTCTCATTATGGTCATCGTCGAGGGCATGCTTAAAGGAGTTCTAGCATAACTCCTGTTACTTGTGCCCTTGCTGAATGTTTACTTTTGGTGTTGCGGAGGAAGCTGGTCTCACCATGCATAATCAGTCCTTTGTATGTGTAATATCCAAATAGGTGGATATTTTTAATCTCAAAACTCATCCATGATGACCAATCTTAGCCCGCGTTTACTGATATATTTAGATTAAAATTTTCTCGCCCCTTACTAGCTTCATTTTTGATATCGACACTCCCACCTTTGAATATACTTGTTTCTTTCTATAGAATGCCTTATTCAAAGCTTATCAAGTTGTTGCTATGTGTTCCTAGGCACAAATTAATTTATTTGAGGTTTATCTGGGTCATGGTAGTGTGTTCTTTCATGTAATTTTCATTGTTCTTGACGCGTTGTGTGGGCTAAAAAATTGATAGCATTGTACATGCCCTAAAATTGGACTAAAGGTTGAGAATGGAAAATTAAAAGTGGACCCGACGTCTCCCATTATGGTATAATATCCCATTCAATGATTTCCACCTGTCTCTGCATGTCATTCATTCATTGGTACACTTCCTCTTAGGTGGGCCCTGTGATCTATTAGGTAGTTGTAAAAACATATCTTGAGTTTCATCGATCTCACACAAATGAAATGCCTTATGCATTTCCTGTAATATAGCCATTTTGACCCTTGGAATTATTGGCTTGATATGTAAATATTCTAAACATGCGATGTATGCTTCCTAGCGCGGGTCTCAAGACCAAGGCCCCGCTAGTGAATGGTCGGCTTATAAAGGAAAGTATTTTATATATTGTGGACATGTGCCAGTCGACCATAAAAAAAAATGTAACAATATGTAAATATTTATATTACAAATAAGAGTCCAAGAGATGGCTACAGAGGAAACTAAAATAAGGGGGTTGTGTATATCCACTAGGGAGAGGTGAGGGATGTGTGGAATCCAATCCTTTGTTTCCAAGTGTCATCCTCATAACCCCTTGTTCCATAAAGGGTAAGAAACTACCTAAGTTGACTTCCATGCTGATATTTATTTATGTTGTAAGAAGTCAGCTGAGAAATCAGCTCATGAATTTAATGGAGCATAGGCATAACCCAAAAATTCATATGGTTGAGTATGGGATTAGTTGTTGGTACCCAAAAGTCAATCTTTATCATGGGAATTAATTTCCTTTCACTCCCGTTCCATCATTGGGGCAACCAGGGACCAATTCGAGCATGCTATGCATTCTCAGCAAGAGAAATTGCAGAAATTGCAACCTGAGAAGAAGCAATGCTTTAAAGTGTCAAAAATGCCCAGAAGCTCATTTCGGTTGTGAAATCTAGTGGGGAATCCATAGACATGAACGATAAAGTGAATTTGTGTATATTAAAATCCCAAAAATCCATGGGACAACACATATTTGGAAGCACGAAAATTGAATTTCATGATTGCAAATTAGAATGGTCGAAAAGTAGAGAGTCTGAGAGGCCATTAACATTTGCGAGATATTAGAGGTTGGAATTGCTTGATAAACCCAGTGAAGGAAATAAATATTTGAAAGCCTAGCAGCTTGGAACTTTCTATGCCATCCTTGAATAACATTGGAGGGAAGGGGCGCCTAGGGGACTGTGTAGTAGAGAATGGGACCTTCCTTGCGTTGGGTGTGGTACGTAATGTGGGCGCCAAGGCTATCTCAGACCAATTGAGATGTTGGTAGCTATGTGGATGATCTCACTGGCTTAGCATTCCCCTTCATTTCCTCTCTGTATGTTTGATAAGTTCAACTATGTGTTGGATTAGCATGAGAGTATGTTTCTATGGATGTGAGTGATCCCATGTAGTTCTTCCCTAGTGGATACATATCCCATCTTGGGGGTGGACTCCCAGCAGAGAGATAAAGTGTTGGATAGATTTCCTATGGTTGGATTGAACATTGATCTTCCATAGCTAGTTGCTTGGATGATTTCATTTAAAACTCTAAGTGTTTACCTGTTAATTCACTATTCTTTTGAATGTGCATGAATTGTTATTATTTTATTATTATTATTATTATTATGCATGTGATGAGTATGCTGGTATAGGCATCATGTTTGTGTGGATAGATTTATTTCCATTGTGTTTTCATTTATGCATCTGCACATGCAATTTAAATATTTATGAATTTTGTAATATGGTTGGGGGGAAAAGTTTAGAACCCCATAGCTTCGTCATGTCCCCTCTGTTGGTTGGATTGATGGGTGAGGACGTGACAGAGTTGTATGAGAGCCAGGTTTTAGCACTAGGGCTATTTGGGCCAGAATCCACACTCACAGGAAAAACACTGAAGTTGCACAGGAAGTGATGGAAGCATTTTGGTTAAAATCATGGGTTTAAAATACAGATGGTTTATTAGCGGAAAGAACGAATCATTATCAACAGGTATGGTTCACAATGCATTTGCAAATTGCACACTGAATAATGGAGAGTGGGAAATTCGTTGGGAAGATACTATCTATCCATGTGCTCAATTTTGATTACTAGTGACTCCAACATTTTCCTATCCAAAACTACTTTCTTGGTGAGTCGTTACTACCCTTGGAAATGACAAATTGGGAAATTTGAGGTGGACCCCATTCATACAATGTGGTCAAGAGGGGTATGACATGGACCATCCATGTTGGAATACATGCAGAGAGACGACATCCACATTTTGCAGGAAGTGCAAAGTATGGACCTGTGACAGTCGTCGATCAGCCTTAGTCGTCGGCATTCACCCACAAGGGTACCATGAAGAGAATTTGTGGAAATCCACAGAGAAAGGTCCATGAGAACAATAAGCAAAAAAAGGGGCATGGTGGTTGATGGTCATCAGTGGTCGGTACGCATCTGTGGGGTCGCCAAAATGTGTCTCGAGAAATAGGGCGTGGAGAAAGGCATGCAGGCATAATAGAGTATAATTTCACGAAGTTGGTTATTCGACGGTAGTCAGACTTCGGTTGTCGGTTGGCTATCGTTGGTGCACATCTGTGGGGTTTTCAAAATGTGTCTTGAAGAATAGGCCACGTGGGTAAGTCTGTGGGCACAACAAATTATAGGTCTGCAATGGTCATTGGTCATCAGTAGTCGAACATTTTCCATCGATTCACGAGGAATCGGTGATGCCACTTCAGGGTTCTATTGCGAGGGTTTCCAAGATGTAATTATGAGAAGGGTTGACAAGGAAGGTCTGACCCCACAATGGCGAACCAGCAAAAAGAAAAGGTTGGAGCTCGAAAATTGTTTTGGCCATAGCAGGAGCATATTAGATTCGAATTTGATGAGGGATGAATCATTCAAACGCCATTGATGAAGGTCACGGAAACACCAGTGAGAGGCATGAGCCCATTCTGCTCTAATTTGCTCGAAATTTCAAAATATTGGCGTTTAAATATTAGTGTCCAGAGACCATATGGGGGCTCTATTTGGGACAAAATTGTTATGGTGCGGTCATAGAATGGGCATGCAACTAGTTTTGGAAACTTGGAGCCAAATTCCAAAGGGTGTGAGGCCGAGTGTGAAAGAATGACAAAATCCACTATTCCAGAGCACTTTTGGGGGATTTTGGAAAAGTTGCAGGAGGCAAAAGTGATCCTAGATGTCGAAACCAAAAAAATTATTGAACTCAACATTTTACCTAATTATTAATACAGTCAATCTTCGTCACACGAATTTTTTCCAGAACTGCTTAGTTTATGGGATAGTTAGTTTAGTAAAAATTTAAAGTCTGGGAAAAAGTGCAAAAGTTAAAAGAGTCAAACCCATAATTTTGTAGAAGTTAATTGGAACATCGGATTAGCGATATGAAAATTTCTGAGTAATAATTTTTATCTATACTAATTTTTCCTGATAGAAATTTTTTCCTAGTTCTTGCTAGATTTTCTTCTGCATGAAGCTGAAGTTGGTCTCCAAAGTTAATTGCACCTGTAAAAATAGTACAAAATTGGGCGGAATTAGCATTTTGGGGATAATGTAACTATCAACTCATAGATCAGAATGGAGGATGATAATATGTGTTGGAAATATTATACAGAGGGGAACAATGTTACGTTGTTGGATTTTGAATAAGGAATTCATATGTCCTTGGGATTCGAATAGAAAAGTGCCCATAACCTTAATTTGACAAAATTGTCAATAATAGTAGTTTTCGGAAATGCATAAATGGAACTAAAAAAATAAAAATAAAAATTGATGATTCAAGAATCCCGTGAATTACTCCACGAGACTAATTCGATTAAAGAATAGATTTTTTATGTGTTTGCAGTTGACAATCTTTGAGCAGTTACGGTAGAGGGAAGCATGCATAAGGAGAAGTATCCAAAAGAAAATCGTAACCATGAATGATACTCAGGACCCCTATGAACATGATGAGGATGTACTAGGAGAAAATTCGCAAGAAGAAAATGTTGAGACAAAATCCATTTGGAGAAGAGAGAAAATCACTCCCCAAAATTGGGTTGAAACATTGAGAAGTTTCAATGAGAGGTTGATCAAGGATCAACAAGAGAAAAACCAAATTGATGCAACCATCCGTCAGAGTCTCACTAGTATTTAGCAGAGGGCTCATCTTGGATCTAATCCAAGCAATGTTGGTCAAGAAAGAAGAAGTGTGTAAAGTCGCTATATAAGTCTCACTAGAAAGATGACTCCAAGTCCAAGAAATGGCTCTTTCAGTAGGGCATGTAAAGTATCTTTGTCAATATCTTCTTCTAGAAGGTCACGTGATTCTCAAGGTTCTCAAACCAGCTCAAATCATGTTTCTAGTAGATTTGGAAGAAGAATAAATTTCAAGAGGATTCTACAAGGAGAATTTAGAAAGGCAAGGCCACCCACATTTGATAGAGAAAGTAAGATAGGCCAGGAAGCAAAAGCATGTCCTTTTGGAATGAAGAAATATTTTAGGATTCATGATTACTCAAGAAATGAAAAGGCCATAATTTCTATTTACAACATAAATGGTCAAGATTCCATTTGGTGGGAGCATCTCATGCAAGTAAAAATAATCAAAGAAAGAAGGATCAACTAGGGGCGATTTAAAAAGTATTTCAAGGAAAAATACCTTTTTGCTAGGTATTATGATAACAAGAGAAAGGAGTTCAATGAACTAAAATTGGGACATAAGCCTAATAATGGAAGAACATGTCCATAAATTTTTGGAAGTTTTGAGGTATGTGGATTACATCAAAGATGAAAGGATAAAAATCCAAATCTTCCTTGGAATTCTTCCCCAAAATTTGAGAAATGGGATTGAGTTTGTTAATCCACCAACTCTAGATGAAGCCATTAGAATGGCAATGCATTGTTATGATTAGAGAAAAGGAAAATCATAAATTCATCCAGCATGGAAGGGAAATTCAAAAGGAATATTTGAGCAAAGGAGAAGTGGATTCAAACCTCCATTCAGAAATCAACCAAGAAAATCCCAACAAGGCCAGAAAGCACGACAAATAATATCACAAGGTTCGAAACGTCGAATTTTCATATGGGTACTGCGTTCCTCCTAAGCACTTCACCAAACCCTCAACGTAGGAATCTACAAGAAGATAGCTCCAATTGCATATAGGATTGCATTACCTATTAAGATGAGAGATCATAATGTTTTTCATGTTTCTTTGCTTAAGAACAATGTACATGATCCTAATCATATAATTGATTGGAATGTGATTCAGGTAGAACCCGAGGGAGAGTTCCAAGTGGAACCTATGCGCATTCTCAACAAGAAGGTAACATTGCTCCGGAACCGAGTCATCAGATAAGTAAAGGTGCAATTGAAGCACCTTGGTCCCAATGAGGCTACATGCGAGCTAGAGGATACCATGAGAGAGGCATACCCATTTTTGTTCAGTTTTGAGAACACTACGAACGGTGTTGTTCTAAGGGAGAGGGGAATGTAATACGCCCATTTTAACCCTTGGAATTATTGGCTTGATATGTCAATATTGTAAATATGCAATGTATGCTTCCTAGAATGAAGCTCAAGGCCAACGCCCCGCTAGTGAATATTTGTCTTATAAAGGAAAGTATTTTATATATTGTGGACATGTGATAGTCATCCATGGAAAAAAATGTAAAAACATGTAAATATTTATAATACAAATAAGAGTCCAAGAGCTAGCTACATAGACAACTAAAATGAGGGGGATGTATATATCCACTAGGGAGAGGTGAGGGGTGTGTGGGATCCAATCCTTTGTTTCCAAGTGTCATCCTGAGAACCCATTGTGCCATACATGTTAAGCAACTACCTAAGTGGAATTCCATGCTAATATTTATTTCTGTTGTAAGAAGGAAGCTGAGAAATCATCTCATGAATTTAATGAAGCATGAGAATAACCCATAAATTTGTTTGGTTGAGTATGGGATCAGCTGTTGGTACCCAGAATTCAATATTTCTCATGGGAAGTCATTTCTTTTCACTCCCATTCCATCATTGGGGAAGCCATGGACCAATTCTGAGCATGTTATGCATTCTCGGCAAGAGAAATTGCAGAAATCGCAACCTAAGAAGAAGCCACGCTTTAAAGTGTCAAAAACACCCAAAATTTTGTTTTGGTTGTGAAATCCAGTGGAGAATCCGTAGACCTAAAAACTAGGGTGAATTGAGAGTATTAAAATCCCAAAAATCCATGGGAGAACCTAGATTTGGAAGCCCAGAAATTGAATTTCATGACTGCAAATTAGTATGGCTAGAAAGCAGAGAATTCGAGAGGCCATTGATGTCTAAGAGATATTATGTTAGTTGTGGAGCCTGATCTTCCATATTTAGAGATGTTGTTTTTCAGCTGTGTTTGTACCCCAGTTTTATATGATATGTAGGTGAACTATATAGTCACCCCAGTGGGGGGTAGCGCCCCCGAGAAAGGGGGTTCAGGGGTGTAGCCTCCGAAATAAATTTTTGGGTTGTTTTTAGCCAATAGATTACAGGCCCATGGTTTTGGGTAACCCATGGTATTTTCCCCTGGTATTTTCCCTTTAAAAGAAAAACATTATAATACGACTAGGGTTGATGGATTAGGTTGTCTATTGTAAAGATCTCTGAGATCGTGTAAGAGAGATTGAGAGAGTGTGAAGAGGAAGTTGCAGCGGATGTGTTGTGGGTTGTATCCCATCATTTGTTGGATGGTATAATAATAAGGACTGGCAATTTCTTTGTGGACGTAGCCCATCTTGGGTGAACCACGTTATATTGGTGTCTCTCTTGTGATGTGTTTGTGTGATTATATTTTCATCTTATTTATTGTTATTGCTCTATGATCCTGTTTTTCTAACATATTAGAGGTTGGAATTGCTTGATAAACCCAGTGAAGGGAAGAAATATCTAAAATTCTAACAGTTTAGACCTTTCTATGCCCGCCCTAAATAGAAATCAAGGGAAGGGGCACTTAAGGGACTGTGTAGCAGAGAAGGGTACCTTCCTTGTATTGGGTGTGGTAGGTAATGTGAGTTCCAAGGTTGTTTAAGACCAATTGAGATGCTTGTAGCTATGTGGATGAGCTCATTGGCTTATCATTCCCCTACATTTCCTCTCTATATGCTTGATAAACCTAATTGTATGTTGTCTTAGCATGAGAATATGTTTCTATGGATGTGAGCGAGCCCGTTTAGTTCCTCCCTAGTGGATACATAGCCCAGCTTGGGGGTGGTCTTTCACTAGAGAGATAAAGTGCTGCACATAGTGCCTATGGCTGGGTGGAACATTGCTCTTCCATAGCCAGTTTCTTGGATGATTTCATGTAAAAAGATAATTCTTTGCTTGTTAATTCACTGTTTTGTTTAATGTGCATGAATTGTTATTATTATTATTATACTTGTGATGAGTATGCTATTATAGGCATGGTGTGTGTGTGGATAGATTTATTTCCGTTTTGTTTTTATTTAAGCATTTGTACATGCAATTTAAATATTTATGAATTTCATAATATGGTTGTGGGGGTGAAATTTAGAACCCCACAGCTTCGACATGTCCCCTCCGTTGGTTAGATTGATGGGTTTGGATATGACATTCCCTTACAAATTTCCTTGTCAGTGTGAGCAATTTTGTTGTTGTGGTGGATGATTCCTTGTCTTTCTATGGATGCATTTGGTCTGTCACTATTTTCTTTATGGATTAGTCTTTATTCAGTAGTGATGGTGATGTGAGATTTCTGCGAGAACTTCTCAAACAAAAATATTCAACAAAGGACCTTTTATTGACGATTTATGAATGTGAGCGATCCATTAACATGATGAATAAAATGCATGAAAGATGATTACATCATAAATGGATTTCACCTGCAAGGAATTCTTCACCAATTGTTCACTGTCTACTTGACAATTTCCTCTGAAAAGGAACTCTCTCTTGAAGATATTTCACCTTTGTTCTTCGGACCAAGAATGTCAAAGGCCAACACCTATATCCATATGAAAATCTGTAGTTGCTTCTTCTGGACAACAATTGTTTCTGAAAAGCTACATTCCCCTTCAAACTCTTCACCTTTGTACTTCGGATTGAAAATGTTGAAGGCCAACAATTGCATCAGTGCATGGATATAGCTAATAATCACATGATCACAAGACTGCAAGATTAAAGCAAGTTCATACTTGCCTCATCATGTCCCAAAGAGATTATGAAAACTTGAACAAGTTACAAAGTTTCCAAATAGGTTTTAGGAAAATAATGCCTCTCACAAATATGTGGCTATAAAACCCATTACAACATGGAAACATAATCATCGAATTTACAATGCAAATAAGTGCACATGTAGTTTAGATACTATGGTCTCAAACCGACTACAAAATAATGTGCACCATTCCAAATATTTCCAACAAGGTTCATGCATAAAACTCAATGCCTCTTACTCTCTTCATACTTAAGAGTGGCTAAGAACCTTTTACAGTGTTTCACAGCAATAGGCTTCAATCATGAATGAAACTATGATATGAAAACCACATGATAGTGGATGTTTCCAAGAAGGCCTCTCACAAGTAGTAGCTATAAGGCTCGTTACATCATGGCACAATTATCTTCAAGTCATAATGAAAATGAAATGCACTACTGGTGGAAACTATGTGTTGGCAAGCGGTTTGGTGAGTCAGCATCACGGATGCTGCGCAAGGCCAAAGGTACTGCGAAAGGAGGAAAGTAGCAAGAAAGGAGACAAGTATTTTTGTAGTTTTGGGTCATTTGGACTGTGCCATGTATATTTTGGGTCATTTAGACCGCACTATAGGGGTTTTTCAGTCATTTGACCACATTATGTAGGATTTTGGGTTTGTTTTTGTAGAAGTTTGTTAAGAAGTAGTTAGGTCATTGCCTAAGTGGACCACAAATGTAAAGGCATAAGCCTATAAATAGATGTAGGTTTGTATGGATTGGATATCTTGGCATCGATCTATCTTTGGAGAGATTATCTCGGTGAAGAACATGAATGTAATGATCTGAAGCGGAAGACTAAATATCTTGTTATATCTAGGTTTTTGCGAAGATAATATGATGTGACAGAGCTTTTGAGCAGAATCATTGTGTCTTTCTTATCTGTGGTAATGCATGTTGCAAAATGAATATATGAATGATGCGATGTTTCCTTCCTGCAATTAATGCATTACTTTTTTATTTGTTGCAATAATGGGTCTGTTCATGTTGATTGTTGTCACGATTATGATTAATGCTTGAGTTGAATGCTTAGATCTATTTCTGACATATTGAAATAAGTTAGTCAATTGATGCACAACATCCTCCTTCATTTGGCAGAAACATGGTTCTATCAACTCTCCCTTGAACATCTCGGGTGACACCTCATCTGCTCTACAAGTGTTGCTGGATGTGGTAAAACCTGTCTGGGCCGGTGCTCAGGGAGATCATGGTGGTTTAGGCGTTGACAGTGTTAGGAACCCCTATCGACTGGGTTTGTTTCAACAAATGGTTTCATTTCTGAGACTGTAGTGTGAAGTGAAAGGAAAATATGTTGTGGCATACGAAAAGACCGGAGATCCAGGATTGGTTCGACCTAAAGCTGCGAGAGTTCGCTGAAAAAGAAAACAAGAACCCCGGGCTATCAACAGATTGGTGGTTGGAGAAATACATTCACGACAGTCCGCATGAATATTTTTTCTGCGAATTCCCAATCATCCTGTATGAGTGGTTGGAAAAATTGATCTAACAGAAGAGGAGCTTACAAGGTGGTGAGCTGACAGCCTAGACCCCAAAACTAATCCAGGAGCTGCAAGAAGTTGACAATACAACATCGTGGGTTGTTGAGGTTTGGGTCGACTGCATACTGGAAGGGTATACCACTGAATTTGTAGTTGGTACAAACAAGTCTGACAGTGAGGTTGAAAGGGAGTTCTTCAACGGGCCCAGGGGAAGGTTTCTGTTGTTGCTACAGTTGTCCATTAAAATGATTGTTTGTGAGAAGGGCATACTGAAGATGCACCTAGACTAGTAAGAACCCTGGTGGGTGGAGGCTGTGGATACTGTGACGGCAAGGGGGTGGTACATGGAATGATAATGGGTAGATGGGTGCAAGTCATGACGAGACTGTGAAGGAAGCCGAGGAAGAGAGTGGTCTTACAAGGGGAGGAACAAGGTTTTGATGGGAAAAGAGGCAGAGCACAGGAGAAGGTCCTGCTGCAATCCAAATGCAAGGCCGTGAAGGAATAAAACACGAAATGAAGTGACCTCACAGTCCTGACAAGGAAAACCAAGCTATGCCCAGGATATATGTAGGACCAATCCCCATCAGCAACGTACCCATGCCTCTGCTCACTATCTCTCAACCAGTAAGAAAAACAACTTTGACACCATTGTGTTCATCAGGTCCAGAGAACTTGATTAGTAATAGCTCAGTGACTGTAGGAAGGAATCCCAGGATGGCGGGTGAAGATGTAAAGTTACCATTGTTCCACGGAAATGGAACAGATAATCTTGAGCAGTACTGGTTCTTATGCAAGGAAGTATGAACTATGAAGCAAATTACTGATGATAATGCCAAGAAAGGACAATTGGCGACAACTCTTCCGGGTCGTGCATCAGACTGGTTCATGAAGTTTGTGCAGGTTCCTATAGGCGCTCCAAACAAGACACTGGATGAAGTTCGAGCTAAAATGGTTGCCGAGTTCAAAAACAACAAGTCTGAAGCACAGTATATTACAGAACTAAAAGAGATTAAGCAGTATCCCAATGAAACAATGTGGGATTTTGACCAATGATTCAAAACACTAATGGTGAGGGTCAGTTTCGACATGAGCACTGTCCAGCACAAAGAATGGTTCATTGTGGCATTGCTCCCACACATTCGACTACCACTGATGCAACAAAACATTACAATGCCGAGTGAAGCTCTGGAAATTGCGATGCGATTGGAAGCTTCTCCGAGTGGTGAGAACGCAACTAGTATGTCGCAGATTCAGACCTAGTTGGCTAACTTGACCATACAACTGCAAGGATTGAAAAAGGGTAAAGAGAAACGTGAGGAAGTGTGGTGTACGCGGTGTCGCGGATAGAGGCATACTAAGGATAATTTCCTAGACTTCCACAATTATCTGGTTTTAGGATCACTGAATCCATTGAATGACGGTGGTATGCCATGGTGTCACATCTGCCAAGTATATGGCCACTGCCACGAGGAGTGTCAATACATGCAAAAGATGGTCACAAAACTGATGAAACTGTATTGTACATTTTGAAAGTCCATGGGACATGAAGACAAGGACTGTCAGGCATATGGGTTACTTCATGAATGAACATACGATGCATTCTATGTGAAGGACGACCAATGTGTCGTACAAAAACCGCAACTGCAGCCACAGGTAGCTCAGCCACTACCTCAACTGCGGATCCAGTTTGTACCATAGCAGCAACCACAATAGTTTATGCCACAATATGGTTCGATGAAATTGGCTCCATAGTAGCCATAGTACGTTCAACAACCATAGTACATACAGTAAGGGCAAGGTCTGCCACTGCAAGCAAATCCTATGCAACAATAGTTCAATCAACCGCAGTACCAGCATCAGGGAGGAGTCCATGGAGGATTCCGGGGAGGACACGGTGGAGGATTTGGTCGCGGAGGAGGATGAGGAGGTCAAGGACCTATTTAGTGTTATCACTGGGTGGTGTGGGGACACTACCAATGAGATTTCCCACAATTGCAGACACAGTGTACGTTTTGTTTTGTTACGAATCACACTATGGAAAATTGTCCGTAGTTGATTGCGCGATGGCAAGCGGGGAAGGTTCTGCAACTGCAGAACCAAAATCAAGTAAAAAAACCAGTGCATAATCAAGTGCAGCATGCGGTGCAAAATCAAAACCAACGTCTAAATCAGAATGCCAACCAGACTGTGAACCAACCTAGGAATCTGTCACTGAATCAGACTCAGGGTGCGACTATTGCGACAATTTCTGCAGAACCAAGGACACAAGATGCTGCTGTCGTAGTTATCACTCGGGGAGGTATGACACCAGGAGAGGATAACCCACATCCACTTATCCAGTTAGTAGGATAGAAGAAGGTGTCATTTGACATTGATTCCGAGCATGATGCATTCTTTCAGGAATGTCGTGCGATGGAAAAGGATCACGGTAAGGCCATTGTTTGTGACATGCCTCCTGTTTTTTATGCCACTTCAGAGGCAGGTCCATTGCGGCAGTTTGGGGCCTTGGAGATATTTTTTGAAAGTTGTTTATCATTGAAAAGGGATCCATATTCTCTTTCCAAGCTCGAAGGGCTGTTGCAATGACCAACGAGGGGACGACAAGAGTCCGCAGTAAACTCCTTGCATAGGTGGAAGATAGGTAAGGAGATGCATATGAACATTCAAATTGGAGACTATGAAGTTGATTCAGTTATTCTGGATCTTGGTTCGGATGTCAACATCTTAACCAAGCAGGCCTGGAAGAAAATGGGGAGTCCCACGCCGATCTGGTCTCCTGTACAGCTCCGACTGGATAATTAGACCAAGGTGACACCGATTGGGAGAGTTCCACGCCTGGTTGTGGACATTGAGGGAATGAAGACATACACTGATTTCGATGTGATCAAAGTAGATGAAGGGGGGAGATCCTATCCCACATTTTTGGGAATCGGATGGGCTAACGACAGTGCAGCAGTAATCAACTTTAAGAAGTGGATGATGACTTTTGAAAACCGTGACCTCAGATTCATTGCTCCGTTGGATCTGGCTGAAGGACGCAGGTATATTGAACCGGTGAAGGACAAGGTTCCCAGCAGATGGGACCATGCATACAATATTTCCAAATATTATATTCATCCGACTACCGACGGTGAGCTTGGGTGGTGCAACTTCAGCTCTACATCTTCCGACTCTGATGACGTGTTAGAAAATTGGCAGAACTGCCTGTATGAGGTGTCACTCCGCAAATGTAGGTTAGTCATGCAGTCATTATGTCGTGTTGCGACTGAGACTGTTGCACTGCCAGTAAATGAAGGTCTATCCAGTTTGTCTAATTTTCTTGTGGCATTCGAAGAAAAGGTTTCAGAACCACAGTGATTGTTGGCATTAGAGGAAGCGTTGAAGGCTGCTCCAGCACGTTGGTGGGTGAGACATAAGAAATCAATTGTTGGATGGTAGAAGTTCTGGATATTGATGGCGGTTCGCTTTGGCAACACCGAAGTTTACCACATAGGAAAATATGATGGACAGAATGACCCTGGCAGTCATTTGATGGAATGCCAGATGTTGTGGGAATTGCGACCTAAGGACGAGTGGGTCCATGCCTTTGTTCACACGCTGGACAAGATGCCGCGATCACGCTATACTACAGTCGAATTGCAAGGGGAAATTACCACTTGGTTGGAGTTGACTATTTTTTTTACTCATACATTCAGCTTCACAGATGCCAACCTAGATGTCCATAATGCTTTGTAGCTCATCCGCGACGTAGTTTTGAAGGTTGTTCCGGTGGCAAATCCTGCAGATCCCCATACACAATGGAAGATGTAGTCCATGATGGAATGTTATAATATCACTAGTGGGCCAGAAGATGGTGATTATCCGCAGAATGTCAATATTCCAGAATCCGAAGGAATTCGAGATGTTGTAGCACCTGATGCACCAACTGATCTGATCAACCAACCACTGTAGCTTCGAAAGGTCAACATTGGGATAGAGGACAATGCAAAGTTCGTGAATGTTGGGGACTATTGGGATGATGAGATGATGGGGAAGGTCACAGACTTGCTACATGAATTCCAAGGCTTATTCCCTACTAAGTTTTCTGAGATGAAGGGAATCTTAGGCGATCTGGGGGAGATGAAGATCTCGTTGAAACTGAATGCCAAACCAATCAGGTAGCAACCCTATCGACTGAATCCATGCCATAAGGAGAAGGTCAAAATCAAACTTGATCGCATGTTGGATGCTGGGATCTTTGAAACAATTGAGGATTCAGACTGGATCAGTCCTATGGTGGTGCAAAATAAGAAGACCAGTGAAGTGCATATTTGTGTCGATTTGCGGAATTTGAATGACACCTACTTGCATGATCCTTTTCTGACCTCATTTACTGATGAGGTGCTCGAAGGCGTGGGTGGCCAAGAGATGTATTCTTTCACGGATGGGTTCTCTAGCTATCATCAAATTAGAATTGCGAAAAAAGACCACCATAAGACAACCTTTGTGATAGAATGGGGTTGTTTTTAGTATACAATGATGTTGTTTGGGTTGAAGAATGCACCGGTAATATTATCTCGACTAGTCATTGCTTCCTTCAGTGATTTCGTTTAGAATTTTTTGCAGGTGTACATGGATGAGTGGATAGTCTACGACTTGATCAACAATCATCTAGAAAATCTACGATTGATGTTGGAGTGTCATTGACAGCATTAGATATTGCTGAACTTGAAGAAGTGCATCTTCTGTGCACCATTCGGGATATTACTAGGTCACATTGTGTGCAAGCAGGGATTGTTAGTCGACCCTGCAAAGATTGCGCTCATTCCGAGCTTAACACCGCTGATGAATTTCAAATAGTAGAGAGCACCGTTGGGACACATTGGGTATTATCCACGTATTATCACAAGTTCATCTGGGGGTATGCAGCAACCACGACCCCTATAGAGAAGTTGCTGAAGAAAGATGCAGTATTTTAGTGGAGTCCTGAATGTCAAGTTAGTTTTGAAACATTGAAGGCTAAGATGGCTTTAGTGCCAATATTGGTATTTTGGGACTAGAGCAAGGAATTCCATGTCCATGTCAATGCCTCATCGATAGCGCTGGGAGTAGTGCTCACGCAACCAGGGGAAGGGGATTTGGATCACCCCATTGTGTTTGCAAGTCGTAAGTTGTCATCTGCAGAGAGAAACTATACAATGACGGAGAGGGAAGGTCTGGGAATGGTATATGCACTTTAAAAGTTCAGGCATTACTTATTAGGTGGTCACTTCAATATGTTCATAGACCACTCTGCATTAAAATATATATCCAATAAGCCTGTGTTGGGGGGGAAGATATGTTGCTGGCTACTTCTTTTTCAGGAATTTGATTTTGAAGTGATTGTGAAGCCATGACGCTTGAACACAACACCAGATCATCTGTCGTGGATTGAGACAGGAAAGGAGCCCACCAACATTGAAGATGGGTTACCCGATGCACAACTATTTAAGGTTGAAATAATTGATGAGTACTAGGAAGAAATCATTCACTTTCTAGTGAGAGGCACCACACCGGAGGGGTTTACCACCAGTTAGAAGAAGCAGTTGGTGGTCAAGGCTGCGTATTTCTAGCTGCTTTCAGGAGAGTTATACAAAGTGGGATCAGACGAGATATTGAGGCGCTGTGTTTTGCCTCATGAGCAAGGGAAAATATTGTCAGAAGCACATGGAGGAATAGCTGGTGGGAACTATGGAGGTCATGCGAATTCCAGAAAGGTGCTCCACGCAGGACTTTGGTGGTCGACACTTCACAATGATGCAACAGATTATGCACGAATATGCGATGTCTGTCAAAGAACTGGGAAACCCTCTAGGAGGGATGAGATTCATTTGAAACCTCAAGTGACACTACAGCCATTTGATAAATGCGAAGTGGATTTCGTGGTCCCTATCAACCCACCTGCGAAGTGCACTGGTGCAAGATAAATCATTACAGTGACAGACTATTTGACAAGATGGGTGGAGGCTACACCAATCATAGATTGCACCGCTGCAACAGCAGTGCACTTCTTATTTGACAACATCATCACTTAGTTTGGCTACCCGAAGGTGTTGATGAGCGATTAGGGTAGTCATTTCATCAATCGCACCTCCAGTGAATTGACAACGGAGTTGGAGATACAACATAAGCAGAGCATGCCTTATCATCCGTGGGAAAATGGGACAGTAGAAGCTTTTAACAAGGTCTTGGAGCACGCACTGCCGAAAGTTTGTAACATGCACCGCAATGACTGGGACCTCAAAATTCCAACTGTTTTGTGCGGGTATTGCACCACTTGTAAAAGGTTGACGGGACAGACACCATTTAAGTTGGTATATGGGAAAGAAGCGATTATGCTTATGGAATACATCATTATGTTCTGCGTATCGCGGCATCAACGAGTATGGATGATGGAGCAGCATTGGGAGAAAGTCTGGTGCAGCTAGTGCAGCTTGAGGAAGACCTCTTTATCATAGGCTTCCACCAGAGCATGGAGAAGGATCGGAAAAAGGCTTGGCATGATCGCCATATCAAGAACAAACAGTTTCAGTAGGGTGACTTGGTGTTGTTGTACGACAACAAGTTTATGAAGCACCTAGGGAAATTGCAGTTGCATTGGCTTGGTCCATATCGCATCAGTCACATAACTTCAAGAGGAGCGGTATAGTTGCACCAATTAGATGGAGCGATGCTCCCAAATTTGATCAATGGTAGAAGGTTGAATCCCTACAGGATGGGCTTGGAGTAGCGCGATGCTTGAGTCGCATTGAGAAAAAAAATACAGGATGATCGTTTGCACGATGGTGCACTAGCAGGGACAAAATGCACAAGCAGGAGTGCTTGTTTCGTAGTTTGGGAGCAGATTCGCGACAGCGGCAGGGTCGCAACCGGGTCAAATCGACAATAAATGCAGAAAGTTAAAAACAGTTAATTAGCATGACGTGATGGAATGATCGACATTTATGGCAGATCCGACCGTTGGATTGACCGAATCGATGGCGGATTCAGGTAATTAAGGCATGATTTGGTCATGATGCATAATTCAATTTGGTAATTATGGTTAAGGACACACTTTGGCACTATAAGAAGGGGGCTAGCTTTGGTCGGAAGGCACCATTGCACCAAGTGCAAAGGAGAGTTCATTGTTGCGTTGTTCCGTTGAATTGCCGAGTTAGGAGTTGAGTGGTTGAAAGCAACAAGTTGGGTTGGTGAGTGGGGACCTGTTGAGACACAAGGAGCACTGCTGCGGCATGCTGAGTTAACCCATGGTTGAAGTTTCCAGTGGGATAGAGTCACTAGCTAGGGCGGTGAGTATCGAATAAGAGGTTGTCAGCATGTCGAGTGAATCGACGTTTACAACAATCCCCAAGAAGCGGGGAGGGGGTCAGCATTTGAGTCCCCGCATAGAAAACGGTAGTTATGCTCATCCACAGTGGTCGTGGAGGAGCCCCAAGTGGAGATAGGATAGTCTAGCCGTAGAGTTGAAGAAGCAGCTGCTTGGGAAGGCCTATCTACTGTGGATATTCTTGGGTATGTCCCCCCCTTTCGACCTGGTATACCACCCTGAAAGTTCACGAAGAATCAAAAATACCTTGTGCAGATGCCAGCGCTCACAACAAGCATGGATTGCTCTGTCGATATTGTGTCGGCATTGATGTGGCTGAAATATGATGACCAGGACATGGTGGCATATCCAGATATTACGTCGAACCCCTACGTGTCGAGGACGCAGCTTAGCGGTATGTCGGTTCCGCAAGATTGGGCACGCAGGTTGGACCAAGCAGGATTGTTGGGACTCATTAACATGCCACACTTTGGGCGATTTCCAGAGGTTAATGCTTGTGTGAAGCAACTACTGGCCTGCTTCCATGGCGGTACATTATGGCTGGACAGGCCAGTTCCAGTCACTGTCGATTTGATTGCTGAGATCACTGGGTTATCGAAGGATGGGGTAGATCCTTCACAATACTTCCGCGGGAAGGAGAATGACAAAAAAAGGGAAGCACAGTTGGTCCGACAATACGCCTTGGAATGTGATGGCCATGCTTACAAAACTAGCAGTATCAATGATAAGGAAGTCCTCACCAGTGCGAAGATATTAAGTTGCAAAGTGGTCCAAATGAATCGCCCAACCAATGCAATTTAGGGGTCGTCACATGTGTAGCACAATGCATAGAAGGCGTGCAGATGAACTAGTTCTTATTTTTGTTGAACCAGATAGTGGAAGATGCAGCAACCGTCCAAGATGGGAAAGGATTGTTGGGCCTGGCCCAACAGGGTCATTTTTGGTGACATTTTTTATGTTGAATGGACCTGAGCTATGCGTAATTTAGAATATCAAATTTTTCCTAAGTATTGGGAGTCCTGCGAAGATGTGCGTAGTACCAGGTTTTGAAGGATGTCACGAAGATCAGCACTACGCAGTTTCAGTGTTGCGAGGGTAGTATGCCACATGGATCCAGTAAAGTTATGTATTGGACGAAGGATGGCCAGATATGGTGGATAGACCAGCGGTGGTATACTTTTGGTAAGATGGATGGGAAGATGCCGAGTTGAGGGCATAAGTAGATCGGGAAGGCGGCCAACTGTACAAGTCCATTAAGCAGACGACGGGTCGGGAAAGTGACAGTTTGGCGTGTAGCAAGGTACATGACTGTTAAGAGGAAAACGACGGATAGAAAGCAACTGGGAGCTGAGCCAGTTGTACCTGGTCGTTAAGGGATGGATGGCTTGCAAAGAAAGCGACTGGGAGATGAGCCAGTCACACGAGTCAGTCAGTGGAAGGGCAGCTCGAAGTGGATGACCTGTTGGTGTGCACACAACAAGAAGGTTGAAAGCGATGGATCTAAGGCATGGAGGACTGCCATGATAGCAGAATTGCTATCAGAAGCCAACATGACGGTTCAGAGGGACCGTAGTGGTTTGGAAACCCTAAGGGTTTCGGTCTTCAATATTGTAAAGACACGACCTTCGAGCGTGATCTATTTAAGAAGACCATTTTTGTATAGGAAGGGTTGGTTGTTGTTGGTGCTTGTTATGGTGATCATATTGTATTGTAATATCTTTTGAATCAAGAATAGATTGTAAAGGCTCTGCACCTGAGTGCACAGAGACCTATCCAAGCAAGAAGAGAGTCGCAGCTGAGTGCATGGCTAAGAACTGTGAACCCTTCCTTAAAAGAAATATCAAACACAATTCTTGTGGATGTAGCTTCCCATCCGGGGGAGTGAACCACGTTAAATAGTGTGTTGAATGACTGAATGTTTATATGTGTGTTTATATTTATCTGTTTCTGTAGTTGGATGTCTGATTGTTAGCTTGCAATCTATTATGAGAAGGCTTTTATATGCATTCGCCATCAAGAGAGTATGGAATGATATGTTAGTTCTGCATGAATAGATGTATGGTTAATATTAGCTTTGCTTCTAAGGACAGTGAATCTATCATATACTTGAGCATGGAGAAAGTTGTTTATGTGTTTAAATGGATGCAGTTGATGAAGGTATAATAGTCATTTTGCACCTGAGGGTTATGCCTAAAATAGAAACATTCTAAGTGTGTGTTATGAGCACTACATAGTAAGTTAATTAAGTGTATGATTGAGTGGATAAGTGGTATTCAGCCCACTTCCTTAATCATTTTACACTTGGCCCAAGTTTAGGAAGTCAAGTGGAAAAGTTCGCAGTGTCGTATTAAGCGCCGCAGTAAGGAAGAAGGTAGTGGTGCAAACCACGGTGTTGGCCATCACTGCATAGTCCGACCTTCATAGCACACAGTTGGTGCACTGCCGCGAGCTTCGTCACAGTCATCAACTCATCACTCACTATGGACATCTGAGTCTGCATCGCCCCATTAGAAACACCTCGGATGAGACCTCATCCTGCTCGCAGGCTATTGCCGAAAGGGCCAGTGCGAAGGGGTTTTGTTGGTTTAAGGTAATCGCGTAGAACCTGGGTCTTCATAAAACCTCTGGTTAGCATTGTATAGCCAACAAATGGTTCTGTTGCAGTGCTAGAATCGGTGATTTGTTCCAGTCGTGATGAGTGACGAAGAGTCTGAGCTACCGGAAAGTGCATTGAACTGGCATCATGAGAAGACAGAAATCCAGGCTTGGTGGGATAAGACAATAAGAGACTTTAAAATAAAAGAGAATAGACATCCACGTCTAAGTGACACATAGTGGTCAGATAGATATCTGTTGGATGACATTCACAAAATTTTATGGGCTACATTTCCAGACGAGCTGCACGCGTGGATCTCGTGGCTCGCAGAAAAGAAAACTTGTTTTCAAGGAGGCGTTCCACACACTTTTGCGGAGGTTTCCAAGGTAAGTTCCTGAACAATCTCAGTCTATACATTAAGATTCTGTTAGCTAAGAAAGGTATTTTAAGAATGCAGTAAACTTTTCAAGTTGTCATGGTAAATAGCATTTATAGTGATTCCGACAAAGATACTCACAACTTAAGAAGTGGGAAAATATACAAGTTCAATAAGAATCCTGGAGTCTCTCGACTCCACGTAGATATTGAGATTCCTTCTACTATTGAAAACGAAGCCACACACCCATTTACCCCTCAGAATCTTCCACTTGCAGAGCCAACCCTGCCGAGTACACAGCCTAGTACATCTACTCCTATACGCCCTTTTTTTTTACTGCGTAGAGTCCTTTATGACACCCTAGCACTCCTCAGGGCACAACTCAAGGCACCCCCTCAAGTGATACACCTCCCCCTAGAGACATGGGCCATATGGATATGAAGTTACCTATATTTAAAGGGACGGGTCTAGAAGACCCTGACCAGCACTAGTTCCTTTGTGAAGCTATCTGGAGTGTCAGACAGACCTGAGATGATTATGAGAAGAAATCCCAGCTTATTACTACATTCAGAGATAGAGCACTGCACTGGTTCATGAAGTATTCTACCACGCAGCCCAGGACCCTAGCAGAGATTAAAGTTGCGCTGATAGCAGAGTTCAAGATACCAAAGTTGGAATCTCAGTGTATAACTCAGCTAAAGGAAATCAAGCAGAGACCGACTGAATTAGTCTGGGAGTTTGATCAGAAGTTCAAGACCCTATTAGACCAAGTAAGATTTTTTATATCTCCGGATCAACACAAGGAATGGTTCATTGTTGCGTTGTTACCCCACATTATATTACCATTGATGCAGCAGAAGGTTACGTCACAGGAAGAGGCCTTAGAGATCGCGATGAAGTTGGAGGCTTCGTCGATCCGTGAGTCTAGTTCTGGGATGACGCAAATTCAAAACCAACTTACCACCCTGACACTGGATCTACAAAGCATGAAGAATGGAAAAGAGCAGCGATATGAACCTCATCACGAGATCTGGTGCACGAGTTGCAAAGGAGAAGGTCATGATCAGGAGCATTGTCCCCTATACCACGACTATCTCAGCAGTGGTGCGCCTAACCCCATCAATCAGAACCAGGTACCCTGGTGTGAGATCTGTAGAACTACCAGTCATAGACCTGAAGATTGTTACCTAATACAGAAATATGTGAAGATACCTAAGAATATATATTGCAATTTCTGCAAATCAGTTGGACATGATGAATTCAACTGCCGCGCCTATGAACTAATGAATGAAAGAAAGTGGGACATGGATTCAATGAGAGGCACTGGCTTGTACAGAGTGCAAGAAGATAACCATCCAAAGCAAGAAAACACGCACTATGATCAATCTACCTACAGAGGCCGTGGTGGTGGATACCATGGTAGACGAAGAAATACCGGCTCGGTGCAGGGAAGAGGTCGCGGTGGGGTCATCTTCTATAATTGTGGCCAACTAGGTCATGTATTTAGAGACTGTGTAAACCCATGCACCACCTCTAATTATTGTAAATCATTTTACCATGTTATAGAAGATTGCCGGTGCTAGAGGTAGAAATGCAAAAAAGAGGAAGGACAGACGCGCCAGCCTCAAACATCCAGTGGATCGCAACAGAGAATAGACCTGCAGATCCTAGCATTAAAGTAGTCACATGCAGTGGCGTGGAGACAGGCCGTGATAGGTGAGTAGAGGCTTCCACTTCAGGAGAGGCTCATGCAAAGCAGGGCCCTCTTGAAACAATATGGGTGAGAAAAGCTCCAGGAAAGACGCCTGCTCTGGATCTGAACAAGAACAAGGAAGCTTTTGTTGACGCGCGGTATACCTTCAGAGAACCAGCACCTAAATCACCAAGGATCTAGTTGCGCAGCGAAGTACCATGTGTTGAAGACACACCTGCTGCGTATGACAAGACAAGACACACAACGGATGTTAGCACCTCTGTTGTGCAGTTCCTAAGAAGCTGCATGAAGCTGTTGAAAAATGAAAACACGATAGCAGAGCTGGAGAAGCTAATAAATCTATACGAACCACAGATAGAAGCATAAAATTTTGATGGCGCACTACATCATATAAAGAAACAAAAGAGGATGGGCCGAGAGATGAGGCTCACTACGCAGATAGGAGACTTTGAGATGGATGAAGTTATCCTTGATCTAGGATCAGAAGTAAATGTCTTGACCAAGGAGACATGGCAGCAGATGGGTCGACCAAAGCTGTCGTGGTCACCTATCCAGCTGAGAATGGCCAACCAAGAGAAAGTTATACCATTTGGCCGCTTAGCCAATGTTGTGGTTGATATTGACGGAGTACAAATCCATGCGGACTTTGAAGCCATCGAGATTGTTGACGATAGCCAGCCCTTTCCTACGCTGGTAGGAATTGACTGGGCTATTGACAATTTAGCCATTATAAATTTGAAAACAAAGAAGATGATATTCGAAGGCAAGCATTTGCGGGTTATCGCACCATTGGATCTTGCAGATGGGGACATATATAGTTAGTTGATTCAGGAGGAATCTAAGGCCCAAGATTTGGACCGACTGTACCAGATGACTATGAACCAGGAGGATTACATTAATCCTACTGCGGACGGTGCACTTAGCTAGAGATGTGATAGCTCCTGCATTTCTGACTCGGACGCTGGATTGGAAAACTGGCAAAATCGCATGCATGAATTGTCAACTAGAAGGTGTGCGCAGGTCACGAAATCACTGCGCTGGATTGGAAAGGAGGTAAGTCCGATCCCTACATTTGATGGTTCCACTAACGTTTATACTTTTATTCAAGACTATACTGCAGTAGTTCCAAAAGAGCACAGGTTACCAGCATTGGATATGGTGATTTGTGGCATACCTGCCAAATGGTGGGTTTCGCACAAACACATATTGATCACTTGGGAGCAATACAAAACAAAGATGCAGATTTGGTTCGCAGAAAGGGTTACCTTACCCTTTGAGAAGTTCAATGGGCAGACAGATCCTCATCAACATTTAGAAGTCTGTTTGCAGGCATGGGAAGAAAGGCCACCTGAAGAGTGGGTGCACTTGTTTGTGCATACTTTGGAAGAGGTTATTCCAAAGAAATGGTATCTAGACCTAGAGTTATGCAGGGAAACCTCAGATTGGGAAACGTTAACTGCGAACTTCCAGAGAGATTTCAGCTTTGAGGATGAGAACCCTTTGATACAAGAGGAACTGTAGATAATCAAGGAACGTGTATTCATAATAGATTATCCTCGCAAAGATATGTCATGGGAAGAATTCTTCGGCACAGATGATAGTCCTACGAACATACACTCAGAATGGAAAGAACATGAAGAACATCCGATAGAATATTATAATCTAGCTGAAGATGATGAGCATGGAAGAAAAGAAGATGAAGATGAACCGCACAATATCAATATACCAGAGTCAGAAGGTGCGTGCGATGTAGAAGGACCGCCATTGGAAATCCCAGACATGAGTGGACCGGTTAAGACACAAAAGGTGAACATCGACACGAATGAAGAGCCAAAGTTCGCATCCATTCGGGACTACTGGGATGATCAGACTGTCGTGTAGATTGTAAAAACTTTGCACGAATATCAGGAGCTATTTTTGACCAAATTTACAGAGATGAAACGAATATTGGGTGACTTAGGAGTCATGAAAATCCCTTTGCAGCCACGTGCTAAGTGTGTGAAGCAGCGACCATATAGACTGAATCCACACTATAAAGAGAGAGTCCGCGCAGAGTTGGACAAAATGTTAGAGGCAGGGATCATCAAACCTGTCAAGGAATCTGAATGGATCAGCCCTATGGTCGTCCAGGACAAGAAAGCAATGGGTGAGATCAGGATATGTGTCGACCTCAAAAAACTTAATGATGCATCAATGCACGACCCATTCCCTATCCCTTTTATGGATGAAGTACTCGACAATGTTGGAGGGAATGAGGCCTACTCCTTTACCAATGGTTTCTTCGGTTATCATCGGATTAGAATTGATTCTACGGACAAGTATAAGACAACATTTGCTATAGAATGGGGGTCATTCCAGTATACAGTCATGTCATTTGGTCTGAAGAATGCGCCTGCCATCTTCTCCAGAGTCGTCATCGCTGCGTTCAAAGATTTCATGCATAAGTTTCTCGAGGCATATTTAGATGACTGGACTGTCTTTGGTTTCTTGAAGAACCATTGCGCAAACCTGATGATGATGCTTGACAAGTGCCGCCTGCATCAAATATCATTGAATGTAAAGAAGTGCATCTTCTGTGTGCCCTATGTAATTTTACTGTTCCATATTGTCTATAAACAGGGATTGAAGGTGGACCTTGTGAAGATCGCCATCATTGTAAATTTGCCTACACCAACTTCAGTTAAAATGTTGCGCTCTACCTTGGGCCATACAGGCTATTACAGAAAGCTCATGAAAGGTTACGCGTAGATCACTACAGTAATGGAGAAGCGGCTAAAGAAGGACGTGTCGTTCATTTGGAACAAAGAATGCGAACAGGGTTTTGACACCCTTAAAGAAAAGATGGTTACCGCGTCGATACTAGTCTTTCCAGACTGGGCAAAGCCATTTCGTGTTCACGTGGATGCATCATGCATTGACCTGGGCATTGTGTTAGCTCAACCAGGAGAAGGGGGTATTGACCACCCCATTGCATTTTCTAGTAGGAAGCTATCGATATCAGAGAAGAACTGTACCACTACTGAGCAGGAAGGACTTGCGATGGTGTATGCCCTTCAGAAGTTTAGACATTATCTACTTGGTGTGCACTTCCTTATGTTCACTGATCATTCTGCATTGAAATACTTGGTCAACAAGCCAGTGTTGGGGGGGTGTATATGTAGATGGTTGTTTCTATTCTAGGAGTACGACTTTGAGATCATTGTTAAACCCGACAGGTTGAATTTGGGAACTGACCACCTATCTAGAATAGAGTCGGGAGAGGAGCCAACAAACATTGAAGACAGTCTGCCCGATGTGCAGCTATTTTCTATATACGTTGCAGATGATTACTATAAGGATATCATTGATTTTTTGACAACAGGGATGACACCGCAAGAATTTTTTGTTCAGCAAAAGAAGCAGTTAGTAGTGTGCACCACGGATTTCACTATCATTGCAGGTTAGTTATACAAACTCGGACTAGATGAAGTCCTATGCAGATGTGTACTCGACCACGAGAAACCATATATACTAGCAGATGCACATTTAGGGATCGCGGGAGGTCATTACGCAGGAAGGTCTACTGCACAGAAGATATTGTGTGCAGGGATGTGGTGGCCTACCATCCACAAAGATTCTAAGGAATACTGCAGGAACTGCGATGCCTGTCAGAGGACAGAAAAGTCGTCGCGGAGAGACGAAATGCCATTGAACCCGTAGTTGACTTTATAGACCTTTGAGAAGTGGGAAATTGATTTTGTAGGACCTATAAACCCACCAGGGAAGAGAACTGGTATGAGGTATATCATTACTGCAATGGATTACCTCACCAGATGGGAAGAAGCTAAACCAGTGAAGGACTGCGGCGTAGGTACTACCGCACAGTTCATTTTTGAGGAAATTTTGTCAAGAGTCGGATGTCTGAAAATTTTGATGAGTGATCAGGGCACTCACTTTCTGAACAAGACCATCGAAGCACTCATAGAGCAGTTCCACATTCGGCATCACTGCAATATGCCATATCATCCACAGGCGAATGGAACTATTTAAGCTTTCAATAAGATACTGGAAAACGCGTTGATGAAGGTGTGCAACATAAACAGGGATGATTGTGACTTGCGCATCTCGTCTGTACTATGGGCATAAAGAACAACTTGTAAGAAGTTGATGGGACAGACACCCTTCCGATTGGCTTATGGGCAGGAGGCCATAATGCCAATGGAGTACATTGTCCCCAGTCTGAGGATTGTTGTGTTCACCGGAATGGCAGATCGCGAAGCATTAGATGAAAGACTGTTACATTTAGTCGGCTTGGAAGAGGATCGTTTCATTACAGGCTTTCAACAGCAAGTCCAGAGGGATCGTGAGAAGGCATGGCATGATCGCCATATCAGGAACAAATGCTTTCAGGTAGGTGACTTTGTCCTACTGTATGATAGCAAGTTCATGAAATTTCCTGGCAAGTTTAAAATGCATTGGCTTGGTCCATATATTGTTATGTATGTCACTAACAGTGGTGCAGTTCAGTTAGCCACTTTAGCTGGTGATACTCTACCCACTATGATAAATGGAAGCAGACTTAAATTGTACCGTGATAGTGCTGCTTCACAGCATACAGAAAGATAAATGTGGTGAGAAATTTCTAAGTGTCAAGTACAGTTGAAATTGGGCACGAGAAATGTATAGAGTCTGTACATGTATCATAAAGGAAGAATGGAATTGAGCACTACTGAAGCTATGTAGGAATGAGGAAGAGAACAGTGGAAAAACAACCACGCAAATCAAAGATTAGTACCGCAAAGGCACTGCGTAGGAGTCGGAACAGGCCGCCACGCAGTTCGACGCAGCATTTAGAGGAAAATAGCCGTTGCATGCCTTTTTGAGAAAATAGTCGTTAAAATGACCATTGCAGCAACCACTTCAGCATTTCAAGGGAAGATAGTCGTTCTGGACAGACTGACGGATGAAAAGACTAAAAGATCTGATGGATTTGGCCGCCAGAGGTCGCATTTAATGCCTATCTATTCGTTGAAGGGCGCGAGAGGGGGTCTGCTCCACGTATAAATAACACCGTTTGGAGACTCGCGAGCGTTACCGAGCACTTAGAATTGTTTTTTGTGATTAACCTCCCCGAGCTAGTATCCATCTGTATTCTCTTTGCCATAGCCGCTATCTCATTAAGTGAATGTCTGAACCCCTTTACATAGAGCAAGAGCTTACTATTGAAGAAACATTGAGAATCTTTCAGCACGGACGGATTCAACAGTTAATGAAAACTCCAGTTAAGAAGGTTGTCGTAGAACAAGGTCAAGGATCCCGCAAATCACCAAGCATTAATCCGACAATGCAGGATAAGGGAGAGGACATAGTGAGTGCACCTCTAACAAAGCATTCCAAGCCAAGTTCGGCAGGAACAAGGCAACCGATATTCACCAAGGAAATTTCACTCAACATGACACCATATTATATCTCGTCGCAAGCACTGGATGCCCTTGTGTATAAGCTCGTAAAGAACGCCAAGTATGATATCTCTCTGTCACTAGTGTCTAAGCATGTAAAAATTACGACAAACCTGTTGGGAAAGATCCCGAACTGCAAATGGGAGGATTATGACCTCTTGGGAGTGAAGAAGGACGAGCCACATGATCCCAAGTACTCATATTTTCAACCAGATCAATATATGTGTTGAAAAAAGGATGCAAAAGGAGAGCTGAATCTGGTGGCTAAAAGCTTGTTAACATCGATGGTGCAGTCAGGACTGTTAAACCTGCTGTGACTACCCCATTTTGAAAGGTCAACCGAACTAAACATCATGGTTCGCACCTTGATGGCGCAAATCCACCAAGGTTATTTATGGATGGAAAGGCCCATAGACATCAATATCGACCTAATCTATGTCATTATAGGATTGAGTAAGTGCGACGAGGACCCGAAGCAGTTCTTCCAAGGGAAGAGCAAAGAAAAAGAGGTCGTGGAAAAGATGAAGAAGAGCCACATGCTGGTGAAGGGAAAACGGGGTTTTCCTACCGAGGAGATTGACGATCAAGCAACAAATTTCATTACACAGATGCTCGCAGCAAAGGTATTGAGAACAGCAAGACCCACCGAGGTGCCTGCGGGTGCAGTGTTGCTTGGTGCTACATCAACAGAAGGAACAGAGTTTAACTGGTGCCAATACCTACTGAATGATTTCATGGAGGAAATCAACGATATTCAATAGAATGGGGGCAACTTCCATTTTACATGGTTGATCGTCATCATCGCATTCAACGGATGGAAGGAGCCGAAGGATTTTTTTGGCATCATTTTTGATAGATCCGAACCCAGAGGAATCAGGTTCATGAACCTATGGGAAAATATAAATCTGCAACACTAGCATGCTACCCAAGAAGTCTTCTTTCAATATTACATGTAGTTGCATGAAGTGATCACACGCACACCAAGAATAATGAAGCAGGTAACAAGAAAGTAAATAGGCATTGTCAATTTTACTGCTGACATGTGTTGTGCATTTATCTCTCCAAAGGAAAAGATGAAGAAGCTGCAGTGGTTCCCTAGGCACTACCACATGACAGAAGAAGATATAGAGCTCATTATGAAAGAATGGCCCGCCAACTACTGCGTCGAAGTTCGGGACATCTCAACAGACTCAGAAGATGATGAGCTAATTCCTCCACCATGTCCGATTACTAAAGAGAAAGAGACAGAGAAGGGAAAGAGAAAAGAGCCGGAAAGCCCATCCCAGCCGAAGGCGAGAAAGAATCAAAAGGTGACGAAAACTCCCGCAGATATGGTTTTGAAAGAAGATGACTTTGACATGATTGTGGACAAAGTGACTGAGACCCTTGGAGAATTCATGTCTAAAAAGGAGAAACACGATAAGGCCATCCAGGATGACCTTCATAGGAACTAGATCGCGATGGAAGGGCTCATGAAGAAAATGGAGGATGTCCACAAGAGCCTTCCCTTGCCGTGTGACACGAGGGACGCAGGAGCTTTGCAGCAGGCATCATCCCCGCTCGTTGTTGCGCTACCGCCCAAAATGAGACTTATCCGTCTTGACCCAATCAAAGTCACATTTCCTACCTCAGAGGACATGGTTCTCAACACAACCAATGTCGATGCGGTTGAGCTTGACTTAGCAAAGATTCTGCTACCTGGTCTGTATTATTTGCACACATAGGTTGGTGAGGAGATGCGTGATAGAGCAGCGTAGTCCATGAGAGCAGAAGCTCAGTTGAAAGCCGCGAACAGACAGCTCGAGGATTCGAGCACGTGCACCTTGCTGATGATGGGAGATGAACAACAGTTCCGATAGATGCTGGAGGCTACAGTATATTGTATTGTGGAAGAGATCGAAGGAGTGTAGATCCAAGATAATCCCGAGGATACAGTCCGCAAAATAGCGGATAGGGTGCGGACCCTAAAGTCAGAAATGGAGGACAAGGTAGTCCTATATGAGGCAAATATCAATCTACTCATGGAAAAATAGAAACTGTAGGATCAGTTAACTGAGAAGCAGCAGAGAGAAGCTAAAGTAAGGATTGCAGCAGAGAGCATCACAGGAGAGGTTGCGAAGTGACAACAATTACTTGATCAGTCCTTGAAGGCGTTCATGGACCTTGAGGAAAATCCACGGCTGCAATAGACAAAGACCGCGGTGAAGGAGAAATAGACTGCATTGGAAGCCATGCAAGTAGAGGTGAAGACTCTGCCACCATGAGATAGACTGCAGAAGTTCAGAGAAATATCTACCCTAAAGAAGGAAGTATAGATCTTACGAGAAAAGGAGACTGCGCTGGACAATCAGTCGCAGCCACTCCTTGAAGATGCCTCTGAGGTGTCACAGCACATAGAAAATAAATTGAAAGAGCTGTGAGCCAACCAAGAAAAGGTGGAAGGCTAAATTGGCGAGGAGACAACACCTCAAGAGCTTGAGACCATCAAACAATTGGAGAAAAAGGTCAAAGAAACAATGGAGCAGCCGACGGACGCTTATAATGAGTTCGCAGCCAAGCTGAACACTCAGATTGGTGAGCAGACTATGGTACTAGACGTTGAAAGTGGCTCACGAACAAGTCATAGGTGATTGTTAGGGGCATGTTGGGCCTAGCCCAACAAGGCCATTTTTGGTGACATTTTTGATGTTGAATGGACCTGAGCTATGCGTAGTTTAGAATAACGAATTTTTCCTAAGTATCGGGAGTGCTGCAAAGATGTGCGCAGTACCAGGTTTTGAAGGATGCTGTGAAGATCAGCAATGTGCAGTTTCAGTGTTATGAGGGTAGTAGGCCACATGGAGCTAGTAATCTTATGTATTGGATAGAGGATGGCCAGATATGGTGGATAGAGCAGCGGTGGTCTACTTTTGGTAAGACTACTAGGAAGATGTAAAGTTGAGGGCATAAGCAGATCGGGAAGGCGTCCAACTGTATGAGTCTGTTAAGCAGAGGACAGGTCGGGAAAGTGATAGTTTGGCATGCAGTAGGGTACATGACCGTTAAGAGGAAAACGACAGACGGAAAGCAACTGGGAACTAAGCTAGTTGTACGTGAACATTAAGGGACAGACGGCATGGAAAATTTTAGGGGCGAATTATAGCCCATGGGCGAAATTATAGGGGTCACCAAGAAACCATGGGCGAATTTTTAATATTAAACAGGTTTTTTGAAATTTAAGAAATTAGCCCACATTTTATGAAACCCCACATGGTGAAAAATTGGATATCCCACCCAGCGAGAGAGGGAAAACGCGATTTAGCCCAGTGAAAGATGGAGGAAATGGTCTGTTCCCCCCCTCATTCCCGTAATGGAGTCCAAAGGTAGTGGTTTCGCCAGTAAATTTTCATTAATGGAGGCGTGAGCAGTTCGTTCTCCCATGGTTTTCATTCATAGAGGGGATTGTTAGTTTTTTCACCCCGATTTATGGACCATAGGGCATTTTCACTAGTTATTACGCCCTGGATTCGAGGTTTTCATGGACCATAGGGCATTTTCGTTGGTTATTTTGCCCTGGATTCGAGGTTTTCGGTTGAATTCGATGATGTTTTTGAGTCTTGACCTCCCCATTTCGCGGTTAATGAGAAAATTGGGGTTTTAGCTCCCAACTTGGTTAGTAAGATGGGAAAACGTGCAACGTGAACGGTCTAGAATCCTGAATCAATGAATCAGTGAAATGGGGACGTTTTTTCCCCTATATAACGCTGCAAGGGTGAACAATTTATCCCATACAAACCCATCGCATGATTTGTATCTTTGCATGAAGCTTGAGTGTAGTTACAATTTTACAGTGGCTGTCGCTGAGTGGAAAGCAATTCACGCCTCACGGTGGCTGAGTGGAAAGGGTTACAATTTTACAGTGGTTGTCCCTGAGTGGAAAGTAATTCACAATTTCACGGTGGCTGAGTGGAAACTGGAAAATATATTCATTTTTTCAAGGACAAGTCCAGGGTTCTCGTTGGTGGATAGCAAAATAGGACTTCTGTAAGTCATTCATTAGGGCTACATGCTTCCTTATCACTTAAGAAAATGCCTTGTTCAATGCTATTTAAATGCTACTGTACTATTTAAATGCTAGTCGTTCCACCGCATTTTCCTGTTTAATGTCCTTTGATGCATAATGTTTGTTTGGTTTACTGCCATCCCTTCTTTCTTTATGATTTCTCCTGCGTTCATTTTGTTTACTATATTAGATTGTTCAATTTTCCTTTCCAATTTCTGTTTCTTGCCTGTAGTGTTTCTAGCTGATTAATTACATTTGAAGACTTTTATGTTTTAAGGCCTGCAACGGAATGGTACTAATATTTTTATTTTATTTTATATCAATAGGTCAATGTCAGCTTGTTTTATATCAACATTGCTAATTGTGGACATATAAATTTTGCTGAAAAATGTTCAATCCTCTGTAAATTTTTCTCCATGTTAACATTTGTTTCTAACTGTATTCTCCTCCAGATTTATCTTTGGTGTCCAAATATATATAAATATTACGTAATTTTATTCCTCTATATATAGGCTGTTGAAGACTGGACTTTGCAGCTAGAGAGTCATTTTCTATTGTCAAGATGGTCGATGGAAAGGATGTAGCACAGTAGGATGTTTCACAGGTATGGCATCTTTTCCATACTACTTTTTGAGATACAATGTTGAACTTGGAGAGTTTTCTTTCACATGTTCATATTTATGAAAATGTATTGTTTCATTACCAACTACTATTTCCCTTCCTCTTCGTACTCTGATAACAATCACGTGGTTCAGTTCAAGTTTTCTTTCACATGTTCATATTTATGAAAATGTTTTTTATTTACCAACTCCAATTGCCCTTCCCCTTCATACTCTGATAACAATCACCTGGTTCAGATTGAGCAAAATTTTTGGATGATGGATATTGAGTTACTTTAAAGCCTTTCATTTATCATGATTAGTTATTTCTTTATGCTGGATTCTATAAAATAGTTGTTTGCCCGCCTGTTAGGACTATCTCATCTGACATGAGTAACGAGCATTAGTCTCCTTTATGAAGTAAATGTGGCAAGTCTAAGTTGTCGAGAATGATACAGGCCTAGGCTCATGCTTTCCAAGTACATCCATGGCATTAGAATGTATCTTATCTGTTTAACTTAACTAGAATCTAGATCCCTATGATTAGGATTTTGATCTGTGGTCAGTGATTGCCACCCATGAATCACCACACCAAATTTACATTATCCTTATTTTAGAACACAATAATACAAATTGGGTTATGTATGACTATGCCCCCATTGCTAAAAGTTCAAACAATTTTTTCTACTATTGATTGTGAGTGTAGAGGAAGAGGGGTAGCAGAGTGTTTGACATAAGACCAAGCGAGTTTGACATAAGACCAAGCATATTGTAATGAAGAAGTTTAAGGACTTGATTACAACAAGTGCCTCTGTACAAGTGCTATCTTGGGCTAAATAATATGAGTTACACAACCACTATGTGCATTAATCAGTTTGTGTAATCAAAGAACAAACAATATTGGTTGAAATGAAATCACTAATTTATACAAAATTTTTCAAGGTGATCTTGATTTCGATTACCATGAAATGTACTTCAGATCTGATAGCTAGTGTGCAAAATGAGAAAGTAAGGGAACACCAACAAATGTTATGTCACAATCTTAAACTCTCAGTAATGTTGTATCATCCAGCACGCAAGAACCATGTAGAAGAGCACCTCCCCAACCATGTCAAGGGCCAAACTCACCTATGTGTTGGTTGAGAACAGGTGAAAATGTCAATGTTTTGTGACGAATTTGTTATATTGTGCCATGTTAGCAGATTGAAAGCAACCAAAACTTTCTCATGCATTAGAATCAGGAGACACAAATAACTTCAACCATCAATGTAAGGTCAGAACTGCCCCAAAAGGCTTCATGGAGCAATAACTAGGATTAGGAGAAAAAATTCATGTGCCAACCCGAAAAGATATCCTGTAATTACATAGCTGTGATGTCTCGTAGGCCTCTTGTGATGAGAATCCCTATGTGGAAGTCATGAAAGGGTTCTTATCTTTATATATGATGATTACGAATGTGACTGTGTCCCATCAGGGTTTACATAATCCCATTGTTAGATGCAGTCTATAGCATGCAATAGAGGCAAGGTTGCTTGATCCTATGGAGAGATGCAACTCGTTATTTGTGAAGGAAAAATGAAGGGTTGATAACTTGATACAGATTGCAACACAAGGTAGGGTCAAGGTATGTAATGTTGTTCCAACTTTAGAAGGATGAACTATGTTTCATCCTCCAGTGTAATTCCATGAAGGGCTTGTATGTAAGTTAAAGGAGCAGAAACCAACAACCAAAAGGAAAGTGCAACAACGGATTGATGAATTGGCAGATGTCTTATGAATCTCTAATATCTACCTCATAGACTGTCACTCAAGATGGGACATGGACACATCATTGAGCTAGAACTATATCCAAATTGGTCATTGTTTCTCCCTGTATATATCGAAAATTATTTAAGGACAAGATAGAAAGAATACTGCAATAATGATTGAATATGGGTCATATAGTGCCTAGGAAAAGCCCCTTTGCATCCCTGTTAGTGTCCATAAGGAAGTAGGATGGCTCCTTCCATATATACTAATACATTGATTACATGGAATTAAACAAGAACTATTAAAAATAGTTTCCCTATCCCACATATATATGAATTACTGGTAGAGTTACACAGGGCAACAATATTTACAGAAGTTGATTTGAGATCCGGATGTGGCTTCATGTGAAACATGTCGAAGGCATAACACATATTGTAAAGTCCAAAATTGTTGCAATCTTTTCCCATTTCTCATGAATAGTTGTAATCCATTGCTCTGGGTGGGAGGAAAAAAAACTATTTTTTTGGTAATTGATTGATTGGCTAAGCATGATCATTTTATTTCAATGGGTATTGCTATCAAAGCCTCAAAGGTTGTTGAATTGTTTATGCAACATATCAATAGGATGCATGAGATTCCAAGGAATATTATTAGTGATCGTGACTTGAAATTCATAAGAAACTTTCTTAAATTGTTGTGTAAACTTGTTGGTACCTCCTTGATGCCAAGTACCGGTGACCATACTCAAACAGATGGACAGACGATATTGATGAACAAATATCTAGAGGGTTACCTGAGAAAATACCTTGTATGGCACCAAACTTCCTGTCCAAAATGGTTGCACTTGGCAGTGAATTGGTAGAATGCAACATACGACACATCCATTGGAATGTCACCATTTAAGGCCCTTTATAGTTATGCCACTCTTTTGCTGATCGATTTAACCATTGAAGACACTCAATTGCCAATTTTTAGAGATTTCTTGGAGAACAAAAGCCATCAAATATTAAGGGCTGAAGCAAATAAAGGAGAACATCAAATTGGCCGAAGATTAGATGAAGTCCCATTAAAATGAACACAACAGTGAGCTGGAATTTGAATTATGGATTTTGCCTCCTTGGGACTACAATATTATAAGCAGATATCTTTCAAAGGTAAAGAAGGGGTGGAGAAACTTGGGCCTGATTACTATGGGCCTTATAAGCCTCTAGCAAGTGTGCAATTGGTTGCATATTTTCTCGAACTTCCAATAGGGTCACAGCTGCATACTACATTTCATGTCTCATACATAGGGAAAACATTTCAAATATCTTGCCTTCCCTAGATAATGAAATACAAGTTATGTTGATTTTGAAGATCATTTTGGCAACCTGAGAGAAGACGTTGAGGACTAAGGTATTGCTAGGACACCTCATTCAGAGGAAGGATTTGCCACTAGAAGATGCTATGGAGGAAGGCCTTGAAAATTTGAAATATAGTAACATTTAGCACTAAAATTGTTTGGTGCAAAACAATTTCAAGGGGGGGATGTTACGATGTCTAAGGAAACCCATTTCAGTGTTAATCATTGGTATTTTGCATGAGTCATTAGAAATGTTTTATTCATGTATAATTCTCTGTTAGTCCACCACCTTCAGGTTAAGATAAAATTTATGATGGTTGTACTTTTATGTTAGTTAATGGAGTTTTATGTAAATTGTAGTTGTCCCACATGGAAAAGCCAAACGCCAAAGTGGGATCATTAGCTATGAAAAGACTCTTAGGCAGTAGGGTAGGGTTGTTTTGGAGAATGTGCTATTCCAGGCAGTCTATAAGAGACTATTATTGGCCATGTGTAGTGCCCATACTGCGCTTGGATTTGGGCTTGAGTTGGCAACCATACTTATCAAAAAAGTTTTAGTATTTGTGCTGTAGTTTTCAAATACTGATATGTTGTTACTACTGCTGGACTTTTCTTCTGCCATTAGAACTCTAGAATTTTCTATCAAATGTTTTACTGAATATTGCTGGAATTATACCCGAAATAATGGAGCATATTGCTGTTAGTGCTAAATTTACTGCCTTTACCGTGACTTCTCATGTTGTTTACTTCTGTTAGTTCCTTATTAGTATTATATTTAATATTAGTTTCTAAGTTCCAACTTCTGTTGTGAGTTTCTTTCAATTTAGATTTCCAGTTAGGCTCAAAATAAGCTAGGACATTGAAAGGAAATCATAATAATTCACAGAATGGAGAAGCATGGTTAACTATAAGTTCCATACCTGAACAAGTGAAAACATGTTTTATGAGATACTCTCTAGGAGTTGCTTTTGAACTCCCATAGTGTCTTCACACTGGATGTATCTTTAAGTCCCATTTACCTACTTTTTGTGGTCATTTCTTGAACATGAATATGATTATCTTATCTTATGTGATTTTACAGTCAACCTGGGATTATCTAAATTTATTAAATAATATTGGTTGGCAATATCTTTTCACTCCACTTTCTCAATGGATTGGCACTATCTTTGGTCCACACTCCACCCATCACTTTATAATAATTCCATACTATAAATTTAAAATCTGTTTTGCTAAAGTTAACTTCTCTGTTTCACCTTGAGCTCCAATTGCATAACTTTAGCAATCTTATTCTTAGGGATATCCCCTGTGCTGGAGGAGAACCGGCCTAAAGTGAGAAGAAGGCTGCTGTAGTTACAATGGGAAGCCCTCTTGAGTTTCTCTAAGGTTGCAAATAGAATTTTAGAAAATTAGCATGTTCCATACCCTTATTGGGGACTAGTTCCCTATTATTGGAAATATTACCTAGTTCCGTAGTTGCCAAACTAATCATAAGCTAGAAGATGAAATCATTGACCTTATTAACAATTTCATTTACAAGATTCTAGATAGGTTCTCAGAGCCTTTTTTCAGCAACACATTGGCATTGATCCTTCCAAGTTCCAACTCTAAATTGAGTAGAAACCTAGGTACCAACCACATATACTACCTGAATAATTCCAATTCACATACTTCGAACAAAATTCCAATCAGTCCACATGCTCTCAAAAATAATAGAGCCTTGGACTTACAATTGAGTTTCTTGTTTGATGAAATTTATCTGATATTGTTCAAATGTGTTGATTTTGTAGAGAGATGACCAGCCATCACTGTCAAGTATATCATCCTTCTATGGGGAATGATTGGGACCTGTAGCCTCTACCTATTGTTTCCAAACTAGCTCCAAGATTGTTTCCTGGGTTCTCCCCGTTTCTTCCTTCTGCTTTCCAAGTTCTCCCTTGTTTCTTCCTTTTTCTTTCCAAGTTCTGTTGTTATTTTAGTGTCTAGAAGATTCGTCTTAAAATGCATCAAATGTGGCATCATTTTAGATTTGGGGATCATAATTAGCATCTTGAATTTTGGTTTCTATTTTTTTTATTGATCTGCATATATCATGAGCATAATAATGACCTAAACATTCCCCATCCATCTCTTCTTTGCTGCCATTGTAAATGTCCAGATGATCTGAATAGTTATTGTGGCTAGGAAGTACATGTGTCAAGTTAAATCAAGAAAGCATCATATATAGATGTACCTGGCAACAGATAAAGTTGACCCTGCACCCTTTGAGAATGCAAAGTTCATTGCACAATACCTTGAAACAAGAGATTCTTCTTTTTCACTGTTCTAACATGCAATTGAAATATACACGACATCTGTTTCTCTTCCTCACCGTACTTCTAACAAAGGTTCAAACATGTCAACAAGAATATAATAAAAAGGATAGTAATAAATATATGGAGCAAAATCCAATTAAAAGACCTGTTGATGCCTCGGATATCGTAGCATCAATCAGAAAGGGATTCTCCCCGAGAGATGGTCCCAATTAGACTATCTCCCGTTTGGTGTAGGGAATCCGTCCGGTTAGCGGTTCCGGCAACCGTGGGTTTGGACTTTGAATCCGATTCTACCGGTTATGGCCCGATCCACCTTTCTTTTGGGTTTTATGTGTTTTGAATGAAATGCAAGTGCCTAGTCTATGTTTGTTCTAAATGCAAAACTAAAACAGATTTAAATCTAATAAAGAGTAAAGCAAACCTACCTATCCTCGCAGGAACGTAGTTAAAGTGTGAGAAATGAACTATGGGAGTTATCTTTCAAGAAAGAACAGGCAGCCATTGGATCTTAAAGAAAAACACCACAGCAAAAAATCTCAGAAGGTAGCTTCCGATTATAAATGATACATTTCATTACTCACCAAAGAAAGAAGTAAACTTATCTAACCTATGTAGACGGAAATAAAGAAACAGAACTATGTTTACCAGAAACTGAAGTAAATCTAAAGATCCCTGCGAAGAGCAAATTTAAAGGGTGAACAATGAGCAGTAGGATGATCTTGAAGAAAGAACAGTTAGCCATTTGATCTACAAGATAATTCTACAGCAAAGATGAAGAAATCAGCAGATAGCTCCCGATTTAACATGAAACACATTCATTGTTCACAAAGATAGAGAAAATCGTATGCACAGGGATAAGCAAAATCATTAATACACAGAAATAGTTTAGATGATAAGAATGATCTCACATTACAGAACAGCAGTCATTAGAATAGTCCAAGATACAACCGTCCAACATCCCATGCAAAACGTCCATCCTCTGTGGCTTCTATTAGAAAATTCAATTTTACGGGCCCGATACAAGATAGCTCGTATTGGTTTCCCAAATTTCCTTCCCTGCAAAAAGTCCTTTCTAATCTTTCCTAGCTTCTATTTATAGCTACAAATCTTCCCTTTGGGCTGACACCTAGCATCCCCCACCTGTCATTTACAGGAATTTCCCCTATAATCGACCACCAAAATGACCATTTCCTTTACAAAATTGTTTTGACAAAAAAAACAAAATAGGGACAGCTGTCCCATGGCTTACGCCTTACATATTCAAAATATACATAGTAGAAAATTGGCTAACACCAGAGTTTTCCCTGCTGGGCACGTGTTTGGCTGAAGAGAGTTGCTTCAACTAAATTCAGCCTCTTTTACTCTTGTGCATGAGCCTTAGCTGGGGAAGGGTCGCCCAAGTCGATTGAGGCTGCTGATTGTGCATGGGAAGGAGGGATTCAGCTAGCTGGAGTCTCTGGAATGACTTCCGGGAAAGAGGGACTCGAACCTACTGCTGTAGCTGAAGTGGCTGCTGGGAGAGAAGATCGTGGATCTGCTGATGCTCTTGCTACTGCTGCAGCTTTCCTGTCCTCCTCTGCTATGTAGCTGTACCACACACCTGTGTCCCTTATGACTATGTTTGCTGCAGCAGGAAATAAGATTTTCTGAGAAGTCACATTCTTCCCGAGCTCTACCTTGATGCTTTGAACTTCTGCTACTGCATCTTGATGCACTTCCTTCAGCAGATAGTTGTGAAGTGATGATGAACCAATATAATGCTGGAGGTCATCCACAGCCAGGACATCAATCCTTCTCACATACTCTACTTGGATGCCTAGCTCTTCCTTTAGCTGAGACAACCGCTGCTCCTTTTCCGGGAAGTCTTCTAGGGTCTGAGGGAAACTCAATGTGCATTTGTCATGGACTCCTTTGAGCTTTTGATAAAGACTGTTAATTCTATTTGTTGTCGTTTGCACACTGGTTATCAGCTTATTGGCACAGTTCCTGCCAAACTCCAGCAAGGCTATATCTTCATTAAAATCGTCCACAGCCTTAAAAGGAAGATGCGGGGGGAAACCCCCTTTCCCTTCTCTCCACGCCATCTGACTTATGACATTTTCCTTGACCCGGGTATTCTTAGCTTTGAGCCTGTGGGCCTCCGCATTAATTTCTTTTAATCTGACTATCATGGCCTTGAGCTTGCAAACCTCGTCAGTGATTAGCTCCTGCATGCAATTTATTTGCCTCAGGATGCTGCAGGACAGCTCATGGAAGGGAGACATGTCCATCGTTTTGCTCTTAGCCTGCTCTAACCGCTCAGCTAGTGTCTACTTGTCTGCTTCTAGCTGAGAAGACTTTTCTGCCACTCCATTCTTCTCCGCTTCCACAACCATCATTTGGAGTGCTAGCTGGTCCTTTTCCTCCTCCAGCTGGCGGTACTTGTTTGACAGCTCCTTATGTTCGGCGTACAAGCAATTATACTTATTCACTGCCAGGTCTCTTTGGGCTTGCTCATTAGCCACAGTTTGTTGTAGCGTACGAGCTTTCTTCCTTGTCAGTTCACTATCTCTTACCATCATGCCTACATTGGCCAGGGATGCTTTTGCTGTTGCTACAGCTGCGGTTGCCATAGCAAAGGGATCTTGATCCGTATTCTGCATTATAGTGACCTCTCGGTGGGTAACGATGTCTTCATGGAAGGGACTTTTGATCCTCTCTTCTGATTTGAGGACCATTGCTTTTATTTTCTTGTCATAGACAAACTCATTCCATTTGGACATCGTACGCTTTCCTGATGGAGTGTACGAGACAATTGGTCGGTTTATGATGTCTATGTCTTCCTCTGTAGGTGGGGTCCGGACTTCCTGAGCAGGGTCTACTCCTTCCTTTTGGGTATCAGAGCCACCTGCTTGAGAGGTGTCTATCTCCATGTCTTGGACACCGGACCCACCTGCTTGGGCATCCTCCTTCGCTTCCTGCTCCTTTTCTGCTTCAGCTTGTTCAGCTTCTGCCTCTTTCTGCTTCTGGGCTTCCTCAGCTTCTTTCCGCCGGCTTTCCTTTTCTGCTTCTTCATGCATCCTTGCCAATTCAGCTTCCTGCTGTACTCTTGCTGCTTCTGCTTCTTGTTTCCACCTGGCTTCTTCCCTTAATCTGAGCTCCTCCTGAGCTCGGGCATCTTCGGCTTCTTTCTCCTGCTGCTGACTAGTCTTCTGGATCTTGGCTGAACTAGAGGTTGCTCCAGTTCCTTGGCGACAGATTCGCAGTTCAGACATATTGCTAATGCCTCTGAATGTCTCTTCCTCGGCATCAGGATAGTGGGAGTATTCGAAGTGGGCATAGATATCTTTGCAATGCTCGGCCACTTTACCTTTTCTGTTGTTCCTGTGGAATATTACTTCACCGAAGTGGAAGGCTTTCAGCTCTTGAACAAATTCGTTGGCCGAGGCAACCCCTGAAAACTTGTAAGCGCCGATGCAGAAAGGTAGAGGGGGAAAGGAAGCCTTGTGTTGCTTGTGGAGCAATGCTCCAATCCCATCCAAGAAGAGTTGTCTTACTGCTTCTTTGAGCACCACATAGTCTGTGGCATACTGCGGCAATATGTATGGGGGCTTAGTACCTCCAAACATTCTCAGGTAGGTACCTTGCTCCGAAAAGTAAAAGTCCCCATAATCCTCAAGGACTTCCAAAGCATTCTCTGATAGGCAGTTAGGTTCTTCTTTGAACATCTTCTCGTATAGGGGCATGATGAACCCCTCACAGATTAGTTTGTAGCTGGGCTTGTAATTTTGAGCCCACAACATCTTGAATGCGATATAAACCGGGGTGGTGGCCCTATCCCATGTACAACCCAATTTGGGGAACTCTATCTTGGCCAAAATACAATCTATCAGATATGAAGACATGAAGAATTCAGCCTTCTTCAAGGCTAGTCCTGGCTTAGCAGCAACTATCATCGAGGCCAGACTATCTGACAGGATAATGGCCCAGTCAAACACAGTTCCATTGAATGCCACGTAATGGATGATAGGGATCCACTGGATTTTGTATACTGTACCATCGGGCATGCCGAAGATTCTGCACAGCATCAGGGCAATCAATCTAAAAGGAGCTCTCAGGTTCTGCACGTCATAGTCATCACTTCCTTTCTTTCACAAATGCTTCCCTGCCATCAGCAGCTTCTTGGCCATCTCGATGTTGTTCTTCTGGCTTAACCATTCATCAGTCAGAGCTTGCTGGACACGGGGAAATCTGTAGGCTGCCACAAGATATGCGGGTTGAAATGAGGCGATAGCCACTTTCCCGCTATCATTTATCACTCTTCCTTCAGCATCGGCATGTTGGAGTATCCATCCGATCACTTCAGCACAAGGGAACAGCTCAGGGCGGGTAGCGGCTCTAGTTGAGGCTCTGATATTGAGATAGATTTGTGCTTCCTCCAGCAACATATCTGGGATTTCTTGGTCCCTGATCATTCTATAGATGTCATCCCATCTTATTTCTGGAGGGACACCAGTGGTGCACCTAGTGTCTTGGAGTGAAGTTTCAGTTTTAAGAGGGGCAGGCTTCTTTTCTGTCATCTTCGCCTTCTTCTTACTAGTTTTCGGCATCTTGACTTATCACTAACAACACCCATATACAAGTCATTTTGAGCAACATACTGTGAGGTTTTAACAGAGAGCATCATTGTTTTAATATATCAATAAGATAAGTACAATGAAGCTGTATATTCAGGAAGCAAAAACATAATTTGAAACATTTGAATCTCTTAACAGGATGGGTTTGGGATGCTCCTGAGGGGATAGGTTATGTCGCGGACACATTTTGTTCTCGGCTCGATAGGCGAATTGCGGAAGCCATTGGTTTTCGGCTCGATAGGTGAATTGCGGAAGCCATTGGTTTTCGGTTCCGCCCTAGGGACGAAGGTGTCTTTCGTCATTATTGGGGTTGGAAAGGCTAAAGGCGGGGAGACTCGGGTTGGAGGGACTTTGTGACGACAAGGGAGCTCCTTTCGCACTTTCGACTCGGTGAGGGCTTCGAATGCTATTGTCACGCATGGCACTCACCGAGGTGCCCTATGAGAAGTCCTAATCCGGGTGGGGCGACGGCGCCGGCGACGTATTGATGGTAAAGGTTAGGGTGGCCACGGTTTCAGCTCGCGCGACTTGAATGCTCACAGAATTTTGAACAGGGCAATGGCGCCGGAGACAAGGTTTTGCCCAGGTAGAGGGCGTGTTGGGACTGAGGCTTACGGAAGGGCCCGGTGTTTTACGTCCTGAGTTTTCAGCCGGGGACATGAAAATCCTATAGGTCTTCGACAAATTTTCCCAAAACGAGGGGCGCGGCCCGGGGTTTAAAAATGGGACAAGATTAACCGCCCGCACCCACCATCACTGCTCGAAATAAAATGTTAATGTTTTAACCAATGCCTACGACGATTTTGTATGACGAAAACTCCATTCAACTGTATCTGACGGGAAAAACATAGCCCTTGACGGGTGTTTTTCCCGTCCAAATCCCACTAAAACTCATTTTTTAAAACAAAAGACAACCCAATCAAGGTTTAAAATCCTACCTGGCACCGTTTGGCTGAGGTCGTTAACTGAGTTCGCCGCGAACGTGGCTGCGTAGGACGAGCTAGAACAGTCGCATGGCGTCCAACATCGTATGCCAATAAAAAACAATGGTGCATTGGATCGAGCCCCCACCATCAATTTATAAAAGACCGGCACGTGCGAGCATTTAGTTTGGTGGGTGGCGCGGTTTAAGTGCTAGTACGGCGGCGATCACGTCAAAATATCTCGATTTCTGTGCGACCGCCATCCGCGGGATCGCCTTGCGAGTCACACCCGCCGTTGCGGAAGGATGGAGGGGAAGTTTTCGCTGTTTCGGCCCGCGTAGCGGAAGGGAAACTCCAAACCTTCCGCTGTTTCGGGGGCTATTTTGCGGAGAGAAACTCGAAACCTTCCGCAAAAGAGACCCGCGTTGTGGACGTATAACGCCATGGCTTCCGCCGTTTCGGGAACTATTTGCGAAGGTCTTCTGCTAATCAAAAAAGTTTTAAGTCTCGCGGGGTTTCGGGACGATATGGCGAATGCTCCCGGTATTTTCGAAAAGCTTTTGTGAATGGATTCCGCCGTTTCGGGAGGAAAATCCGAAGGTTTCCGCAGGTTTTTTTGAATTTTCTAAGTCTCTTTTCGGAAAGCTTATGTGAACGGCTTCCGACGCTTCGGGCCACTTCGCTGAATTTTTCGCCGTTTCGGAAGGATTTCATCAAAACCTTCCGCGATTTTAACAAACCAATCCGACTTTTCGGGCGTCTTTCCCAAGTTCTTCCGCCGTTTCGGAGGATCTTCCGCAAATTTTCAATGAAATCTTCTAAGTTCTTTTCCGAGTTTCGGAAGGGTTTCACGAACCGTTCCCGCCGTTTCGGAATGAAAACTCCAATCTTCTCCGCGAACGGTCAAAACATGTTCTAAGTCTGTTTCGGGAGAGTTATGTAAAAGACTTCCGTCGTTTCGGAAGAACAACCGGAATCCTTCCGCGGCATAGTCTCCTTGAGCGAAGGAGTCCGCCGTTTCGGGAGGGTTTTCCCAATCCCTTCCGCAGCTTTCCAATCGAAAAATTGTAAGTCTTTTTCGGGAGAGTAAGGCGAATGAGTCCCGCCATTTTGGGAGGCATACCGGAACCTTTCCGCGGTTGTGGAAGGCTTGGGTGAAGGGCTCCGCCGTTTCGGGAGCAGAGTCACTTCGGAAGGATTTCATCAACTGTTCTGTAGAAGCAAACGATCGAAAAATTTCCAAGTTTTTTACTTCGGAAGGCTTAGACAGGCGGTTTATGAGATAGGCCTCGGTCATTTCGGAAGGCTAGCCCAAGATCTCCCGTGGTTTGTTCGACGAGATTTTCTAAGTTCTTTTGCGGGCGTTTTAAGCGAGAGGGTTCCTCTACTACGAGGTTTTAGCAAATTGCTCCATGATTTCGAGAAAAGAAAAAATCATTTGAAAGCTCTTCTATTTGAGAGTTAAAAACTTCCGGTAGCATTGGGGTTTCTCATGGCGAGACTCTCAGGTTAAAAGCAAAGGTAAAAGCTGGGACAAAAAACGTTTAAGGCAGCCTTTTAAAAATTATAAAGGAGGGGCCCCATATGTGCAAAAATTTTGGGGGGGGTGTTGCTGCAACAACAATGGCGAGTCGCTGGCGAACACAGATCTCTGAAAAATTTCCCCTCATGGTCAAAAAACTCATCAAAAAACATCCATCTTGGCCGCACTACTCGGCTGAGCACTTTAAAGTCATGTGGGGGAAGGAGGCACTTTACCTGCTAGCCGTTGGGGAAAGGGGAGCTTTGACCGAGACATCTTCACCACTCTCAGAGGGCCAGCATACGAGATTCATTTTAGGAGGGTCATCTCTTGAATGGCCATTACTGCCGGACTCCACAGGATTTGCAACACTTTCTCATGGGCATTATTGCTCTTGTTCCTCATTCCCATGCTGCAGGCATCCTTTGGGATGCTTGTACTTTGGACAGCTTAGCTGTTTGAGCCTTCCAGGGATATTTCTTTTTGGACATGATCTTTGATTTAGGCTCCTCAATCCATAATGTCCTTTTGTGTGAGTTAGAAATTTTATTGATTTGATCAAACTTCACGGACAGAGAGGAGCCCATTTTGAGCTGGGCCTTCTGGACAGCCTTCTTGATTTCACATGTCTTTTGCTTTTGTCTCAGCCATGCTTTAATTGAGGCGAGAATCCCTGGAAAACAGACTCTTGAATATAGGCCATTTTGGTTGTTAAATCTGCAGCATGGAGTCATTTCAATACCCTATGTCCTCGAGAGGTGCCACTTTCCATGGGTCCAACTTAGGTAACCTTCTTGAGATGCCTTTAAGGTGTGAGAGTGGGTGGAGCCCAACGATAGTAGTGAAGATGGTCATAGGTCTCTGCTATTAAATAGGATTAGTGTGACTAGCAAAGTAGGCTTTCCCCCTTTTGAACATTTCAGCGAGAGCACAACAGACCGGATTTACTGAGCAGAGTTCCAGACTCATGGGTCACAAGTTTTCTTTGAGAGAGCTATCTTCAATGGGGAACTCAACCAAAAGGGCATTCAGAAAACAAAACTTGTCGTAAAAGTTCAAATAACAAAGAGAGAAACAACATGGCCGAAAAATAAAACAGCTAAAAGCGAAAGCAAAAGAAAACTTTATTTATGTACAGGAAGTCTCGAGGAGACTATGCGAAGTATTGCTTCAGAGCGAGGCCATTGAGAGGAAGGGCTACTTCTTCTCCCTCGATATTTGTCAATTTATAAGTGGATGGGCCTAATTTTGCAGAAATTTGGTACGGGCCTACCCATAGATGTTGAAATTTCGTATGCATTCCTTTGCCTTCATGATTATGGTCCCATTTCAGGACTAAATCCCCAACTTCAAGATCCCTCTTGCCAGATTTCCTCTTATCGAACCATCTCTTAACTATGGCCTCGTGTTGATGGAATCGATCTTTAGCTTTGTGTCGGGCTTCTTCCAGTTGAAGCAGGGTGTTGATCCTGGATTGTAAGGCTTGGCTACCAGAACCCCGAGAGGCTTGGGACAATTGCAAGGATGGCAGTAAGATGTTTGGGGGAAGTATGGCTTCCTTGCCATAGACAAGAGTGAAAGGGGAGACACCTAAAGCATTCTTCGGGGTTACCCTATCTTCCCATAAGGTGTTTGGGAGAGCCACATGCCAACTTCTCTGGTTTTCTATCACAGTTTTCTTAAGAATTCGAATCAGATTCTTGTTTGAGGATTTAGCTAATCCGTTTCCCTGAGGGTAGTAATTGGCTGAATAATGCAACTTAATTCCCCATTCATAAACAAATTCATTTATCTTGCAAGATGAAACATAAGTAGCATTATCAAAAACAAGGGAAATTGGAACCCCAAACCTGGTTATGATGTTTTCTTTCAAGAAGTTGATGACTGCGTCTTCATTGATCTTGCGCAATGGGGTGGCCTCCGTCCACCTAGTGAAGTAGTCGGTAGCCGTCAGGATGTATCGGTGTTGCAATGAAGAGTTTGGATTTATTTCTCCGATAACATCTATGCCCCATTTCTCAAAAGGTTCAGAGATGATGACCGGCTGCAATGGGCCTGCGGCCTTAGGTAACTTCCCAGCGCTTCTTTGACATACATCACAGTTTCGTGCGTATGTGTGGGCATCTCGGAACAAAGTGGGCCAATAATAACCAGCTCTCAGTATCTTGTGCGCTGTCATCTCTCCTGAATAATGACCACCTGCGGGGCCATCATGCAATTCTTTGACAACTTTGTTTGCATCTTCCTTCTCCAAACATCTAAGAAGGAATCCATCGTAATTCTTTCTGAAAAGGATCCCATCAATGATCTGATAGGGTGACGATTTCAAGCGGAGTGCCCTTCTTTGCTTAGAGTTCCAGTGTTCGGGCAGATATCCCTGCTGCAAATAGTGCACCAGATCCCTATACCATGACTGGGGAGTTGTGAAGGTAGGACATACTTCAACCGAATTGAGCTCAGCTTCATTCTTCCAATGTTGCTCTTCATCAGTCGAGTTTCCCGCCAGTAACTTGCACAGACCTTGTCCTTTGATGATTGTAGCCGGTTTAAATTCCAAATCATACTCTTGCAGGGCTGTGACCCAGTTCCCTCTCCTCTCTCCCAATTCCTTTTGAACGAAAAGGGATCTAACAGCTGGATGGGGAACTATGACTTTAGTTCTGTTCTTCAAAATGTAGGGCCTAAACTGCTTGACTGCTTTGAAGACCGCATAGGCATGTTTGTCCACCATGGGATAGTTCAGCTCGGCCCCCTGTAGACTAGTGCTCATAAACGAAATTGGGTATTCGTCCCCCAATTCCACCTTTTGTGTTAGTACAGCTGCGAGAGAGTCATCTGAGGCAAAGGTATACAAGATGAAATCTTTATCGAAATCTGGGCTCCTTAAGGAAGGAGCTTTAGCTACAGCTGCCTTGATATCTCTAAATGCGTCCTTCTCCAAATCTGTCCACTTGAATTGTATGCTTTGTTTAACCATCTGTTGTAATGGTTTAACAATTTGTGCAAAATCCGGAACAAATCTGCGGACAAAATTGATGGTACCCATAAAAGACTGCATAGATTTTTTGTTGTGAGGCATTGGAATCTTATTAATAGCTTGGACTCTTTCTTGGTCGATTGACACTCCCCCTTTGGAGATGATATGACCCAAGAGCTTACCTTCGGGTATAGCAAATACGCTCTTCTTGGGGTTCAAGGAAATACCATACTTCCGGCAACGATCAAAGATGTGCCTCAGATGAACAACATGATCTTCCCTTTTCTTCGAAAAGACTTTCACATCATCTAAGTAAACAACAACACATTGCCCACCCAATCCTCGGAAGGCAATATCCATCGCCCTTTGGAATGTAGCTCCTGCATTTATCAGGACAAATGGCATTCTTCTATAAGCGAAAGTTCCCCACTTAGTTCTGAAGGTGGTCTTGAGACGATTTTCCTCGGCTACTAACACTTGATTGTAGCCCGAGAAACCATCGAGGAGAGAAAACAATTCGGATCCTGACACCATTTGGAGGATTTGCTCCATTGAAGGCACGGGGTAGTTGTCTTTATCCGAGGCTCTGTTTAAATTTCTGAAGTCTACACATAGCCTAATCTCTCCTGACTTCTTCCTTACGGGAACCAAGTTTGCAACCCATTTGGAATGCCGAACCTTGAAGATTCTCTTAGCGTCCAGGAGCTTCTTTAATTCCTTTTGGATCAGCGGTTCAAGAGTGGGATGCATCCTTCTTAACTGCTGCTGAAATGGCTTGACACCCGCTTTCATTGGTATAACATGCTGAATGATGCGGACGTCATATGTTTTCAGATCTTCATAGGTCCATGCAAAAACATCCTTGTACTGTTTAAACAATTTAATGAACCTGTCTCTTTCTCCTGGTGAACAACATTTGCCAAGGTTGACAAATTTTGGTTCTGCCTCGGTACCCAAATTAACCAACTCATGTTGCATTGATGAGCTGTTAGTTTTGGTATTAGCTGGTCTTTTGAACTTATTTTGAAGATCGAAAAGCATTTCGAGGGACCTTACCCCCTTTGGCATGAAATTTCCTTTCTCGTCATCTTTCTTCATCAAATCAGCATCGTGTTCTTCCTCATCTATTGCAGCTCCTTGAAAGCTATTTTCGTTTGTTAGGAAACTGATAATTTGCTCATCATCATCGAAGACTCTGAAGTTCGTGATGTTATCGGGAATGGAAGGCCTAAAAATCAATTCAATTGAGCATTTATTATTCGACGGAACCAATCTAGAAGCAGATGTTGCTAATAAATCAGCAGCAGAATTTTGCAATCTAGGAATTGATTTTATATTGAAAGCGTCAAAATGCATGATTAAATCCCATACCTCAGCCTAATAACCTTTCAAGTGCGGTGAGAGACAATGAATGGTGTCCCTTACCTGTCTGACAACTATCTCGGAGTCACTAAAAACCTGCAGGTACTTAACATTTAAGCCAATGGCCTTCTTTAAACCATGTACCAAAGCTTCGTATTCAGCGGTATTATTAGTACAATCGAATTCTAGTCTACAAGACAAAAAATACTTGTTTCTTTTCGGATCCATTAGAACACAACCGGCTCCGGATCCTTCCAGAGTTTTAGAACCATCAAAGTATAATGTCCAGAAGGTATCTTTAGATTCAGCTAAGTTAGTTTCTTTGTGGTCTATGTTAGCAACTAAATTGAATATGTTACAATCAACATCATCAGTCCGGGAGAAATGAAGGAGATCAGACTGTTTATCTGATTCATGGCAAAAGGTTTCAGATTGATAGTTACCCGGATCCATTTCTAAGAAGTAATTTCCCAGGACCGAGGGAGAGAAAGTTACAGCCTCATTTTTTTCTTCTAGCTGGGTTACGTTCTGTTTCATATGAGGTTCCCTAAGAACTTTAATCTGATTCTGTCTGTTCTGATAAGGCAACCATAGATGAGACCAATCAGTAGCAAAGTAGCCATTCATCTTGGTGGACCAATCCCTACTCAAAATCAGCCCATAAGCTTCGGGAATATCGACCACCATTATGTCAATGAATTGACAGACTCTAGGATCGGCTGACAGCCTAATTAGAACATCTTTCATCTCCCCAATAACCTTGACAGCAGTCCTGTCTAATTGGATAATCTGAGCTGGAGATGGCACGGGCTGTCCATTAATTTTCCTACAAATTGACAGTGGCATAACGTTTGAAGAAGCTCCAGATTCTACCAAACAGTTGTGGACATTGTGATTAAAAATTTCAAAAGTCAATAGGAAAGGCAATGTTTGAGATTTGGATTTCCCACTGATGCTGGCTTCATTAATTTCGGGATTGTCTTGCGAATCCATTAATGTAGTGCTGGGTTTTAGTTGTAAAACATGCAGCAGTTTGTCTCGTTGATGGGGCAAGCTACACATGTCAAATATTGATACGTTTGCTTTGACCTTCTTGATATCTTCGATAATATCATACCCTATATGTTAAAATTCAATATGCTAAGACAGAAAATAGCAGCATTACATTCCATTTCACAATAATAGCATATACAGGATCACTGAAGAAACAACAAGCACAGCATAAACACAAGAGACAGAGATTTATCCTGGGAAACCCTCATGGGATAGAAAACCCAGCAAAGCTTACTCAATATAGATGACCAGCAATATACAAAGATGAAACCCTGAGACATGATCTCCTCCTCCACAATAGCAGACCTCTCCTCCACAAGTGCGCTATCCTCAAGTGAGTGAGTGTGTATAATGAGGAACACACCTCCTCTATTTATACACTACTCTGATATGTATTTTACACAAGTACATGTAGGCTCGTATTTAACCATTAGGTTAAATACCCCATTATAACTGACTGGGCCGACCCCCACATGGTGGGTCTAATAACCCTTTGACCCATATAACACATACAGGGCCGACCCCCACTAGGGAAGTCTAATAACCCAAGTTACCACATTCCGACGGAGGAATAAACATCTCCGGATATACAATAAGATCTTCACGGAGGAATGAAACATCTCTGGAATAATAAAGTACAAATATAATATTCTTTGAAGTTACAATATCTCAACACTATATTGGATTCGTTCCCAATTCGAGTTGGCTGATCTGTTTTGTTCATGGTGACCTTAGGTGGCTGAACTGTGTTGTCAGCGCTTGGCTGTTTGGTAGCTGTTTGGTTTACTTTGGGCTGCGGTGGGATGATTGGTATATGCCTCCTAGGTGGATCTTTCGAAATTTTAGGCTTATGGGGTAAGGCGACTGGGACAGGATCCGCAATTGGGCCCTTGCTGCGAGTGGCAACATTTATGGTAGATGGAGAGCCATCTATGTGATCTTCTTCTACTAATTCGGTCATAGGTACCCAATCCCACAACACCATCGTAGTGTCCGGGGTTGGTTCCTCTAACTCAGGGCTCAACTCTTCTGGAGGATCATCCTGATCTGGGATTTGAGAATCTAACATTTGGTTCATGACTAAGCTCATGGAATTGATCCATTGTGGACAGCTCTTTTCCGAATGTGGTTCTTGGTGAAAGGTGCAGAAATTTTCCATCCCTATCTCATTCAAGTTTAGAACAGGGGCAGCGTTCATTGGTGGATGAGTCTGTTCCCCGTCTTCCCTTCTTTTATAAAAAGGCTTGAAAGGTTTCCTAGATGTGCTAGCAGCCTTGTCCTTTTCGAGATCTACGATTTTGTTAGACAATTTCTGCATCATCTTGACCACATTTTCCATGTCCGTAGATGGCTCGTCTTTACTTCTAGTGAGCAGCAAAGGTTTTTTGCTAGCGGCTGGTTTTGGTTCCACATCTAAGGCATGTTTAGCAATGCTATCAGCCTCCTCTTCTACCTTTCTAGCTTCCTCAAAGTTCTCTATTAGGGTAGTTTTCTTGGACCTTTTTACGAACATTGCTATGGGTCCGTCAAGAGCGGTTGTATAGTATTCAATTAGAGATTCCTCGGCTGGTTTATTAGCTTGACTGAAGTTATTCAACAACGTAGTGAATCTTTGATTGAAATCTTGAACCTTTTCTTTCTTTTCCATCCTCATGTATAAGAGTTCTTTCATAAGTGTGGCCACAGTTTTTTGGTTTCTGTATTTCTTTAGAAAATATTTTTCGAATTCTTCCCAACTAGAGATTGAGCTGGGTTGTAGGCTAAATTACCATGATGATACTTTTGGCTCGAACGTATATGGAAACAACCTGCAGACCACGTCTTCATGTTGTATGTTCAAAAGGTTCAGAGCTAAGTAAAAGCTCTTGAGGTGATCTTCCGCCGAGATGGCCTTCCCTGGATCGTACTTAGGCAAGACCTTTTCTAGGTTTTTAGGCAGATTATGGAATGGTCCAGCTAGGTTCAGCGCTCCCCTTGCTCTCCAAGCAGGTACAGCCATGTTTGGGTTCGTGTGTGGAGACCCTGGTGGAGAGTTGTAGGGTGAATCCTGTGGAGTACTCTTGGGAGTTGTAATTTCTTCAAGATTTTCTTGGTCTGTCTTGTTAAGGGTGTCTGAAATTTCTTCCAAAGTCAGATTTACCAGTTCTTCAAAACTCTGAACGAGAATTGAATCACGGGTGTACTGTGGCTCCTTTCTAGGTGTAATTTTCTTGGGGAGGAAGTTGACAGCGTTTAAACCACCTAGCTGTCTAACGTAGGATCTGGTATGTCTCCTCAAATCCTCTATTTCTGTAAAAGGAACAGCGTACAAAGCTTCTTGAGGCTCAGGGTCAGAAATGAGGCGTTCTTGGTCTGTTAATCCAAGATCTGGGCTGTTTGAAATACTTTCTTTAAGCGGGTTTTCAGTGTTATCTATGACCGCGGAAGATTTTCCTCTATCAGCCATGCACTTTCGACCCTCCTTCTAGTGCCAAAAAATGTTGATGCCTCGGATATCGTAGCATCAATCAGAAAGGGATTCTCCCCAAGAGATGGTTCCAATTAGACTATCTCCTGTTTGGTGTAGGGAATCTGTCCGGTTAGCGGTTCCGGCAACCGTGGGTTTGGACTTTGAATCCGATTCTACCGGTTATGGCCCGATCCACCTTTCTTTTGGGTTTTATGTGTTTTGAATGAAATGCAAGTGCCTAGTCTATGTTTGTTCTAAATGCAAAACTGAAACAGATTTAAATCTAATAAAGAGTAAAGCAAACCTACCTATCCTCGCAGGAACGTAGTTAAAGTGTGAGAAATGAACTATGGGAGTTATCTTTCAAGAAAGAACAGGCAGCCATTGGATCTTAAAGAAAAACACCACAGCAAAAAATCTCAGAAGGTAGCTTCCGATTATAAATGATACATTTCATTACTCACCAAAGAAAGAAGTAAACTTATCTAACCTATGTAGACGAAAATAAAGAAACAGAACTATGTTTACCAGAAACTGAAGTAAATCTAAAGATCCCTGCAAAGAGCAAATTTAAAGGGTGAACAACGAGCAGTAGGGATGATCTTGAAGAAAGAACAGTTAGCCATTTGATCTGCAAGATAATTCTACAGCAAAGATGAAGAAATCAGCAGATAGCTCCCGATTTAACATGAAACACATTCATTGTTCACAAAGATAGAGAAAATCGTATGCACAGGGATAAGCAAAATCATTAATACACAGAAATAGTTCAGATGATAAGAATGATCTCACATTACAGAACAACAGTCATTAGAATAGTCCAACATACAACCGTCCAACATCCCATGCAAAATGTCCATCCTCTGTGGCTTCTATTAGAAAATTCAATTTTACGGGCCCGATACAAGATAGCTCGTATTGGTTTCCCAAATTTCCTTCCCTGCAAAAAGTCCTTTCTGATCTTTCCTAGCTTCTATTTATAGCTACAAATCTGCCCTTTGGGCTGACACCTAGCATCCCCCACCTGTCATTTAAAGGAATTTCCCCTATAATCAACCACCAAAATGACCATTTCCTTTACAAAATTGTTTTGACAAAAAAAACAAAATAGGGACAGCTGTCCCATGGCTTACGCCTTACATATTCAAAATATACATAGTAGAAAATTGGCTAACACCAGAGTTTTCCCTGCTGGGCACGTGTTTGGCTGAAGAGAGTTGCTTCAACTGAATTCAGCCTCTTTTACTCTTGTGCGTGAGCCTTAGCTGGGGAAGGGTCGCCCAAGTCGATTGAGGCTGCTGATTGTGCCTGGGAAGGAGGGATTGAGCTAGCTGGAGTCTCTGGAATGACTGCCGGGAAAGAGGGACTCGAACCTACTGCTGTAGCTGAAGTGGCTGCTGGGAGAGAAGATCGTGGATCTGCTGATGCTCCTGCTGCTGCTGCATCTTTCTTGTCCTCCTCTGCTATGTAGCTGTACCACACACCTGTGTCCCTTATGACTATGTTTGCTGCAGCAGGAAATAAGATTTTCTGAGAAGTCACATTCTTCCCGATCTCTACTTTGATGCTTTGAACTTCTGCTACTGCATCTTGATGCACTTCCTTCAGCAGATAGTTGTGAAGTGATGATGAACCAATATAATGTTGGAGGTCATCCACAGCCAGGACATCAATCCTTCTCACATACTCTACTTGGACGCCTAGCTCTTCCTTTAGCTGAGACAACCGCTGCTCCTTTTCCGGGAAGTCTTCTAGGGTCTGAGGGAAACTCAATGTGGATTTGTCATGGACTCCTTTGAGCTTTTGATAAAGACTGTTAATTCTATCTGTTGTCCTTTGCACACTGGTTATCAGCTTATTGGCACAGTTCCTGCCAAACTCCAGCAAGGCTATATCTTCATTAAAATCGTCCACAGCCTTAAAAGGAAGATGCGGGGGGAAACCCCCTTTCCCTTCTCTCCACGCCATCTGACTTATGACATTTGCCTTGACCTGGGTATTCTTAGGTTTCAGCCTGTGGGCCTCCGCATTAATTTATTTTAATCTGACTATCATGGCCTTGAGCTTGCAAACCTCGTCAGTGATTAGCTCCTGTGTGTCATTTATTTTCCTCAGGATGCTGCAGGACAGCTCATGGAAGGGAGACATGTCCATCGTTTTGCTCTCAGCCTGCTCTAACCGCTCAGCTAGTGTTTGCTTGTCTGCTTCTAGCTGAGAAGCCTTTTCTGCCACTCCATTCTTCTCCGCTTCCACAACCATCATTTGGAGTGCTAGCTGGTCCTTTTCCTCCTCCAGCTGGCGGTACTTGTTTGACAGTTCCTTATGTTCGGATTACAAGCAATTATACTTATTCACTGCCAGGTCTCTTTGGGCTTTCTCATTAGCCACAGTTTGTTGTAGCGTACGAGCTTTCTTCCTTGTCAGTTCAATATCTCTTACCATCACGCCTACATTGGCCAGGGATGCTTTTGCTGTTGCTACAGCTGCGGTTGCCATAGCAAAGGGATCTTGATCCGTATTCTGCATTATAGTGACCTCTCGGTGGGTAACGATGTCTTCATGGAAGGGACTTTTGATCCTCTCTTCTGATTTGAGGACCATTGCTTTTCTTTTCTTGTCATAGACAAACTCATTCCATTTGGACACCGTACGCTTTCCCGATGGAGTGTACGGGACAATTGGTCGGTTTATGATGTCTATGTCTTCCTCTGTAGGTGGGGTCCGGACTTCCTGAGCAGGGTCTACTCCTTCCTTTTGGGTATCAGAGCCACCTGCTTGAGAGGTGTCTATCTCCATGTCTTGGACACCGGACCCACCTGCTTGGGCATCCTCCTCCGCTTCCTACTCCTTTTCTGCTTCAGCTTGTTCAGCTTCTGCCTCTTTCTGCTTCTGGGCTTCCTCAGCTTCTTTCCGCCGGCTTTCCTTTTCTGCTTCTTCATGCATCCTTGCCACTTCAGCTTCCTGCTGTACTCTTGCTGCTTCTGCTTCTTGTTTCCACCTGGCTTCTTCCCTTAATCTGAGCTCCTCCTGAGCTCGGGCATCTTCGGCTTCTTTCTCCTGCTGCTGACTGGTCTTATGGATCTTGGCTGAACTAGAGGTTGCTCCAGTTCCTTGGCGACATATTCGCAGTTCAGACATATTGCTAATGCCTCTGAATGTCTCTTCCTCGGCATCAGGATAGTGGGAGTATTCGAAGTGGGCGTAGATATCTTTGCAATGCTCGACCACTTTACCTTTTCTGTCGTTCCTGTGGAATATTACTTCACCGAAGTGGAAGGCTTTCAGCTCTTGAACAAATTCGTTGGCCGAGGCAACCCCTAAAAACTTGTAAGCGCCGATGCAGAAAGGTAGAGGGGGAAAGGAATCCTTGTGTTGCTTGTGGAGCAATGCTCCAATCCCATCCAAGAAGAGTTGTCTTACTGCTTATTTGAGCACCACATAGTCTGTGGCATATTGCGGCAATATGTATGGGGGCTTAGTACCTCCAAACATTCTCAGGTAGGTACCTTTCTCCGAAAAGTAAAAGTCCCCATAATCCTCAAGGACTTCCAAAGCATTCTCTGATAGGCAGTTAGGTTCTTCTTTGAACATCTTCTCGTATAGGGGCATGATGAACCCCTCATAGATTAGTTTGTAGCTGGGCTTGTAATTTTGAGCCCACAACATCTTGAATGCGATATAAACCGGGGTGGTGGCCCTATCCCATGTACAACCCAATTTGGGGAACTCTATCTTGGCCAAAATACAATCTATCAGATATGAAGAAATGAAGAATTCATCCTTCTTCAAGGCTAGTCCTGGCTTAGCAGCAACTATCATCGAGGCCAGACTATCTGACAGGATAGTGGCCCAGTCAAACACAGTTCCATTGAATGCCACGTAATGGATGATAGGGATCCACTGGATTTTTTATACTGTACCATCGGGCATGCCGAAGATTCTGCACAGCATCAGGGCAATCAATCTAAAAGGAGCTCTCAGGTTCTGCACGTCATATTCATCACTTCCTTTCTTTCTCAAATGCTTCCCTGCCATCAGCAGCTTCTTGGCCATCTCGATGTTGTTCATCTGGCTTTACCATTCATCAGTCAGAGCTTGCTGGACACGGGGAAATCTGTAGGCTGCCGCAAGATATGCGGGTTGAAATGAGGCGATAGCCACTTTCCCGCTATCATTTATCACTCTTCCTTCAGCATCGGCATGTTGGAGTATCCATCCGATCACTTCAGCACAGGGGAACAGCTCAGGGCGGGTAGCGGCTCTAGTTATGCCTGAGGCTCTGATATTGAGATAGATTGGTGCTTCCTCCAGCAACATATCTGGGATTTCTTGGTCCCTGATCATTCTATAGATGTCATCCCATCTGATTTCTGGAGGGACACCAGTGGTGCACCTAGTGTCTTGGAGTGAAGTTTCAGTTTTAAGAGGGGCAGGTTTCTTTTCTGTCATCTTTGCCTTCTTCTTACCGGTTTTCGGCACGGCGTCCAACGTCGTTTGCCAATCGAAAACAATGGTGCATTGGATCGAGCCCCCACCGTCAATTTATAAAAGACCGGCACGTGCGAGCATTTAGTTTGGTGGGTGGTGCGGTTTAAGTGCTAGTACGGTGGTGATCATGTCAAAATATCTTGATTTCTGTGCGACCGCCATCCGCGGGATCGCCTTGGGAGTCACACCCGCCGTTGCGGAAGGATGGAGGGGAATTTTTCGCTGTTTCGGCCCGCGTAGCGGAAGGGAAACTCCAAACCTTCCGCTGTTTCTGGGGCTATTTTGTGGAGAGAAACTCGAAACCTTCCGCAAAAGAGACCCGCGTTGCGGACGTATAAAGCCACGGCTTCCGCCGTTTCGGGAACTATTTGCGAAGGTCTTCCGCTAATCAAAAAAGTTTTAAGTCTCGCGGGGTTTCGGGACGATATGGCGAATGCTCCCGGTATTTTCGGAAATCTTTTGTGAATGGCTTCCGTCGTTTCGGGAGGAAAATCCGAAGGTTTCCGCAGGTTTTTTTGAATTTTCTAAGTCTCTTTTCGGAAAGCTTATGTGAACGGCTTCCGACGCTTCGGGCCACTTCGCTGAATTTTTCGCCGTTTCGGAAGGATTTCATCAAAACCTTACGCGATTTTAACAAACCAATCTGACTTTTCGGGCGTCTTTCCCAAGTTCTTCCGCCGTTTCGGAGGATCTTCCGCAAATTTTCAATGAAAGCTTCTAAGTTCTTTTCCGAGTTTCGGAAGGGTTTCACGAACCGTTCCCGCCGTTTTGGAATGAAAACTCCAATCTTCTCCGCGAACGGTCAAAACATGTTCTAAGTCTGTTTCGGGAGAGTTATGTAAAAGACTTTCGTCGTTTCGGAAGAACAACCGGAATCCTTCCGCGGCATAGTCTCCTCGAGCGAAGGAGTCCGCCGTTTCGGGAGGGTTTTCCCAATCCCTTCCGCAGCTTGCCAATCGAAAAATTCTAAGTCTTTTTCGGGAGAGTAAGGCGAATGAGTCCCGCCATTTCGGGAGGCCTGTCGGAACCTTTCCGCGGTTGCGGAAGGCTTGGGTGAAGGGCTCCGCCGTTTCGGGAGCAGAGTCGCTTCGGAAGGATTTCATCAACTGTTCCGCAGAAGCAAACGATTGAAAAATTTCCAAGTTTTTTACTTCGGAAGGCTTAGACGGGCGGTTTATGAGATAGGCCTCGGTCATTTAGGAAGGCTAGCCCGAGATCTCCCGCGGTTTGTTCGGCGAGATTTTCTAAGTTGTTTTGCGGGCGTTTTAAGCGAGAGGGTTCCGCTACTACGAGGTTTTAGCAAATTGCTCCGTGATTTCGAGAAAAGAAAAAATCATTTGAAAGCTCTTCTATTTAAGAGTTAAAAACTTCCGGCAGCATTGGGGTTTCTCATGGCGAGACTCTCAGGTTAAAAGCAAAGGTAAAAGCTGGGACAAAAAACGTTTAAGGCAGCCTTTTAAAAATTATAAAGGAGGGGCCCCATATGTGCAAAAATTTTGGGGGGGGTGTTGCTGCAACAACAAGACCATGCCATCTCTGCAACCTTCATTCCATGGTCTATCAATTTCAATAAAATCACAAATTTTATCAGTGGGTACTAGAACTCATATCTAAATGGTAGACGCATATCCAAGGAATAGGAAACATAATCACAATACTTGTTAGTGGGTTTTGGTAATGAGATCTAGCTGGAAGTGAGCTTCTTGGGAACAATAGCTAAGATACACCTATTTTAATAGAGCATATTTCCCTTGACATACTACTGGCATCTTAAAAGGGCTGCTAGAATTCTTTTAACTCAGAAATTTTCTATAAAAAATAGTAGTTCTCATGTAGCTAAAGTTTGTATTTAAAAGCATTCTTAGATTAAGCAAACTAAATGCAGTTGTAAGTAGAATAGCTAAAAATGATGTTTGATCACTTCTACTCAATGGGAAGGCTTGAAGAGAATTTTGTTCCATCCATAATAGAAATGTAAATGCATATAGAGAACAACCATGAAAATATTTGGTGTTTATGTACATTATTTCAGCACAATTAGTAACCATAGAAAGCAAGAACAAGGATTTTCATGGGGAAGCTCACCAAATTTGGATGAGGCGTGGCATATTCATTGTACTTCTGATGTATGTCCAGAAAGGAATGTTTTCCCATACATAAAGTAAACCAGAGATTAGGTAAAAGTTAGAAAGCAGAGAATATCCTTTACTTGCATTAAATTAGGAATTTTGATTCTTATCCTCGGTTCTGCTTTAGTCTTCTGTATGAAATTAGGCACTTGGCAGATACCCTTTCCTTTCATAAATTTATATTTGCAGTCTTTCAATCTGAATTTTTCAAACTTGTTTTCAGTATAAGGAACCCTTGGGATCTTGTCACCAAGAAGTGCAGACTTCCAAGTGATGGAAGTGGGTAAGATGCTAACAACAAAGATTTGAGGACCATTCCCAAGGCTTGTTAAAAGGACAAAACCAGAACACATGTTTTACCATTCCATCTTTATGAAAAAAATGGCATTAATTCGCAAGTATTGAACACATGTAGCAAGTGTTGAAGTGACTTGGTTTTATGCATTAATTTGTTGCTGTTATATTGGCTTGCAAGTTTGTTTTCATGCTTGAATTTGATTATTTAGATGTTCTTATTCTTTTGTGTGATATTTTTACCCTTGAATGAGAATGTTTAGCAATGGTTATGTTGATCACATTTTTCAATTTCTCTCATCATAAGACCGTGATGGATTTATGTCTAATTTTGAATCTAATCTTGGATGGGTTTAGGTTACTACGTTCAAATTTTCGAGCCTCTAGAATTCATGTCATCGTGGATAACTTACAAATTGTACTAATTTTATATCATTTTCTCATGCAGGTTTCACTTTGGGTTTCTAAATTGATTTGATATCTTAATAATTGTGGAATATTCAACGAAATGTCAAACAACAATTGTGGAAAGAAAGCATCAAAACAGAGGGATGTATTATCATACTTTCAGAAGCCTCAATCCAAGAATCTAGATTCTCTTCATGATTCAAACTCTTTTGAGCAACCCATCAGCGAGACAAATGTCAACTCTTCTGAGAATCCAGCTAATAGCCATATAACATATGATAAGATGGGTTCCTCTAGTGAACAAATTGGGATAAATGCAATTCAACTAGAAATTGGCAATGACAATGTTGAAGGTTCCTCTAGTGCACAAATTGGGATAAATGCAATTCAACCAGAAATTGGCAATGACAATGTTGAAGGTTTTACCTTGGAAGGCAACAAAAATGATTCATTATCACGAAAAAGGAAAAAAGGCCAATGGGACAGAGGGAGAAAATTCCAATCAGAATGGGCCTCAAAATTTCCATTTATTGAACCAATACCTCCAATAAATGAGAAAGAGGATTCACGAGAAGTTAAATGCATTGTATGTAGTTGGAAACATGGAAAGGTAGTAAAAATGCAAATGAAGATAGATACAATAGAGAAGCATGCAGGAAAGTTGTATGTTAAGAAAATTGAAAATGGCGAGGAGAAGTCTATTATCAAATGAAAATCTTCTGATGACTGTCGACATGTCAAATATCAAGAAGAATATAATAAATACTTAATAAGCAAGAGTAAACTCGAGGCAAGTGGAGGGACCATCACATCTCTATTTGGAAAGACAATGGAGAGAAATTTGTTATCCAAGATGACACAATTAAGCATTGTATTTCACATCTTATCTAGAGGTCGTCCTATGACAGATTATCCAGATTACAAGAACTATGTATCTTTTCTTGAAGTATCGAATTTTCCATCTTCTCATTGGTCTATAACGAGTGGTTGGGAATGGGAAAAATATCTAGCTCAAGTAGAAAAAGATGATTTGAAAGAGAAGATTGCAAATGCTAGGTTTTTTTCACTATCTTTGGATGAAGTTACAGCTGTTGATAATACTTCATGGATCTGCATGAGTATTTATATGGTTAATGATCATATTAGGCATTCATATTTACTCGGGATTCATAAAATGAAGAAGAGTTCTACAGCTGGAAATATTTATGAACTTGTTATTAAGACTTTGAAGGAAATTGGTGGTATGGATGATTTAATGATTGCAAAAAGGTTGGTATGTGTCGGAGCTGATGGAGCATCAATCATGCAAGGATAAAGGAATGGTCTTTATGTCAAACTAAAACTATCAGCTTCACCATTTATGATTAGTATTCGTTGTATGGCTCATAGGATGAATCTTGCATTTAAAATAGTAAGTAAGTTTCCACTGGTTTCAAAAGTTGAAGAACTTGTACGTGAGACTCATGCATACTTTTGTCGTAGTCCCAAGCGATTTACAGAGTTTCAACAATTTGCTGATGGTGTTACAGATGGAAAAAAGCTATTAAAAGATGTCAATATAAGATGGATCTCATTGAATGGACCAGCCCAAAGTCTATTTAGTGAATACCGATCATTGGTAGGGGTGATGTATGAACATCGCTTTAGTGTAGACAAATCTCAAGCACTTCTCTTTCGACTAACTAATATAGAGACATTATTAACATTGGCTGGAATTCTTCCTTTGCTTCATGAAATGAATGTCCTTGTGAAAATGGCTCAGAGTCGCACAATGTATATTGCAGAGTACACAAATGCAAGAAAATTGGCATGCCTTGCATTGGATAATTTGTATACGATGCCATATTCTTTTATGGGTCAAACATTTAACTGTTGGACTACTATCATTGATATAGAAAAGAGTGAAAATTATTTGAAGTTTGATGAAAAAGGCAGACTATGTATGCAAGTGCGTGGGTATATGGTTCCCTTTTATTATGTTACTAAGATGAGACAAACCACCGAAGAGTGCCATGTGTCAAGAGACCAATTCAATGATATTCTGATTTCAGTGAGACGCAACTTGATACAAATTGCACAATCACTATCATTAGAGATAAGAGAACGATTTCCTCGAGATGAATTATTGGAAGCTATGTCTGTGGTATACCCTCATTATTGGAACTCTGAAAAAGAAATAGATCCTTTAAAAGTTGACTTTCTATCAAAATTGAATACTTTAGTGCACCTCTTTGGCATGAACGCTAAGGTAGAAGGAGAAGAGATTGGAGGTATATTAGATTCATCAAAATTATATCAACAAGCCACTTGCTTTGCTCACACAATGTTAGGTCAATATCATGCTTTGCGAAAACCTATAGAATATGGTGCAGTAATCAAATTATGGACTATTTTAGGTGAAATTCAATACCTACAAGAAAATATGTCAGATTATTTCAAATTAGTCGATTTATGTCAAACCATGATTTTGGGATCAGTGGAGGATGAAAGAATGTTTAGTGCACTGTCATTCTTGAAGTCAAAGTTGAGGAACAAGCTTGATAAGAATATGGATACTTGTTTAAGATTATATGTAACAAAGTATGACATTACCAATTTCCCATTCAATAGAGCACTGGCACTCTGGCGATTAGATTGTGAGAGAAGAGGAGAATACAATATAACAAATGTCTCCAATGAACTTGATATGGAACATAATGTTTTGGAGGCTCATAATGATATTTCATCTACAGAAGCTCATGTTCAAAATGTAGAAAATGAAGAGCGACATGAGAATTGGGAATTTGATATGCCACAAGATATAATCTAAATCAATATACATTGGCAATGTATAAATAATGAATGGAATTTAATAGATCATGTTATTTTTTTTAGTTTGACTTCGATGTTCCTCTATTCTTGGAGCAGGTTGGAAAAGGAAAATTCTTGATGGGAGAAAGATTACCATACATAAATTTGAAGTTGCATTTTAGGTAAAAATAGGTTCTATAGTCTTTACTTTGTATTAAATATAGTAATATTAGAGCTACATTTCCTTGATGCAAGATATTTTAAGTTTGATGTTTTGATAGTTAACTAATGCATTGTTTTTTTTCTTATTTGTGACGAGAAATGAAGTTGGGACCTATCTATCCATAGATAACGTCCTAGTATTAAAGGTTAAGTAATTAATTTAACAATACTTCCGCTTAGCAAGAATGGGCTCATTCAAAAGTTAAAACTCAAGTACATCGAATTGCTTGTATTTCTAGCTTTGATATCTTGGCAAATATGAATGGTTTGCTTGTTTCTTACATTTGGAGCATTTTTTCAAGTTTGGAGGTTTGCATTTATTTTGGTTAAATATATTTTTATTCCCTTGATAATTGTTTGCGATTTGAGCCCTTTGTACTAGTTTGATTCGTTTCATAAATTATTTGTTTTTTCTTACATTTGGAGCATTTTTTCAAGTTTGGAAGTTTGCATTTATTTTGCTTATATTTTTTTATTCCCTTGATACTTGACTATGAGATCTGAATTGCTAAGTGAAGAGAAAAATGGTCTATGCATTGGCTTACTAGGTTCCTATGCATCCATCATAGGAGACCTATTGGCACGAGACTGACATTTCTCTAATGTAATTGGCATAATTTTCATATGTCCACATACTGTCAATACAGTATTCACTTGAATCTAATCAGCGACAATAAATTTTGAAAGCTAGTAGATGAAAATAGATGCCCAACAATTGAAATTAGTCAATTTCCTGCAGATATTGGTTGTATAGAAGTGATATTTGTCCAATTAAGCAACAATTTGACAGATCAGGCATAGATTTGTATTTTTTCTGATGTCTTTTCCATAAATATCAGTCTTTGCATAAATTTGGCAGATTCATGGCTAATACAGTGGTTTGACAGTAAATTAGAAGGTTTTTCAGCAAATGTTTAAGTAGACATCTCCCTATTTCAAATTTTAGTAGTTTGAGCATGTATTCTCTAATTTTCTTTCAGTATTTGCAACTTTGCATAGGAAAGATCATATTTGTAGCTCTACATCTATATTTCAGTAGTAGATATAATGATAGACTATACCATGAATTGTACCAACAATTTCCTGGGAAATACCCTCAACTAATCTTGAAAGGTGTTTCTTTGTTTATGCCCTACACATGACGCTAGACCATTGCATCCTTTATGGTACAATGCAGTATGGCATATTGTAAAAATAAAATATTAAATGAAAAGGCATAATGTAGAAAGAAAATATTGAATGAAAAGGGTGGGATTTTCTTCACTTTCTCCTGTAACAAAGAGAATATATGGGAAACAATGATTATATGGTTATAATGTTATTGTTGTTGCACATTCTAAGCATGATGCACTAGATGCTATTCTGGTTTTTGTAGCAGCACTTTTAGAGCTTGTTGTTGAAGTATATATTGTTGTGGCTATTGTTGCTGCAAGTTCTGTGCTTCACATCGAGGAATATGTTGTAGATTTGTTAATGGTAATGATGTGTGATGTCCTTCTCTCCTAGTTCGGCTCATCAAAGGACTGGAAACCCTTTGATGAGGTACCTGACCTCAGGAAGAAGTTAAGGACCGAAGGATCACATCATCAGGATGATACCTTTAGTACTATGATGACAAAACTTTCAGTAGATGTATGGAACATGTGAGGACACATACCGAGAGAGAGAGAGACCTTGTCACCCTATCTTGTTTGTCCTTGTGGTTATCTTTCTTATGGTACTTGACCTTATCGGGTTGGTTGTTTGTCGAGTCACCTTTGTTTTTTTGGTCTCATGATTGACCTTCTAAATGGTCATGAAATCGGGGGGCGAATTAGTTTGGGTTCTATTTTTTTGGCCTCCTTCTAGGGCATCGTTTGGCAGCTGGTTGATGGAACATTTTTCTGTTTTTGATGTCAAGGTTTGAGCCCTGTAGGGATGTTTTTTTGCTGCCGTTATAAGTCCTCTAGGGATGTGTCTTTCTCCTCTAAGAGGTCCTCCTAATTCTGCTGCTATTTGATTATTTGTTTAGACCTTCTAGGGTTGTCGTTCTCCATTCTTTTTGCTTCTCCTGTTAGCTGCCGCCACTTTGGTGTTGGGTCTATTCAGGTTGTCATTCAACTTTTTGGTTAGGGCCTATTGAGGCTACCGTTAACCTATGGATTTTTGGCTACTGTTATCAAAGACTATTAGAGTCTGTTGAGGTCTCACGTTGTATTATGAGCCCTGTTAGGGCCAGTATTGGTTATTGCAGCTTGACTGGTGGTTGACATTGGTTGTCTCCTAACTACGTTAGAAGGTCTGCTGGTGCTCGAAGTTTGTCCTAACACAACTGTACCTATTGTCGACACTCTTCCTTGGTCTCTCTCTCTCTCTCATAGGTATGATGTTGCCCTTCTAGGGCTATTTATGTTTCTATATCTATTATGCCTTATTGGCAAAACTTAAAGCAGATCTGAGTACATTAGAGAAGGGCTCATCCCCAGGTAAGTACTTATAACCATGTCATTTACTAGCATTCTTACTTTCAGTTTATTGTGGATTATTAGCACAGTGACCTATTGGTAGTGCCCTAGTTGAAATAAATGAAAATTATTTTTTAAATTTATTGGCACGGTGACCTATTGGTAGTGCCCTAGTTGAAAGAAATGCAAATTATGTTTTTAAATTTGTACAGTTGTATTGTATGATTGATTCACATTTATGATCTACTGCATCATTGTTTAAAAGTTGTTCTTTATTTTATCAAACCCTAACTTGATAAAAATCAACATGGTTTCAAAGCTAGTTTTGTAGCTAACTCTATTTTGCAGCCTATCAGAATCTACAAAGTTCCTCAGGTAAGGGTTTGAGCACTAACAAATTTGATTGTAGAAGATTCAAGTCTGGTCAGTGCAAGAAATGCGAGCTGATGTGGCTCACAACCATAGTGAAGCAGATGAGATGTTTAGGTTCTTGGACAACAATATCCAAGAAGTAAGTCTAATATATTATCTAATTCTTGGGTCTCATTTGAATTTCATCATGCCAATAAAAATTGCATGTGCTATCATGGTTGAATTGGTCTTGTTTCCATCTTATCTACCACACAACTTAAGTTTTTGTTGTTGGCAATATGGAAGATGTAACCTCAAAGTGGATGCTAGCTCATGATGTAACCTCCATGTAACAAGAGATGTCCATTTAGCAACCCAACAGGATTCTTCAAGGTATGTGCCCCAACTAGAATGTACAACTAATCTCACAAAAAGGTGGCTACTCCACCAACATGTGCCCACTATGCAACCAAACTTACCTTCAAAGGGAAATGCCCTTCTCAACATGATGTGAAGACCAAGAAAATAGACACTGGAATTACTATAGACACTAGAATTACTATAGACACTGGAATTAATTTCATTTACCATATATCAGAAAATAGACACTGGAATTAATTTCATTTACCATATATCAGAAAATAGACACTGGAATTACTATAGACACTAGAAAGTTTCCTATGCTTGGGTTGGATAGAGATAGTAATGGCTTGCTGATTGGATTTGGATAGTAATTATCAGCTCCCCTATTGCATAGAGATATTAATGGCTTCCCAATTGGATTTAGGCTTTTAGCCCCCCGATTTAGAGAGTAATTACTCCCCGAAGAGTAATTAATGGCTGTAGATAGGAGAGGGAAGGGTTTTAAACTGTTCATACATGAAACTAGGCCTAAGCATATAGAAAAGTTTTTCATATTTTTAATGTGCAATTTAGTTTCTAGAAAATATATAACAAAAGCATAAAATAGAACCACAACAACTCATCTAGACTGTAAATTTGATCCATTGCCTTGTCTCAATCGCTAAATCATCCCTCAAGGATGATGCACATATTTATTTTAAGGTCGACGTCTACTTTGTAATAGTTCTTTGCAGGTTCAACCTTTGCTTCAATCCCCTAACTCGGCCTTAAGGATGAATTTTGACAGGTGCAACCTCTCTCCAAATTGAACTTTGGGCCATTCTCCCACACTGTGCAACATTCTAGAATCTAGGCACTACTAAGCCCTTAGACAACCCTAATCAACAATTATGAGCATTTCTTATCCCTTATATATCCGTAATTAGCAATTATGGGCATGTAAATAGGCAGATATAGGACAAATTTGTAATTTTTGGTGTGAATTTTCACCAGAAAAATAGTTATGGGTGCATTTCGACCTCCAAAATAGTGGCAAACAGTCATGACAATTACTTCAAATAATCAAGAGGGGATTGTCAAGAATTCTGGGCGGTATGGTGTCAATCCAAGAAATGTCCTTCTTATTGTTTCATCCCTGTTTTAACTTTGAATATTTTAAATCTTGCTTAAGATAGGATGTTGCACCTCCTTTTGTTAGCCCTAAACCCCTATGCTCAAGTACTTGCGGGCTTTTATTGTTGAAGGTCATGGTTCATCTTTTCCATTAGATTTCATTATGTCCAAAAATTAGGTTGTCCATGTCATTCTTTTGGTTGTAATAAGGTACCAACCCTTAGTCTTGTTCAGAACCCTTTTCCATTTGCTTGATGGATATTTAGAATATCTTCCAAAGTTCATTGATCATGACCCAATAACAATTGATGCATATATCAAGTGCTTCAATATTTCACTTGTGACTTTGGTGTTGGGCATGAGGATATTTTTATACATCTTTGGGTGCATTTTTTGAAAGAGGATGCTAGATTCCGGTTCAGAACTTTGTTGAAAAACATGATTTTAGCTTGGCAACAATTAGACAATCTTTTCTTACATTGATGGGGAAAGAGAGGATTATTTTCATATATTGATGGATTTTAGTTCTTTGAGAAAAGATGATTTTGAAAGTTAAACAACATTTAATGGGAAAGAGAGTTTAATTCTAACATGTTCTGAGCTCTCCCTGACGCTTCTACAGATTTATGGCTAAGTTGTTTATGAAGCATACATCCCTCACATGTATTCTTAACGCAGACATTGATAAATGTTTGTCAAACCATTGACCATGTTTATTTTCCTTAGTTAAATTAGATTTTGATAACATAGGTTCCCATATCTCAAATGCAACATTTTAATGAATCGGGTGTATAGAAATAGAGCTTGTAAGACATGAGTGGATAGGAATTTGTACAATCCAGTTTTGCAGGGGAGCACTCCCAGGGGTCTTGCACTTGCTTCAAAACTGTGCTCCAAACCTGCAATTCTGTAGTCCCTAGAAACTTTAGGGAGCACACTTGCCAGTGCATATGTTTTTAATATTAACTACCAGAGTTAATGTTTTAATTATATTTTTTTTATTAACTTATACTTTAGCATCTGTTACAGCTCAATTCAACACTTTAGTGGCAAAGTCCCAATCCACTAGTGATTTGAAATGCAACTACAGAAAACTACTACCACTGTCGCCTTAGCTTGAGTTTTCCCACATTTTAGGCCACTTTGGTTTATCTCACCGGATCATAACAGTTTGGGCGATGGGTATCGCGAATTTCATGTACCTATTACTATTCTGTTGCATCAGCGGAAGCCTAAGCCTAAGCAATTTATTTTCTCCAGTTCAGTTTTATTTTGTTCAAATTCAGTCATTCTTCTACTTGTAAAATCTCAACAATACCCGAGACAAGAATTAAAGCACGTTGGATGCATTTTTGAAGATCCCATTTGTTTTGTCAGCTAAAGTGGATTCACATTATGTCTTGTCAAGGTTTCATTGAGATTGTAGGGTTCTTAATGTCAAAAGTGTCTTAGATTGGTTAGCTGCTAATATCTTCAAGAACAATTTTTTATAAGATAGATCAGAATAGGATGCTTAAAGTAACCCCATGAATATAAATCCTAATTCTCATTATATCTGCAATAATTACTCTGTCTGAGACCAACAGGGTTTCTTGTAGCTTTTTTTCATGGATAAGTTGTTTTTAAAAATGTTTATTGATGGTTTGGGGCTTGAAAGTGGGTAGATATTCAAGTTTCTAGCTTACACCTGAAATTACATCAGCTGAGATTCACATTAAACTTGTCATTGTGGCATTCCATGTTGCATTAGTAAAACATGAAATGATGATAGTTTGTGCCATTCAAACATCCCTTGACAGGAAAATTGAAGATTTGTTTATTGGAATCGAGAATTAGAGGTTCCAATGAATTGTTTATAAAATGAAATATTTAAATCTTAACAAATTCTTGGATATGATGGGCCTATAAAATCTCTATAACTCGTGCCACAAGATGGATATATTTTCAATGTACACCCTAGAACCATTGCAATATCGACTAGTTGTCACCATGATTCTGGAAAGTGTTGTTATCTTTATTTGCTTCAATTTTGGATGGACATTCTATGAAGCAAGCATTGTACCATGCACATGATGAGTTTAGGCTTGTTCAAATATTTTGGCCTCTTTAATATTTTCCAAGATTCATGTGGGGGATCTATTATTATGGTATTTGCAAAGCAGTCAACTTCTATATCAATTTTTGAGTCCATTTGAAACTTGCATGTACAATATTGATCACAAAGACTAGGAATTCCAACATCAGATTTTCTAACAAAGGGAAATTCTTGGCGTTTTTTATATACATATAATGAAGATGGATGCCTAGTTTGAAAACATGAAGAAAATGCAAACTTGTATCCAAGAATTACATTGAATAGCAGTGAATATGGTTTCAAAATATTTCTAGTTGTTGGAAACCATTTTGCAGTGCCCTAAAAACTGCAGAACAGTTTCTAGCAATTTCCAGAAAATTTGTTACATGTGGTTTACATTGTTTAGACTTTTAGTTGATGACTATGTTGATCCCTTTTTGATTGGAGGTTGTGGAGTACAAAAAGAAAATATGCTCTATATGGGCCTATTTTCACTTCGTTGTCATAGCCATTTCATTTCTTATCTTTTGGTTATATGTTTTTATATCTTGTAGAGCACTGAAGAATTCAAAGTGTGCATTCAGAATATTTTTATGTTCTGAAGTATGTCTTGACAATGGATTAAATGATTTGCACTTGCTTCGTTGAAGTCAGTTAAACTTTGGAAGTCCTATACTTGTCAACTCTTATCCCCTTATATTGGATATTGATTATCTTGGAAGTAGGTGTTTCATCTTCTCTTTCTTGATCTTTTGTGCCTTAGGAGCATGTGTTTGGATGTTTTGGAGGCCCCAAATGCATTGATCCCCATTTGAAGAATCCCAATTGTTCTTTGACTTGCAGGGATGAAAACCGCAGGAAACTTTACTTGACATGGAAGGTTGAAATGCGTAGATTGCAAATATTACTAGATACAATGTAATTGTCAAGTAGAAAGTCCTATTCTACTCAACTAAGATTAGTGTCAGGGAGTCAAACTGTGTTTGGAGCAGTTGGGGGTCAACATTAGGGACTCAACATTAGTGTTTTATTGTTTTGGAGAGATATATGAGGTTTGTTACAAGAACCTTAATCAAATGGGAAACATGCAACTTGTGATTAATGTCTCATCTTCCATAGGTCCCTTCCTCCCTCGGGCAGTTGACAATAGTGAAAAGTGAAAATATTTGACTTGGAATTTAAAAATCTTCAAGATTCTGTGGACGTTGGAGCTTATTCTAGAATGTAGGAGTTTAGAACAAATGTTTGTTGTACAGCTGTGGACCTATTGTTTTGGGGCATGTATTTTGACCCCATGTTGTGTTCAAACTATTAAAATGCATTGGGGGAGGTTGGGATGACTAGGTCTTTGAGGTTGGGATGACAATGAAGTAAAAGAAATACAGCTAGTACCTCACCCGGATGATTGATCGGATCGAGACCCACCAACATAGTCAAAGGAATATTCATTTATAGATTGAGTAATTTATTTTGATTGAGTGCATCCTGCAGATGTAGATTGTATCAAGGTCATTATGGGAAGTATTTTGAGCTCTTGTAGCAACATCAAAATCCTGCAGATTTTGTAGCCTGCTCTTGTGTATGTCTATATAAGACCTCAAATTTAGATTGTTCAATCCTGAAGAAAACACTGTGAAGAGGCTTGGATCTAGCAACAGTAACCATCATAAAAACTTAGACTATGTATTCAGCTTGGACTCTAGGGATGCCCATTCTTCAAAGGACTGTCATTATTGCCATGTTGTGTAAAACCTCCAACACATATCAAAACCAGATTGTTCAAATCATGCTAAAACTGGACTGAGAATGCTTGCAAACTTTGTCAGCTTTAGAGTGCATCAATCTTGTACCAGGGTCAAGCTTGGACTGTTTTGAGCATTGGGTGGTTTTTTCATTAAGGATGTCTAATCTATGTACTTGTTTGTTGAATATGAATTAAGTTTGAATAATGGAATTTATTCTTCTCAGTTTTTTTGAGAAATCTTCTTATATTTACAAGGAAATGTTTTCAGCCATACCCATTGATGGTTTTGAACCCAAATCTCCATGTTAATACAATCTCAATGATTGATAACCTCGTTACTTGTTGATAGAGCACCCTGTTGTGGGTGTCTCTCTATTTTCGTTGCTTGTTGTTGTTATTTGTTACCTTTTTAGAACTACTGTTATGGATAAATATTGCAGAGATTGGAAAATTGTAGTTGTAAAGAAGGGAAATTGTTGTTGTGAATAATGCATGGTTGATGCAATGATGAACGGGTATTAGTTTTGGTATCAAAGAAACAATTTTCGCTGAAAGAGGAAACACTTTGATCATTGAGGGATGAAATAGAATAGATTTTATTACACATCTAGGCACTCTATCTCTTAATTTGCAGGCACTCTTTCATGGATATCTCAAAATTGGTCGATATGTCTTTGGATACCATGTTGATTATTCAAAGCACATACACACATGAAGACATGTTTTTTAGTCTGAGAATGTGTTTATATAATTGTAGCCATATTAGATCTTGTTGGTGATGAAACATAGAAAGATAGTGAGAAGATTGTTCTAGAATAGAAAACCATGAGAGTCTTCGTTGAACTGCCATTCAAGAATAGTTTCTGTTCGAGCATTGCACAACAGAGTTATGATGAGGGTCATAAATTATTCCCATTTTGTGTGAGGGTCATCAATTATTCCCTTTTTCCATTTTATTGAATCATTCAAATTTCATTGCCACCATTATGTGCGAAGGTCCAAATTTTGTTGATACATGGTGCCCCAATGCCTATTTCACGTTGAACTGTGGTGTCCTTATTCCTTAACACTCTTTAATGCAACAAACATGCACAATTCCTAATGAAATCAACTTCATTTGTATTTTGTCAGCTTGCACTCATGCAAGCCTTGTGGATGAGGGATAGCAATCCTTTGACTGCATGAATAGAGATTTGGCATAGAGCATAAAATGTAGCATTATGCATGTATGGTTGATCGTCTAGGTCATGTTGGGAAGTTGATTGAGGCATACAATTTAATTGAAAATATGCCACTCGTGCCTGATATTAGTTTTTTGAGGGATTTCTTGGGTGCCTGCAAAATTCGCAACAATTAATGAGATTATTGGTGGGACCTTTATTGGGGGTAGGGGATCCTTTGGATTGAAGGCTTCCCTAGCCTATCTTTGACCCTCGAGACTCAGGGTATTCCTTTTCTTGATGATCCTGTAGATCAAGCAAGGCTTGGAATTGATTTGAGTTATTATTTCCCTTTGTAGTACCTTAATTTTGAGACTGGATTGGTTGTTTTATTTTTGTTTACCATGGGTTTCAATTGATTCTGATAACTCTGTGGGTAGAGAGATGTCCAATCAGTCAGTACTGGTTGAAATTTTGAGCAACACCTTGCAAATTTCCTATATTCGTGGTACATGTTGCATTTGAATGTTAGATTCTGATTGCCCAGATCTTGATGAGGATTCTTTGGCCAAGTTGGAGTAGAATGGTGGTATTTATTAAAAGCATATTCTATGTAGATTAGGTGCAACAATATCGAGAACCCTCTAGCTCTATTATGGAAATGAACTTTCCCAAATTTTACCGATGTATTTGAGCATGGATTTGTCCCACAAAGCTAAAGGTGGAAATATGGACATCTTCAATTGTTTCCAAATCTAAAGACCAATGGTTCAAAGACATTCTTCTTGCACCCATGAAGTATGTGCAAGAACTTGGACTTTTGAAGAGTGAAATAAAAAGACATAGTAACCTTTTTTGCAATAAAAGGAAGAGCTTGAACTCGTGGCTTTGGTTTCCAAGCTTTTACAATCTATTGTTTTGAAGATATGAGGTTGAGCCATAAACCATTGAATTTACCTATTAGAGCTCTCTTTGAGAGGATGCCAAGTTGCCAACCTTCTTGCTAGGATTTGGGGATGATAAGTCTAGGACATGGATGTATTTCGAGTTATCCATGAATATGTTGGAATAAGGAAATGCACGACCTTGCTTGTCTAGGACTCGAATGAATCTACTTATTTGACATCCTTTGCAGCATGGGTAACTTCAAGTTCCAATGGATTTGCTTCTTCAAGGCCCTTTGGAACCCTTGAAGGGACTTGATCATGGGTCATGTTAGCATGAATACCCTAAGAGTTGGCGGGGTTGTTCTATGCCTATGGCCACTATCAGAGATTTCATGGATTTGCTGGCTAAAATTGTCTGAAAGGCGAGATTAAAGTGATGAGATCTGTAGGATTTTTTATCCACTCGTGTCTTCTTCTTCATCACCATTCTATAGGGGGCTCTTCAATGTTTATAGGTCTGGGGAAAGGAAACTAGAGTTAGCACCCTAGTCGTTGGAAAACACGTCCTCAACTCTTATTATGTCTTTTTGAAAACATAATGTATTAGTACAAGGACTTCTAATGTTAATGCATGTAGCATTGCAAACACACATAACTCTAGTTACATGCAGTCAACGGGTTTGCGAAATTTAATGGAAAAAAATTGATTGGAAAATTTTCAAGGACTGAATTAAATTTTCCAATCTCTATAATGTTAATTTCCAATGGTAATGGAGTAAGCTAATTAGGAAGGAAATAGAACAAATTTTAAAGTAAAGTTCCAAGAAAAATCTGGCAAAAATTTCAGGTGGGGGTAGAGTTCCTCTAATGATCTGAGTTCCATGCATGCTGGAAATTTTCCCCTTGGGTTTTACCCCAACTCGTAAAATCAATTAGAGTTCTGGATCAATCGAAACTCTGCATTTTTCTAATTGTCATATTCCAGCAAGGGAGGGATGTTTGCCATGAAAACTAGTGAAATAGATTGGATGGAAAGGTTGAACTATTACCGCCCTTTCTACCCCTCACACATTTGAACCCCCATGCACAGTGAATGCTTGAAAGATTTGGTAAGCTTGAAAGGACAACTTGAAATCCTTCAAAGATTGGGATGGGGCTCCTGTGAATCAAATAATATGAAGAGAAACCTGTTAGAAATTAGAAGGAAAAATGAAAGCACAATGAATTTTGATTCCTTAGGAATAAAAAAGATGGTGAGTCTTCTTAGAAAAAGATTCGCCATTTTTTTACAATATTTTATAAATCTATGAAAGATTTGCTAGTTTTTACAATTTTTTATAATGCAGTGAAATATTCGCCAAGATTTTACAATATATTATAATTTAGTGAAAGATTCTCCAAGATTTTACAGCATTATATAATAAAATGAAATAATCGCCAACAAAATTATATATACATATTATATTATTGATAAAATCGCCTTCAAATTTTCTTATATATCGGGGAGATTCGCCCATTTTTTATACATATAAATTTAGGGGGGGTTCTTAAAATTATCCCTGACAGACGGCCTGCAGAGAAAGCGACTGGGAGCTGAGCCTGTCACACAAGTCAGTCAATGGAAGGGCGGCTCGAAGTGGATGACCTGTTGGTGTGCACACAACAGGAAGGCTGAAAGCGATGGATCTAAGGCATAGAGGACTGCCATGACAGGAGAATCGCTATCAGAAGCTGGCATGATGGTTCAGAGGGACCGTAGTGGTTTGGAAACCATAAGGGTTTCGGTCTTCAATATTGTAAAGACACGACCTTCGGGCGTGATCTATTTAAGAAGACCATTTTTGTATAGGAAGGTTTGGTCATTGTTGGTGCTTGTTATGGTGATCATATTGTATTGTAATATCTTTTGAATCAAGAATCGATTGTAAAGGCTCTGCAGCTGAGTGCACAAAGACCTATCCGAGCAAGAAGAGAGCCGCAGCTGAGTGCGCGGCTAAGAATTGTGAACCCTTCCTTAAAAGAAATATCAAACACAGTTCTTGTGGATGTAGCTTCCCATCTGGGGGAGTGATCCATGTTAAATAGTGTGTTGAATGACTGAATTTTTATGTGTGTGTTTATATTTATCTATTCCTGTAGTTGGATGTCTGATTGTTAGCTTGCAGTCTGTTATGAGAAGGCTTTTATATGCATTTGTCATCAATAGAGTATGGAATGATATGTTAGGTCTACATGAATAGATGTATGGTTAATATTAGCTTTGCTTCTAAGGATAGTGAATCTATCATCTGTCATGTACCCACCCTTGGAACCAATGCAAGGCAGGGAACATGCTACCAATCTATGGGGCTTTTCATAAAGCTCATCCCATTCGTTTAGATGCATACAGTTAAAAGCAAAGTATGCAGATGTAAATCAAACAAATATGCACAGCGGAAACAAATTCATCCACACACATAACTTCATATGCACTCAGTATATCAATATCAGTCATCAATTAATTAAAACAATGCAGAAGTAAATACATAGACATCGAAACACTTATCTTCATTTTTGCAACTGCCCAAGCAACTAGCTATGTCGCTGCAATGTTCCACCCAGCCATAGGCTCTTCGACAGCTTGTACTGAGTCCGTCCGAAGGCCACCCCCGAGCTGGGCATGATTCTCACAAGGGAAAGGGAACATTCCAGCTCAACCACAGCCCAATAACCATTTTATCTTAGCCAAGCCAGTCCAACTGGGTTTGTTAGGCTACAAGGGAACAATGGATGCTCATTCTCAAGCTCAGGCTAGAACAATGGATTACCCATTACCCATACCCCAACATACTCTCTCTTCTCACAGCAAAACGATTAATGACAGGGTTAAACATTTACAATAGAGGTGTTCACAAAACAGGGTCCACATTGGTTCTCCCAACTCGTGCTTCACCCAAACGAACTGTGGAATTTCGATTTCAACCCCAGGGAGAAAAACCGATTTCTCTCCATTGGTTAGGATCCTTTCCAATGGCCTAAACGACCTCTAGGAAGACACAAAATGTTCTTCTCTCTTCCCCCACTGGTAACCAACACAAAAACGCCCCTTCCCAGCTAAAAGATGAAGGGAAACACAGAAAAACAAGGGAGGAAAATGCCCAGGAAACTAGAGATGCGTGAGAGAGCAAGGCCATGGTGAGTAATGGCTTAGGGATAAATTTCGTGGCTCTATTCTTTCCCAAGGAGACCAACACGATTTTTCCATGAGCGGTGGCTTGCCCATACCCGATTTTGGGCAGCCATACTTCCCCATTCCCAAGGCATTAACTTCCCCAACCAACTCTTGGGAGAAATCAATGGTTGGGTACCAAAGTCAACATGGGTAGTTAAGGGTTTGATGGGTCCTCTCATTGACACTTGGCTTGACTCAAGTGGCTCAAGGGTTTGAATGTTTTCCCTCCCAATTCCTTATGAAATCATGCCCCCATCTCTTTGTTGCATGGCATAGCTAGTTGTGGGTATTTTTATTAAAATGAATATTACATGATATTTGAATTTCCAATGTGCCTGTCTAGCGTGCAAGGCATATGCATCAATAAATCGATGGCGGGGCCTTGGCCTTGAGCTCCTCACCATGATTTCATAACAATATTACATCAATTACATTTGAATGTAATGGGATCAATAATGGGGACGTTACATCATCTGCTTGAGCACGGAGAAAGTTGTTTATGTGTTTAAATGGATGCAGTTGATGAAGGTATAACAATCATTTTGCACCTGAGGGTTATGCCTAAAATAGAAACATTCTAAGCGTGTGTTATGAGCACTACGTAGTAAGTTAATTAAGTGTATGACTGAGTGGATAAGTGGTATTCAGCCCACTTCCTTAAGCATTTTACACTTTGCCCAAGTTTAGGAAGTCAAGTGGCAAAGTTCACAGTGTTGTATTGAGCCCCGCAGTAAGGAAGAAGGTAGTGGTGCAGACCGCGGTGTTGGCCATCGTCGCGTAGTCCGACCTTCGCAGCACACAGTCGGTGCGCTGCCACGAGCTTCGTCACAATCATCAACTCGTCACTCACTGTGGACATTTGAGTCCGCAATGCCCCATTAGAAACACCTCAGGTGAGACCTCAGCCTGCTCACAGGCTGTTGCCAAAAGGGTCGGTGCAAAGGGGTTTTGTTGGTTTAAGGTAGCTGTGCAGAACCTGGGTCTTCATAAAACCTCTAGTCTACATTGTATAGCCAAAAAGGATCATTCACTTACAGCTGGCTCCTCATTCTGATCACGTTGGTCTCCTGGAAGGAGCCTGACACTTACCAGGGCATGGAAGTTGAGGCCGCGAAAAGATTTAAGGGTGCGCGGTATCAGAACTTGTGGTGCGTGCAAGAACTTGAGCGCCTTAAAGAATGTGCCATACAGTTTTGGTTGTATTGGGAGATGTTAAAATATGCAGTGATGAAGGTGCGCCGCTTAACTGAACAAACCACAGTGAAGTACAAGCCAATTGCGCTATTCGTGATTCGGCCTCATGCGATTCACGTGCAGGTAAGGTGTGACCCTGCGATGCAATGGTTGTTGAAACACTATAAGTTGTTTGAGGAAGTACTAGAGGGCATCGTTAATGATTGGCAAGTTGAATGGCGGGAAACTGTTAGTCTGGTGTAGCTTGAGGCGGGAATCCCAACGTAGGGCCCAAAGGATGCATTTTCTGCATAGGACCAATAGAGTCACCATGACTCGGATCAAGATTCATCCACAAAGACACCCACGGATGAGGGTATCGACCACGACCTTGAGGAGGGATGAAAAAAGGCACATCATGAGTATGCAATGATCAGTGGGGCCTCCCCAGCGACCGAGATGCATATGGGATGCCTCACAGCAGCTGTTACCAATGCGACAAACATGGAATCCCAAATGATGATAGTGAAGGTAGAAGCCAGTTTCAAATAGGTACATTCTCGGCTTGATTCGTTATGCAATGTTGTTTTGCAGAAGGGACCGAAGGTTGCAACTAGGAAGGCCGTTGGCGTAATTCGCAATGAGGCTCGAGTTCAGAATGTCAGTATTCACCCGACTGCGATTGTGACTGACAACGAGGCTTTGCAGGCTATGCTACAACAGTTAGAAAATTTGACCATTAACATCAATGAGCTTCCTGTGAAGGAGTTGACGACCGTGTAAGCGGTTTCCAGCCGGGAAATGGCAGACAGGATGCATGAGATTAGCAGTAAGTTTCTGCGATCGGAGGAAAACAAGGCCACGATTTAGCAAGAGGTGGTGGAGCTAAAGGGAAAGGTAGTCGAAGCGACGAAGGTATTCAATGAATTGGAGGACAGACTTGAGCAGCTAATGGACAAGCAGAATAGTGCAGTAAGGAAGCTCAACAAGGAGCAAGATCGGTTGGCAGTCGAAAGAGCTACCATATGGGACAAAAAAGTGCGGTTGAACGAGGCAGTCTCTGAGGCCTGTCAACATGTAATCGAGCCCACCGTGCAATTGGATCCGATGGAGTAAGCGCAGTGACTTGGGGATATCATCGCCCAATGACAGCATGACAATGGGGAGTTAACAGCTTTATTACACCCTAGCACACCCGAAGAGCAGGTGTATGAATGAAAACGCGCCATTGAGGAGGTAGTAGTATCGATGGGGAGCTGGAGTAGACAATGACAAAAATCACGGAAGAAACCATACAGTTTTGGGGAAGCATTGTTCAGGATGAGCAGATCGAACAACTAACCAAGGTACGACAGGAAGCAGAGGGGCAGTTGGCAATGATAAAAGCGGTGATGTGAACGATGTCGTCGGTGGCTCAGGTCGCCAAGTCAGCAGAATTAAAAGAGTTGCAGTAGTGCATCAAAAAGGATGAAGAGTGTCAAAAGAAGCGTTCCGCGCAGCTAGAAGAGTTCTAGGAGATTGGAGGTCAATTTTTGCTTAAAGGAAGTTCTGAGCTAGAGGCTTTACAGACGGGTCGCCAGCAAGTTGCTGCAAGGGTAAGAGAGCATCCATCCACATAGGATGTGATAGACAGTCAAGCGGTGGATGTGGCATCAAAGGAGCAGGTCACAGAAGTCGACCAGTAGTACGAGGACTTTAGGGTCAAGACCACCACGTACACCATGTCTGATTAACATGGCTCGAGGGTAAGCCACGCGATTGTGTTGGGGGGCTGTTCGAAGGCAGTTTGGTGAGTCAGCATCATGGATGCTGCGTAAGGCCAAAGGTACCGCAAAAGGAGGAAAGTAGCAAGCAAGGCGACAAGTATTTTTTTATTTTTGGGTCATTTGGACCGCGTCATGTTAATTTTGGGTCATTTAGACTGCACTATAGGGGTTTTTAGGTCATTTGACCGCATTATGTGGGATTTTGGGTTAGTTTTTGTAGAGGTTTGTTAATAAGTAGTTAGGTCGTTGCTTAAGTGGACCACAAATGTAAAGGCGTAAGCCTATAAATAGATGTAGGTTTGTAAGGATTGGATATCTTAGCATCGATCTATCTTTAGAGAGATTATCTTGGTGAAGAACATGAATGTAATGATCTAAAGTAGAAGACTAAATATCTTGTTATATCTGGGTTTTTGCGAAGATAATATGATGTGACAGAGCTTTTGAGAAGAATCCCTATGTCTTTCTTATCTGTGGTAATGCATGTTGCGATTTGAATATATGAATGATGTGATGTTTCCTTGCTGCAATTAATGCGTTATTGTTTTATCTGTTGCAATAATGGGTTTGTTCCTATTTAATGTTGTCGCGATTATGATTAATGCTTGAGTTGAATGCTTAGATCTATTTCTGACATATTGCAATAAGTTAGTCAATTAATGCACAACATCCTCCTTCATTCGAAGGAAACATGGTTTCGTCAACTCTCCCTTGAACATCTCGAGTGAGACCTCCTGTGCTCTGTAGGTGTTGTTGGACGGGGTAAAACCTATCTGGGCCAGTGTTCAGGGAGATCGCGGTGGTTTGGGCATCGACAGTGTCGGGAACCCCTGTCGATTAGGTTTGTGTCAACACTATGGTCACAAAATCACTATACAAAGTGCATATGCCGAATCCCAAAATGCCTTTGAAATGCCATGAACCACAATCAAAACATGGAATCGTACACTATTTTTTTTTTCAAGATGAAAAAAATGTCGTACTTTTGTTATTTATATGAAAATAAAAAAGTACATATAACCTTGATAGCAAAGCTGAATCAGATTTATCTGTTCTAACCCATTGCCATGGATCATACAAAAAAAATGACAAAAAACATAATATTACCAACCCTTACAAGAATAGGTCCATGACCAACCGATCAAACTAAAGAAAAAAAATAAAAAGCATCATCAAGGAAATACATAGAACCATTTTGAGTATTTGTGCTTTCCACCCATTCTTCCCAAAATAGAACTCCATCATCCCCGCCAAGTGCCAACTTAGATAAGGAGTCTGCCACATCATTATACTCCCTGTAGATATGTTCTATTGTGAGGTCACCAAACCAATTCATTGTACAATATAAAAGTATTTCAATGGTTTAGTAACATAACCATAATAAAATACCCATGACAACTAGAAGTAAAAAGGGAGCATAATTTCAAAGGGCATATTCAAACTTTACCCAAAGTTTATTTACATATAAAATGCAATGTGCTTGGTTCCTTTGGTTCCCAGCTCCATAAAAGTGACTTGGTCCTCTTGTTGAGTACCTTGAGACTTCGGATCCAATGCCCCCTTGTGATCATGCTCTTCACTTCTTACATTGTGACTTGTTCTTTGGAGTAATAGTAGGAGTGATTATATAACGTATAGGGGTAGCTAACAACCTTTTTAATGGTGGCATAAAACATAAGTAGTGCCAACCATAAGATAAATATGGCGTATAACCACAAACAATATATGGAATATTAAAACCCATGGAAACAACAAGGCTTATCCAAAATAGAATTGCCACAGAAATTTGGCATATTGTTATAACGAGGCACCCAATAATAAGGCGGGAGTAGCGTGGTCAAACCTGCGGGCTCCGCCTCTTTTTAACAACCAAAACCCATTCAAAAATTAAATATAGAGTGTTCCATTTCCCATAACAACTGCTAACTCTTGGTGCAATGGTGGAAGCATTGCATTTGTAGCGCATTGGACGTTGGTTCAATCCCATCGTTCTCCTCCTTTTTAATCGTCAACCAAATTCCCAACTTAAATAAAATATTCACTGTATGTTTGGCAAGCGATATGTTATGAATATGTGGTGGGCATGTTAGACTTGTGCCATGGAGGTCGAGGGTTCTATTACTATGGATACATGAACTTTTAACTAAACTCATTAGTAGAAGGCCCAAACAAATTGCTATGTGTCGACATTTAATGGGTCCATGTTGATTCTCCGTCATCTTTGCTATCTTCCATGTCATAATACTAGTGGATGCCAACTCATCAACTTGTCTTCCATGTGGTTCCTTGGGAGGCTTCCATGTCAACACTGTAACTCCATATGGTTCCCACATGTCATCCTGTTAGTGGTGCCACATGGCACTCCTTTTGCCATTTTTTCTTTGTTTTGTTGAGACTTCAATACTTAATATCTCGGACGTACGAAATCCCAGAAAGCTCTTGTTGAACCCTTCCTGATGGTGCCACTTTCATCAACATTGAAGGAATTTAAATTTTGAGTGCTCTTGGATCCTCCTGGATCAGACGGGTGTCGAAATAGTCCTTCAATAGTGTATAATCACTTGAGGCTTCTCCTTCCATATGTCGCCTATCTCCCCTTTCATGCACTCTTCCATCATTTGTCCTACTTAAACGTTGGCACATTTTCCCTCACACCAACATGTTCCGTTGGTGCATCGATGGCTTATTTGTGGTTTGAACCCAAACTATATCACTATTTGGTTGTCAAATTCGATTCATTTCATGACTGTGCAACCTGCCAAAACCTATGTGAGACTCTTCATTGTGTTGGTGAACGTGCCCTTTGCATTTTTTGCTATGTGTGATGATGGTAATATTATGGAGATGGTGGGGTATGATAATGTATTTCATTAATGTCTATTGCAAAACCCTAGTCTCAACTAATGTTATGACTTGCTAGTTCTAGTTGTGACCCGACTTTGTTGCGTAGTTCTCCTTCAAACAAACGGATCCCTCCGCTAGCTTGTGTGTTTACGTGTGGTTACTGGAAACTGAAGCATTATGGTTTTCCATGCCAAATATAAACTAGCACAACATATTAATTAATAATATGTTTGATATACGTCGATCGACGACACTAAAGTAGGGAAAATAATAATAATGTCGTCGATCGGCGTATATCAAACATATTATTAATTAATATGTTGTGCTAGTTGATGACCGCCTTTGGAGAAATAAAACTATTATTATATAAAAATTTAAATCTAATTGTAATTACCAAATAAATTATATTATTTATAATTTTGTTTTATGGTTACAAAATTGCAATATTCAGAAGGTTCATAACATAGTTATGTCACATTGCAATTTCCATAAATGTTTGCATTTGTCAAATTATTCAACAATACTAAATGTTATTTCCCATTACGATGTTGAAGGGTTATGTTTCATTTCAATTTTCTAGGTTATGTTGGTGTCGATGGTCCCGAATGGATATGTCATGCTACAATATTCATGTAAGTTGACGTATGTAGGGTGGTTATGCTCCTTTAGGTCACACTGAAAACTTTGTAAATGGTTATGTAATGTCCCTTATTAGGAATTTTATTAAAATTGCAATTTTTCACTTTTTTTCCCTAGTTCGACCTTTGACTAGTTTTGACCTCTAGGTCCCAAATTTTCCCCAAATGATCCCAAATCTTCTGAGAAGGTATATGAATTATATTAGAACACAAATATGTGTTTCATGGATTCCTTTGTACCTTTAAAATATTTCCTCAAATCCTCTTTCAATTCTGATCAATGTAGGTAACTTTACTAGTGATTTTCCTTTGACTAGTATTGGTCTCTAGGTCTCAAATTGACTCCAAATGCCTTCAAATCTTCAAGGAAGGTGTATGAATGATATTAGAACTTGAATATGATGCTTATGGATGACATATGTCCACCAAAAAACCTCTGCAAAATCTCTTAAGATTCTGGACCAATTATGCAATTTTACTAGTAATTTGGGGTTCAAATCCCCCTGGGGTAAGTACTGAAAATGGCTTCCCAAATGCCTCCAAACCCACTCAAATTTATGAACAGAGGTATATAATGTGTTAATTATTTTATTAAAGTCTCATATGCACCATTAATGTATTATTACAACTGTTCTCACCCTCTCCCATTCAACTGCAAAAATCCCCAATTCGACCCTTGGGGGAATGACACTATTTCACCTCCCAATACAACTAAACTGAGTAAAAATGCTTCAAATGCTCAAGTACAGTACATGAAAATTTTATAATACATCCATGGCAGTATATTGATCAAAAATATATTAGAGAATCATCCATTCATTCGAAATCATCATCAATACATTGGCTCACAACAAGGTAGTGGGGAAATGGCATTGTTCTTCCATTAAAAATGAGATTTATACATTTCTACTTGGAATTTAGACCTGAAACTTTTTGGAGATGAAGAACAGAGTATTTAATTCATATTACAAAATAAATGGGGCATTAAAATCTTCCCCAAAGAGTACAATAGCTCACCAAAAACCCCCTCCCTCAAGGATCAAGAATATGCCATCAAAACTGGAAATGGTTGAAGGAGTGAGCTGCAATAGAAGAAACCATGAGCTGACCTATAGCTTACACCTACAAATAAATACTCCATTAAATCTCCAAATGAAAGTTCTGAATGGCCTTTCCAATTACCAACTTGGATGGGAATCTTTCACCCTCGAAATTGGCTAAGGCAAGAAACTAGTCATCCACTAGCTCTCCCTCTTCACAAATGCAATTGCAAATTCTACAAATGATCAAAAGCTATTCTCATACTTCCTTTCTCCATTTTATAACCAACATTAGCCTTCTAAGGGTCGAAATCCTCTCAATATATTCAATAGATTTCCATTTAGGAAATATTCCACATTTGCCACGTGTCTCCTAGTTCCAACCTTCCATCTTCTCCCAAATTCGATTTTGAGTCTCTTTGGCTTCTCCAACTCCCAAATTCATCTTCCTTGAGCCTATTTTTGGGGCTGACATGTCGTAGTGGTCAGATGTCAGAGGTCAGGTCTGCAATTTTTCATAGTTGTCATAGATGCTCCATCATTGGTGTCATAAGGGCTAGGGAATCTAGCCCAAGTGTCCACAAACTTCCACTTTGACTCTTTATCTTCCATGGAGGTTACCAATCCTTCCCAATTCGACCTAAGATGCTCAATGACATGTGTTATGACTTACCAACTCACCCAAGAGTGTTCACATTCCCATTAATTCGAATTTGCAAAAGAGAGATACCATGTATTATGAAAAATCAAGCTAGTGTGGGTCCCACATCCTCCATATGTCTCCAAAAACATTTGTCACCTAGGATTTCTCTTGAATTTATTTATTCACTCTATTTATTAAATACTTGAACCCTTCTAATGTCCAAACATCATTTATTATCCCCCTTATTCCAAATCCCAAAGCTTCCACCCCAAACCTAGGAAACTAGTAATTTTCCTCCTTGGCAATTATTTGACCCTTAACATCAATTTTACAAACTCTAATGAATATGGCTAATGTGATTCGGCCATGGTGAACCAATTCCAAATTTGGGACATGACAAATCCTCCCTTTCCAATATTGCTTGTCCTAAAGCAATTTCAAACATGGGTGTTGAAGACCCTGCTTTCTGTATAATTCTTTGAAGTTGCCATTGAATTGTCAAACCTTGAGTCTTTGAGTTTCCATGAATATTTTAGAGAGGAACCACTATGCTTGTTGCTGCACTACTCTGATTAAAATCACTTTATTAAGTGGGGAATCCATCTCCCATACTGCTTGCTTCCCCCCAAATAATGAAACCAATGAGACAAAAATTATTCCAGGGTCCCATTGCTTTTATTGCACCCCAACAATTAAGAGTGCTCTCCAACCTACACCATTAGATAAGACGATTCCTGGATCTCATTTTCTTGTATGCATTCTTCCAAACATCATGAGTACCAAATATATATCATCAAATTACATAACAACATAATGAAAATGTACATCAAGGATATGCTTCATCAAAGAGTCATGAAAGTGCTTATACCTCCAAGCAAGTAGACCACCATTTTCCAAGTGCATACAAGCTTCAAGTGACCAATCAAATCTGCTCCAATGACATAGGTGAGGAACCCATGTCCTATAATGTTGCTCCAAAAGGATTTGATATGCATCAAAATATTCAGCCATGTATTCTTTCATCCAAGAAGTGAATGAAGAATCTCCACTAAAATCTGAACCAAATAATGAGCAGAAAAAACAAGGAGACTTCAAATGACTCAAAGAAGTCTCACACATACATCCATGAATGTGAGAATCATAAAAATATAACAAAGTATGTGGCTGCCAACAAAAATGTTCTCCAATCATAAATCTATTCTCCCAAGTGTTGGATGAAGTTCCTCCAACATCAAATGAATCAAATGTTGAGCAAGAAAAACCATGAGTCCTCAAGTGACTCAAATGCATATCATAGGTGCATCCATGTAGATTTGCATCATCATAAAGTGACAAATAATGTTGCTGCAAATGTGAATAAGAATGTGCTCCAACCATGTCATCATAAAAGGTAAATCTAGGAGTTCCATACTCCTCATGTGGCACCATAAAAAATAACCCTTTCACCCATACTTCATTGAGACTAATACTGCAAAACATGGAATTGTAGGATGTAGGAGAATGAACTAACTCACCCAAATGATCAAAAAGTGCAGAATTTTCATCATGGGAAGGATCCATGTGGGTCGTATCATGCATCTCCTCCAAAAGTGGGAAACATTTGTCATAGATTGGTTCCCATGTAAAGGAATCATGCTCTTCTTTAAAAATTGCATAAGCTTCATCAAGAGACAATTCAAGTTCCTCTTCAACCACATCAAGTATTTGGATCTCTTCAAGTTCATCTTCAAACACATTAAGCAAATTCAAATTCCCACATTTCTCATGATCCACCATGTCATGAGAATCCTCCAAACAATCTACCATTTGACAATCTGAAACATAGGAGGAAAAACAAGTATCTTGCAACTTTTCAAGAAGTTGCTCATTTTGAATTGTGAGCTTATGAATATCCTCATTATTCTTCAAGTATGCATCATGTAACAATTCATTAAGCTCAAACAAATGGTTTCTATCCAAAATCAAAGACATGAAATTACCTTTGATGTGGCACATTGCTCTTTAAATCTTCTCCATGTCTTCAAGGAAGGATGTTTCCTCCAATGAAGTAGCTCTCAAACAAGAATTTGACACCAATGCTCGAGTGTCATGGATAATGTTGAGGGACTCTTGGATCTTATTTTCATTCATCTTTAAGGACCCTTCAATAAAATGAGGCTCTTGCAAATGAACCTCCTCATATTCTTCAATTTTGCTTGGACCAACTTCATGAAGCTCAAGTGGTGATGGGGAAGTTGATCTTGGTTCTTCTTCAACTGCTACAAGGTTTTCATTATCATGCTTAATGAAACTTGTACTTGTAGAAACACTTTCAAAAGTGATCTCTATGTCACCAACATAGAGGTGTGAGCACCCATCAGTAGGTACTCCTTCATAGTTTAAGCATCCATCAGTAGATGCTCTTTGGTTCATGTCTAAGATAGAAGGTGTCTCGAAATGATCTTCCATATTTTCAATAGAATATTCTTCATGCTCTTGTGATGTCTCTTCCTTTTGCTCCTTAAAGCAAGCTGATGCATTTTGCCTCTTGTTTTCCTTAGGATCAATATATTTGGAATCTCTTCTTGAATAAATCTCAAAAGCTCTCCTCAAGGAGGACATCATTTCATGCACACATATATGATACTCGCTCCAAGGGTTTTTAAAAGAAGGGAATAAACCTTTCTTCACTAACTCCACATCTTCATTTTGGGCCTAGTTTCAAAAACATGTTCAGCATAGTACTCAAAAGACATGGCATTTTGTGTATTTTTGATAAAAGCAAGATATTTTTGATATTGTTGGGGCAAGGTTTTATATTTTTCTCTCCATATTTGGAACTAACTCATAGAATTATCCTTGGTTGCTGTGACACACTCATATTCACCAGATTTAAAGTCATAAGAATAATCTTCATTTCTCTTGAAATTGTAAGAAGTGTTGCATGATGGCATCTCCTCATAAGAATTGTACTCATAGGATTCATCATAATAGTAAGACATGGCTGCCTATTATTCTTGAATGTATGTACCTAATCCATAGGTGCAATGACCATGCTCTGATACCACTGTAATGTCCCTTATTAGGAATTTTATTAAAATTGCAATTTTCCACTTTTTTTCCCTAGTTCGACCTTTGACTAGTTTTGATCTCTTGGTCCCAAATTTGCCCCAAATGATCCCAAATCTTCTGAGAAGGTATATGAATGATATTAGAACATAAATATGTGTTTCAGGGATTCCTTTGAACCTTTAAAATACTTCTACAAATCCTCTTTCAATTATGATCAATGTAGGTAACTTTACAAGTGATTTTCCTTTGACTAGTATTGGTCTTTAGGTCTCAAATTGACTCCAAATGCCTTCAAATCTTCAAGGAAGGTGTATGAATGATATTAAAACTTAAATATGATGTTTATGGATGACATATGTCCACCAAAATACCTCTGAAAACTCTCTTAATATTCTGGACCAATTATGCAATTTTACTAGTAATTTGGGGTTCAAATCCCCCTGGGGTAAGTACTGAAAATGGCTTCCCAAATGCCTCCAAACCCACTCAAATTTATGAACAGAGGTATGTAATGTGTTAAATATTTTTATTAAAGTCTCATATGAACCATTAATGGATTATTACAACTGTTCGCACCCTCTCCCATTCAACTGCAAAAATCCCCAATTCGACCCTTGGGGGAATGGCACTATTTCACCTCCTAATACAACTAAACTGAGTAAAAATGCTTCAAATGCTCAAGTACAGTACATGAAAATTTTATAAGACATCCATGGAAGTATATTGATCGCAAATATATCAGATAATCATCCATTCATTCGAAATCATCATCAATACATTGGCTCACAACAAGGTAGTGGGGAAATGGCATTGTTCTTCTATTAAAAATGATATTTATACATTTCTACTTGGAATTTCGACCTGAAAATTTTTGGAGATGAAGAAAAGAGTATTTAATTCATATTAAAAAATAAATGGGGCATTAAAAGCTTCCCCAAAGAGTACAATAGCTTACCAAAAATTCCCTCCCTCAAGGATCAAGAATATGCCATCAAAACTGGAAATGGTTGAAGGAGTGAGATGCAATAGAAGAAACCATGAGCTTCCATGTAGATTAAACCTACAAATAAATACTCCATTAAAGCTCCAAATGAAAGGTATGAATGGCCTTTCCAATTACCAACTTGGATGGGAATCTTTCACCCTCGAAATTGGCTAAGGAAAGAAACTAGTCATCCACTAGCTCTCCCTCTTCACAAATGCAATTGCAATTTCTACAAATGATCAAAAGCTATTCTCATACTTCCTTTATAAATTTTATAACCAACATTATCCTTCTAAGGGTAGAAATCCTCTCAATAGATTCAATAAATTTCCATTTAGGAAATATTCCAAATTTGCCACTTGTCTCCTAGTTCCAACCTTCCATCTTCTCCCAAATTCGATTTTGAGTCTCTTTGGCTTCTCCAACTCCCAAATTCACCTTCCTTAAGCCTATTTTTGGGGCTGACATGTCATAGTGTTCATATGTCAGAGGTCAGGTCTACAATTTGTCATAGTTGTCATAGATGCTCCATCATTGGTGTCATAGGGGCTAGGGAATCTAGCCCAAGTGTCCACAAACTTCCACTTTGACTCTTTATCTTCCATGGAGGTTACCAATCCTTCCCAATTTGACCTAAGATTCTTAATGACATGTGTTATGACTTACCAACTCACCCAAGAGTTTTCACATTCCCATTAATTGGAATTTGCAAAAGAGAGATACCATGTATTATGAAAAATCAAGCTAGTGTGGGTCCCACATCCTCCATATGTCTCCAAAACCATTTGTCACCTATGATTTCTCTTGAATTTATTTATTCACTATATTTATTAAATACTTGAACCCTTCTTATGTCTAAGCATCATTTATTATCCCCCTTATTCGAAATCCCAAATCTTCCACCCCAAACCTAGGAAACTAGTAATTTTCCTCCTTGGCAATTATTTGACCCTTAACATCAATTTTACAAACTCTAATGAATATGGCTAATTTGATTCGGCAATTGTGACCCAATTCCAAATTTGGGACATGACAGGTTATGCCCCATGCTTGAAATGGTTGACCATGGTTGACTATGGTTGATCATTGTTGTTCATGGTTGACCAAGGTTGTCCATGGTTGATGAAGGTTATTCATGGATGATTATGATTGACTATGGTTTTTCATGGTTAACTGTGGTTGAATATGGTTATTGATGGTTGACCATGGTTGTTCATGATTGATTGTGGTTGACTACAGTTGACCATGGTAGTTTAAGCATGGTTGACCCTAGTTGGTTGACCATGCTTAATAATAGTTGGATGTAATTGGTTGAACATGGTTGTTTATGCTTGTCGATGGTTAACCATGATTGGATACAGTTGACCATGGTTGTTCATGATTAACTATAAGTAACCATGGTTATTCCTGGTTGACTATGTTCAACCATTATTGACTATGGTCAACCATATTCAACAAAGGACAAGAAGGAAGGATGTTTGTTAATGTCTAAATCTGAGATTAAATGGTCGATGATTATGGTTCACTATGGTTGACCATGGTTCACTATGGTTGACCATTATTGTTCATGGATGACTATGGTTGACTATGGTTGTTTGTGGTTAACCATGGTTGAATACGGTTATTTATGGTTGACCATGGTTGTTCAAGATTGGCATGGTTGAATATGGTTATTGAGTGTTGACCATGGTTGTTGATGATTGACCATGGTTGAATACGGTTGAAAATGGATGACCATGGTTGACTATGGTTAACCATGGGTGACCATGGTTGACTATGGTTGATCATGGTTGACCATTCTCGATTATGGTTGACCATCGTTGACTATTGTTGACCATGGTTGACTATTGTTGACCCTGGCCTACTGTGGCTGATGACTATGGTTGGTCATTATTATTCATGTTGACCATGGTTCACTATCGTTGACTATGGATGTTCATGGTTGAATATGGTTATTAATGGTTGAGCATGGTTGTGCATGATTGACCATGGTTGATTATGGATATTTATAGTTGACCATGGTTGAATATTGTTATTGATGGTTAACCATGATGGTTCATGATAGACCATGGTTGAATATGGTTATTGATGGTTGACCATAGCCAAGCATGGTTAACCATGGTTGACAATGGTTAACCATGGTTGAATATGGTTAACTAAGGTTGACTATGGTTGAGCATGGCTGACCAAGGCTAAATATGGTTATTAATGGTTGACCTTGGTTGTTCATGATTGATCATGGTTGAATATGGTTATTAATGGTTGACCATGGTTGACCATGCTCAACCATGGTTGACCATTGTTGACTATCATAGACCATGTTTCACCATCGTTGAATATAATTGACTATGGTCAACCACAGTCATCCATGGTTGACTATAATTGACCATATCCAACCATGGTTGACTATGGTTAACAATGGTCAACCATGGTCAACCATGGTTGACTGTGGTTGACCATAGTCAACTATATTCAACGATGGTGAACCATTGTTAACAATAGTCAAACATAGTCAACTATAGTAACGATGGATGACCATTGTTAACCATAGTCAACCATATTTAACCATTATTAAGTATGGTTGACTATGTTGATGATTGTTCACCATCGTTGACTATGGTTGACTATTGTTGACCATGGTTCACTATCGTTAACCATCATTGATTATGGTTGATGATGGCTGACTTTGGTCAACCATGGTTGACTATGGTTGACCAAAATCAACCATTATTAACTATGGTTGACCATAGTCCACTGTGGTTGACCATTGTCAACCATAGTTGACTATGGTTAACAATGGTCAACTAAAGTCAACCATGGTTGACTAAGGTTAGTCAACCATGGTTGGCTATGGTTAACAATAGTCAACCATAGTTAACCATGGTTGAGTATGGTTGACCATCGTCAACCATGGTCAACCATACTCAACCATCGTTGGCTATGGTTAATAATGGTCAACCATAGTAGACTACGGTTGACCATCATCAACCATGGTTGACTATGGTTGACCATAATAAACTAGCATCTAATATGGTTTACCATCCTCAACCATGGTGGACTATGGTTGACCATAGTCAACCATCGTTAACTAAGGTTGACCATAGTCAACCATGGTTGACTATGGTTAACTATGGTTGATTATCATCATCCATGGTTGACCATTGTTTCCCATGGTTGACAATGTGATATTCCCAAGGATTATATATTGAATTGAGAAAGTGATTAATAATTATATATTGAATTGTGATATTCTAGAAGGATCGACCATGGATGACCTTGGTTGACCATCATCGACTATTGTTGTCCATGGTTCACCATGGTTGAATATGGTTGACCATTGTTCCCCATGGTTAACATTGTGATATTCCCTAGGGTTATATATTGAATTAAAAAATTTATTAATAGTTAATGTTAATGTTTTATGTTGATATTAATATTAGGAAAATGTTTAAGACATATATTATCATTAATATGTATGTAAACATAAATTTTATTGATGATGATGATGATGACGATGACTATGATTAACATCCACTAAGACCAAATTTAGTCTATCGGACCATAAGAAGGCTATTACTTGGTTTGCTTTAAGCTTTTGTTCATATGCTCAAAAATCTTAGAAATAAGCTTTCTAAGATCACTATAGTTTTGGCAAGTCAGGAGGTTAGAAAGGTTTGTATTGTAGCAAATACTATGAAACTCATATCGAATGTGGGTGTAAGCAGGACACTCTAAGAGAATGACTTTCATCCTGAACGCTCATAGACTCACTGGAAAACCCTTTCCTCCCACGCATTTTTGGGAATAGACCAATGCCCTGTTTCGCTATGGAGCTCATGAGAGTTCATTCTAATCTTGGCTATATTCATTTTCTTCTTTGAAATAGTTACTATCGAAAGATAATTCTGATCTTCCAAATTAGGGTTAATGACCTGCTTATAGTATCTTAGTTTTCTCTTAATCGCTAAATTTTCCTCCCACCACAATTTCTCTTTAAACTTAGAAGAAATAATATTTTTGACATTATCGATATTCTGCAAAGTGCCATTTTCATCAATGCCCTAGTGGTCTAACCAAGCCATCGTATCTTTACACCAACTCCACTTAAGGCGTAATTGGTTTTGACTTTAATTTAAAGCAATTTTATGAAGTCTCTCATTTTCAATGTTATTTATTTTGTGCTTGTACATCAGGTACCTAGTCATAGCCATGCTCTGGATGGGGGAAAGACCCACTTCTAAGAGGAGAATAGGATAAGGTGTGTTGCTTTTAATTTTGAGGTTATAATTTATAAACCACTCTTGGATTTGCTTAATCTAATATTAATATTAATGTTGTTAGTATTAATATTAGATGTTGTTGGAAAAACGTAATTACGAGCTGATTGCATATCTATTCTATGTCGACTCTCTCAGTCATTCTGGAAATATCTTTTGTCAGTATGCAATGTCATTCAGTGAGTAAGTTTGCAGGAAATCCGATGCAAGTTAAGTTTGTATTTATGTAACCGCGTTTGTATTCCGCATATCAAGAACTCTTAGATAGAAATTTATTGCAGTCTTTAATGTATCACAGTAGTTTCCAGGTGAAGCGATCTTACGTCGGTGGTGATGAAATTCCTATATATAGAAGAAGATAATTGAAGATCAGAGAGAGATGTGTGAGGGAAGAAGAGAAGAAGAGAAGAGCAAGAATGAAAGGAGAAGAAACTCATAGTCGTGAAAGATCATAGTAAAATCTCATCTCCATGTATTGTGGTCAAGTTTCTTTATTTTGATACAGTAATATATAAGTTCATAATTTTATGAATTCATTCTCAAGAATGTTGAATGTTGCATGTCGCACATCTTCTCCAGATTTACTTGTGTGAATGTTATTTACAGTTACATGTCGTAAAATAAATCAAGATTTCCAATATTTCACGGTGGTAAAAGTTGTTTATATTTTATTGTAAAGCTTGTTTAAAATTGGGTTATGCGAAGTTAACTTGTGCAAAGTTAATATTCGTGAAGTTAAAGAAGTTTGCAAAGTAAATGTTGTGCCAAGTGCGAAGTACATTTATGTGAAGTTCCATTTATACAAAGTAAAGTATTTCCCGAAGTTAAAGAACTGCACATAAATGCGAAGTAAATTTATGAAATGCGTAGTTGCGAAGTTAATTTATGAAATGCGCAGTTAATCTGTGAAGGAAAGTGTTAGGAAAAATTAGAAGTTTACTTCGCAAAGTATATGCTAGGAGAAGCGAAGTCCTAAAGCAAAGAGAAAAAAAAAAATTATTTACTGTGTAGTTCAATCTTTTGACTGCGCGGTGTGCTTTTCCCTTGATCTGGTATCTTTCTTGGTTTACAGAAAGTAGAAATTCTATTTACAAAAAGGGGAAAGCATTTTGAAAATGGCTTCCACTTCTGGAAATTTGAAAACTCTAGTATTTTTAGGAAAAAAGTATGAATATTGGTCTCTAACTATGAAATTTTTTGTTGGCTTATTAACCATTGTTCTTTAAATTTTCTTGTGTTGATCCTGGTTCTGCGCATTTATGGTCCAACAAAACCCTTCTTCACTGGCTCTTTCGGCAACAACCTGCGAACAAGTTGAGGTCTCACCCGAGGTGAATTTTATGGGCGATTGTAGAATCAAGTTTCTGTAATCAGGTGATGTGCGGTTCAATAGAATGGGGGATTGTGCGAAGTTTCACCTACTTCGCGGTTAACACTTACGCTATCATGCATACAAAGACTATGTGCTACAGAATGACTACTCAACAATAGGACAACGCAACTGAATACTGCACTACCTCTTTAACAATCGCACATCTTCTACAGGCTTTACTTAGTGTAGATTATGCATTCAACAAGCATATTGGACTATGTACTTTGCGAACTTATGCAATACGACAAACTACAATGCAACTGTGCACTTCTGGTGCTGCGCTTCGAGGGAATCACACTTACACAGACTCTGATGACTTAGTGTTACCCAAATAACTCATGCATTCATCACATTCGAAATTATTTGCACATTCAACATTCACGCATACACGTTCAACACTTAACATATTATTCTCATCACTCATGCATATAGAGAATACATATAAAAGCGAGGATACATCTACTCATAAGCAATAACTTAACCATTTATCAAAAGCAAACACACATTCAATCACACTACACACGTATTTAACGTGGTTCACCCTCAGGATGAGAGCTACGTCCACAGGAACTATTGTTTATAATAAATGGGAAGGGTTCAACAGTTCGAGTCAGTGCACTCAATTGTGGACTCTCTTCTCGTTTCAATAGGTCTCTTCGCATGCAGCTACAGAGCCTCTTTACAATGTTCAGTCTCTCAACATAGACCAACTTAGAGATCAAAATCCTGATCAATATTCAACATAATCTCACAAAAATCAACCCTTTCCCTTACAAACAATGCCCCTTATATAGATCGTTCCCTTAGGTCACGTCTTTACAATGCATATGGGCCAGAAACCCTAAGGTTACCCAAAACTGGTGTTACACCGTAATCTTCCACCCTGTGAGCATCAGCATTGTTTGGCCTGTAGGATCCATTTCAGTGACTTAGATCCACTTATATCCTTCAGAGATACCAGTTTGCACTATTTTTGTTCCTACCCGCATATTGCATCTTTATAGCAGGCATACCCATGAGTTGCATCCCTATAGCCTGTGGGTAGCATGTAAAATGGTAAAAACCACTATTAATTACTTTTTACTCCCAAAAGGTGGTCATTGGGTGACCTTTGGCTCTCCATCTGCCCTATTAATGCCTCGATGTGTCCCTTCAACTACCTTTGAGAGGACTATATATTGAGCACATATGGCTTATGGACAGAAGGAAGAAGAGAATCGTAAGAGAACTCTAGTGGATTTTTTCCCTATATTGAGTTTGCACTCATTGATCCTTGTAGTTGTGAACCATTTATGTTCACCTTCCAAACTCCTTTCTAGTTTGAGTTTTCCATTCATGGACGATTGAAGTGGTGGAGGTACAAGTGGATTGATCTAGATATTGGTTTAGATTGGTTGCCGAAAAGAGGTCGTATCACTTTGTACTTAATTCTTGTTCATAATAGAAATACTCATATTCTCATCCATTCATGGTGTGAATGTCATTTATTATACATTGGGTTACATTTGCTTATGATATTATGGACCATTGTTATTGATAATGTTAATGTCATCTATATATTATATGTACTTGTTGGAAATTGGCTATCAAGACTAATTTGCAGATTTCAAGTGCTTGGATTGAAAGCTCCAACAAGGATCTACATCAAATTTTTGGATTGAGGTTGGTTACATTTCTCCATTATCTTAACATTGTCATTTATAATAGCATTATTTTGAGAATTGAGTTGATTTCTAGTAGTCATCTGTCTATTGTGGTATTCCTAAGCCATGGTGAGTTTTCTCGTGTTGGTTGATGGGGGATGCCTTAAAGCCATCCTTCCAGCGAGTCGCGTTCCATCGACTTCAACTCATTTATTCTGGGACTTGAGGCTTAGAGTTCAGTTGAGTACCTTGAGGCTTGCAGTCATTTGTGGTAGGTTCTCTCGCCATCGACAGTTTTGGGAATACATCAATGTACCCTGATCGATGGATTCATCCTAGTGTTCGACTTCAACCCATTTATTCACACTCTGATGATTGTGCTCTGTGCCTTGATGCCCATTTTCATTATTGGTGGGTCATCTCACATCTGTTAATGGTATACGTCATTGACCGGTAATCAAACGATGTCTCATCAAGTTCGACCCCAACTCCTTTATTCACTTGATGGGACTTGCACCGTCGAAGACTTGTGTAGAAGACCCCAAGCGATTGTGGCATTCAGTATGCTACATATGACTTTGACTTTACATTTTAGATATCATCTATCAGATTTCAGTAGTTTGTACCTCCAGTTTTGCACTAGTTGTCTTCTTTTCAGTAGAAGACCGTATCTTACTGTAGAGGGATCATGGCTATGATCACATATGACATGTATCCATTATATACTCCCTATTCATGGCCATTGTATCAGATTGTTGTACTACCGACGTGTATTCAGGGATACTATTGTATTATGACGAGTGAGCTGCTCTTTCAACCCGTGTCTCCATCACTCCCCTTTTGATTTTTATAATGTATTTCGGCCATCGTAGCACATTTCAGTCTCCGACCTCACACAATAGGGGGCATCTGTTACATCGTAATCTTCCACCTTGTGAGCATCAGCATTGTTTGTCCTGTAGGATCCATTTCAGTGACTCAGATCCACTTATATCCTTCAGAGATACTAGTTTTCCCTTTTTTTGTTCCTACTCGCCTGTTGCATCTTTATAGCAGGCGTACCCACGAGTTACATCCCTATAGCCCATGGGTAGCATGTAAAATGGTAAAAAACACTATTAATTACTTTTTACTCCCAAAAAGTAGTCATTGGGTGACCTTTGGCTCTCCATCTTCCCAAGTAACGCCTCGATGTGTCCTTTCACCTACCTTTGAGAGGACTATATATTGAGCACATATGGATTATGGATGAGAGGAAGAAGAGAATCGTAAGAGAACTCTAGTGGATTTTTTCCCTATCTTAAGTTTGCACTCATTGATCCTTGTTGTTGTCAACCATTTATGTTCACCTTCCAACTCCTTTCTAGTTTGAGTTTTCCATTCATGGAGGATTGAAGTGGTGGAGGCACAAGTGGATTGATCTAGATCTTGGTTCAGATTGGTTGCCAGTAAGACGTCGTATCACTTTGTACTTCTTCTTGTTCATTAATAGAAATACTCATATTCTCATTCATTCATGGTGTGAATGTCATTTATTATACATTGGGTTACATTTGCTTATGATATTATAGACCATTGTTATTGATAATGTTAATGTCATCTATATATTATATGTACTTGTTGGATATTGGTTGTCAAGACAAATTTGAAGATTTCAAGTGCATGGATTGAAAGCTCCAACGGGGTGTTGAATTTTGAGTATTAAATCACAATACTATAAAATATTTGCTGAGAGAATAACATCTACAGTATATCAATGCATGACAATCATAATATGACAAGCATCACAAGCATCACAAGAATCAAAATCATAGAGACAAGAGACACAGAGTTTCCATGGGGAAAACCCTAAGGTGAAAAACCCCACAACTTCCTCAGAGATAGAGAGAGCAATGGCTCAACCAAAATACAACCAAATAACACTGAGATAGTCTCCTAGCAGATGATCCTCCTCCTCCTCACTAGTGCACCACTTTTCAGAGAGAGAGATAGTTACTTTTCCGAGTGAATAAAATAGAGATCTCCTATCTCTATTTATACTCACCTTTTTTCCCAGTGACCTACTGGGGCCGACTTGTCTACTTAGATACATCCACATTATATTATATATTAATTAGGGTCGACCCCATAAGGTGGTCTAATAACCCATCGGCAAGTACACACACTTGCGACACTTGTCAATCCACATGACGACACTTCCTTATAGAGGAATAACACATCTCTTATAAGGGTACAATAAATATATATATATATAATACACAGATGAAATACATTCTGAAGTTACATATACATCAACACTCCCTCTTAACTAGGAAGGTATTTCTCGACACATATCTGCTAGACAAGTCTTCTTCTCTAGATCATCATCATCGATGCATTGTCATCATCATCGTCACTGCTGCTACTATCTCAACCAATCTCTGACTCTAATCGTCATAGGAAGTTATACAGAGCCAGTCCTTTTTCATACTGGATGTACGCCCACCACCTGCAGGTCTTCGTCATCACTGGCCATACTGTGGAATCCTCAGGACTTAGTACGTGCGTCACAAAACCTCGAAAGAGCATCCCAGTCTGTTACGAGCACACAACTCTACCTATAGGATCTCCCAGGGTGCTATTACATGTGACCCCACCACAAAACCTTGAAAGAGCATCCCAGGATGTTACGGGTACACAACTCCGACCTGTAGGATCTCCTAGGGCGCTATTATATGTGGTCATGGCAAAACCTCGCAAAAGCATCCTAGGACTGATTACGGGCACACAACCCAACCTATCGGATCTCCCAGGGCGCTATTACATGCCATAGGACAAAACCTCGCAAGAGCATCTGCCAGATATCCCAGGGAGCTATTACATGCCATAGGAAAAACCTTGAAAGACTATCTGCAGATCTCCCAGGGCACCGAATTACATGTCCTCCCAGAGCAAAACCTCAAAAGAGCATTTGCCAGATGTCCCAGGGCACTGATATTACATGCCATAGGCAAAACCTCGAAAGACCATCTGCAAATCTCCCAGGGCACCGGATTACATGCTCATCTGCACAACCTAATCCACGGCCACAAAGTATCACCCTGATACTCACTATACATCATCCTGATGTATCCATGATCATCCTGATCATTATCACTGCAACGTCCTGCTTCATGTCATCTGGAGCAACATCCTGAAGCTCGTCATCTATGATCATCCTGATCATCACTGCAACATCCTGTTGCATGTCATCTGGAGCAACATCCTGAAGCTCGTCATCTATGATCATCGTGATCATCACTGCAACATCCTGCTGCATGTCATCTGGAGCAACATCCTGAAGCTCGTCATCTATGACCATCCTGATCATCACTGCAACATCCTGCTGCATGTCATCATACCTGATCCACCTGATCATCAATGCATCTTCCTGATGCATACCAAGTATCTACCTGATACATATCATCATACATGATCCTCTTGATCATCAATGCATCTACCTGATGCATACCAAGTATCTACTTGATACATATCATCATACATGATCCTCCTGATCATCAATGTATCCACCTGATACAAATACAAATACATGATGCATATCACCATACATGATCCACCTGATCATACAATGTATCCACCTGATACATATACAGATACATGGTCCAAGCATCCAACAGGATGCATATACGAAATACATACACATGATCCAACTGATCATATCCAGCATCTATGATGCATACATACATAAATAATCCAACTGATCATATCCAGCATCCAACATGATACGTACATACATACATAAAAATTATCCAACTGATCATATCCAACATCCAACATGATGCGTACATACATAGATAAAAATGATCCAACTGATCATATCAAGCAGGAAACCAGAACATCATCCTGATGCTCATCATCCAGTGCTTACATCCACAGCCATGTGAAGGATCCTCCTTCCGACATGCTTGGAATGGCTTCAGCAAATGTGTCCATCACTTCTTCCTCGAAGTGTCCTCGATCTGAAGAACACCAAGCCTCTCTCTGAAGTACTCGAACTTCACTCTGGCTAGTGGCTTTGTCAGCACATCTGCAATCTGCTCGTCCGTCGCAACATACAGGAGCTTCACAGCTCCTCTCTGCACCATATCCCTGATATAGTGATATTTGATCTCTATGTGTTTCGACTTGTCATGAAACACTGGGTTCTCGGACAGCTTCACACATCTCTGGTTATCACAGAAGATACCAGTAGCCTCCAACAGGAGATCAAATAACTCAGACAGTAGCTTCCATAGCCATACTGCCTCACAACTAGCTGAACAGGCTACAACATACTCTGCCTCAGCTATACTCAGTGCTACGCAGGACTGCTTCCTGCTAAACCAAGAGATCACACCTGATCCCATACTGAAGCAACACCCAGATGTGCTCTTCCTATCTGCAGCACTGCCAGCCCAATCTGAATCAACATAACCTTGCAGGTTAAACTTTTGATTTGCCTCATACCTGAGCCCATAATCCACTGTACCCTTCAGGTACCTCAGAACATGCTTTACAGCAACCAGGTGAACACTCCTCGGATCCGTCAGGAACTGGCTCAATGTGTTCACAGCAAAGCAAATGTCTGGTCTCGTGTTTGTCAGGTACATCAAGGACCCAATCATCTGACGATACATAGAGACATCAACTGGCTCAGATGAAGCATCACATAGAAGCTTCAGATTCGATGCCATCGGTGTGGCCATGGCCTTGCAATCCATCATCCCGAATCTCTTCAGGATATCTACTGTGTACTTCCCTTGACCAAGGAAGATCCCACCTGCATTCTGCCATACCTCCATACCTAGGAAATAGTGCATCATTCCCAAATCTTTCATATCGAATTCAGCTGCAAGCTTCCTCTTAGTATCTGCAATCAGTCTGTCATCTCCTGTCACAAATAGGTCATCCACATACAGTAATAGAATCACTGGATTCCCTTCCTCAACCTTGTAGTAAAGGTTGGAATCTGCTTTACTCTTGGTAAATCCCAAGCTAGATAGAAAACTGTCCATCCTACCATACCAAGTTCTGGGAGCTTGCTTCAAGCCATACAAGGCTTTCTTCAATCTGCACACATATGACTCCCTCTCATGTATTTCAAAACCGAGTGGCCGTTCCACATATACATCCTCTTCTACTACACCATTTAGGAAAGCAGTCTTGACATCCATTTGGTGTATTTTCCATTTCATTGCTGCGGCCAGGGAAAGCACTGTTCTGATGGAAGTATACCTGGCTACAGGTGCAAAGGTTTCTTCATAATCTATTCCTTCTTTTTGAGAGAAACCACGAGCTATGAATCTTGCTTTGTATTTTTCCACACTGCCATCTGCAGCATGCATGATTTTGTAGATCCACTTGGAAGTCACAACAGACTTCTCTTTAGGTCTTGGGACAACATCCCAAACATCATTCTTCATTATTGATTGGTATTCCTCAACCATAGCATCCTTCCATTCTTTCTTTTCTGCTGCCTCTTCATAACTGGAAGGTTCTTTGTTCATAATGTCACAGAGTAAAGCAACATAACTGGTGTGTGATCTGGTTCTCTTCTTTGCTCTGTGTTCTTCTTCTGGAATGCCAAATTTTTCTGCATCATGAATGAGCTTTCTGGCCCATACAGGTTTCCTCTTGTGAGAGTTATTCTCACGGGGTGGATCTACAGGTTCTTGTGGATCTTCAAACTCACGAACAGTTTCTGGAACTGCTTCAGTCATGGTAGTATCCTGAAATCTTGTTTCCTTAGGTTCTTCATAAACTTCGGTAGGTGCCTTCCTTGATTTGATGAATGCTGAGTTTTCATCAAATGTTACATCCCTGCTAGCATCAATCTTCTTGAACCCTGGAAAGTATATTCTGTAAGCCTTCGAGCTTTCACTATAACCCACAAAGATGCCCTTCTTTCCTGAAGGATCTAGTTTAGTCCTCTTCTCTTTTGGGACATGAGTATATACTGGACAACCAAATATTCTGAGATGGCTGACTTCAGGTTTCTTACTAGAAAAGACCTCTTCTGGTGTCTTGTTGTCCAATATCTTGTGGGGTATTCTGTTTTGCACATATACAGCTGTTGTAGCTACTTCTGCCCATAGATGCATAGGAAGATCTTGGTCATGCAACATTGCCCTTGCTGCTTCCATGATAGTTCTGTTCTTCCTTTATGCAACCCCATTCTGTTGAGGATTATAAGGAGCAGTCAACTCCCTCTTAATCCCTGCATCACTGCAAAGCTTCTTGAAGTCATTTGAGGTGAATTCTCCACCATTGTCGGATCTGAAAGTTTTGATCTTCTTGTCAGTTTGATTTTTCCATCAAGGTTTTGAATTCCTTGAATTTATCAAGCACTTCATCTTTGCCCTTCAAGAAGTATACCCAAGTCTTCCTAGAGAAGTCATCAATAAATGATACATAGTAAACATACCCACTCAGGGAACTGGAAGACATAGGGCCACATACATATGAGTGGATGATTTCCAGAATGTCTTTTGCCTTGCTTTCACTGCTTGGGAAAGCCTTCTTAGTGTTCTTACCTTTTGCAATCCTCCCTTCAATTTATACAATCCTCCCTCTTGCTCTCCAATCACAACTGCATCATCTATTGTCTTTCCCTTTGGCCACATCAAGACTTGGCCATCTACAAATGCAACCCTCATACCTTTTGCATCCAATGCAGAGATGGAGAGTAAGTTCTTCTTGAGCCCGGGTACAAAGAGGACTTCCTTCATCTTTAGAGATTTTCCAGAATCTAGGTTGTAGGAGGCTTCACCACTTCCTTTGATTGGGTATTGATAATCATCCCCAAGTTTCACCTTATGGGGTGATTCATGTTCAGATAGGTTCACAAAAGATTCTTTGAATCCAGTCATGTGTTTGGATGCCCCACTATCAATTAACCAATCATTACAACCATGGGAGATTGTGCCTGTGAAAGCAGAGATCACAACATACTCTTCTTCACTTGATGAGACATCATCAATATCACTTTCTTCCCTAGCCTTCTTCTTTGGGGGTTCATCATCTTCGGCAGCATGAGCATGAAATCTTCTTTTGCTGCCCTTCTTCTTCTTACTAAATTTGTTGTTATTATCCCTTTTGTTCTTGGGACAATCTGAAGCATAGTGACCCTTCTCATTGCATGTAAAGCATCTTCGGTCCTTCTTACTTCTTTGATGAGATCTTTTGTGGTGAGAGTGATCCTTCTTGGTTTTGCTTCTTTTGGTGTGAGCTGCAAGAGCTTGATCTTCTCCTCCCATATTTTCCTCACGAGCTATAAGCCTAGCTTCTTCTTGAAAGCATTCTTCCCTCAGTCTGTTGAAGGAGATCAACTTCTTCCTTGCACAAATTCCTTGAATAAAAGAATCCCATGACCTGGGTAGGCCATTTAGAGTGGTCATCACCACTTCACCATTCTCCACCATTTCATCCACTGCTTCTAGTTGTTCCTTGATCTGAGAGACCCTTGAAAAATAAGATTGAATGGTTTCTCCATTCTGAAACTTTACTGCTTTCAATTGGTTCCGCAGGGTCATCTTCCGATTTATGTTCTTTCCTTCAAATAGCTTGGTCAAGGATTCAAACATCTCCTTGGGTGTCTTGAGAGAAGACACATGGTGTATGAGATGGTCTTTGATAGAATCAGCAATGATTCTCTTTTCCTTGACCAAGTTCTTCTTGTGTAATGCCTTGGCCTCTTCATCCTCTGGGATAGGGATGTCTTCTTTCACATATGATTCCTCTTCCAGGATTAGCCCAATCCTATACTTCCAGGCTCGGAAGTTATCAGCCCCTTCAAGCTTATCCTCAAGCTTGGTGTGGAGAGACATCTTTAAGAGTACTTCAAATGGAAATAGAAAATATTTAGGACTTACCACTTGAAGTGCTGAAAACTGGATCTGGTCCCGGATTCGGGTTTGTTAGAGAAACCCTAAAAATTCAAAATGTGAATTTCAAAATTTCGGAAGGATAGAAAGATGCGCCTTGGAGAGATGATTAGCCTAGTACATTCAGAATTTGAGATCAGCAAATTCTTGCCCTTCAAAATTGCCTTTTTGTCCTCCTGGGTTCACTAGGGAGAGCCCTAAATTAGGGTTTGAGTTTCCCGGAGATCTACTCCGCCAAAAATCTCGATCCAAAGCTCTAACCTTCGATTTTTGCAAGGAGCTTCCAGTTGTGCCTTCAGTTTCCAGAAATTCCTATTTTTTTGGAAACCCTAATTTTTAGGGCCAAATCTGAAAATGCTCGGAACTGAATTCTGATTGGATAGATAGATGCGCCTTGATGAGTAGATCCAATCTAATATACTTAATTTCAAAAATATGTGGAGAGAAACCCAATAAACAAGGAATACAAGCTTCCGTCACTGCAAAATGTCTTCTTCTCAATTAAGCTCTGAGACCATGTTGAATTTTGAGTATTAAATCACAATACTATAGGATCTTTGCTGAGAGAATAACATCTATAGTATATCAATGCATGACAATCATAATATGACAAGCATCACAAGCATCACAAGAATCAAAAGCATAGAGACAAGAGACACAGAGTTTCCATGGGGAAAACCCTAAGGTGAAAAACCCCACAACTTCCTCAGAGATAGAGAGAGCAATGGCTCAACCAAAATACAACCAAATAACACTGAGATAGTCTTCTAGCAGATGATCCTCCTCCTCCTCACTAGTGCGCCACTTTTCAGAGAGAGAGATAGTTACTTTTCCGAGTCAATAAAATAGAGATCTCCTATCTCTATTTATACTCACCTTTTTGCCCAGTGACCTACTGGGGCCGACTTGTCTACTTAGATACATCCACATTATATTATATATTAATTAGGGCTGACCCCATAAGGTGGTCTAATAACCCATCGGCAAGTACACACACTTACGACACTTGTCAATCCACATGACGACACTTCCTTATAGAGGAATAACACATCTCTTATAAGGGTACAATAAATATTTATATAATACACAGATGAAATACATTCCGATGTTACATATACATCAACACGGGGATCTACATCAAATGTTTGGATCGACGTTGGTTACATTTCTCCATTATCTTAACATTGTCATTTATAATAGCATTGTTTTGATAATTGAGTTGATTTGTGGTAGTCATATGTCTGTTGTGGTATTCCCAATCGATAGTGAGTTTTCTCCAATACAACTGGTGCGGTTACTCTGCCAACCCTGCCTGTCATTGTCGACAGCTGCTCCACTCGCTTCTGGCCACCTTGCTGGGCCACTCATGGCTCACACGCCTTTATTACAGCTGCAGTCATCATAAAACAGTTATATCCACATCATGGCATGTCGCTTTCCGCCCCTCTGGCCTTCATGTCTCTGTCGACCCATGGCTTAGCTTCTAATGGTTTTCCACCACTCTAACTAATAGGTCGCTTTCATCTTCCTCCACGCTGCTCCTTACCCAAATACAGTGAATCCTTGAGTTTCTTTCCCAAAACAAGTCGCTTTCATCTACTCGACCTTTTCCCAAAATAGCATTGGCACTCAGCATAACTTCATTGTGCCTATACTTCACACTGCTCGCTACGCATATCTGACTTCGCAATCCAAACTGCACTATTGAAAAAACTGTGCCATTTGAGCTTCACATTCTGAACTATGTAAATGTCAAAAATGTACTTCTTCAAAAATGTGCCAACTTGGGCCATGCCCGACAGGCCCCTAACACTTACTTGTGGATCGTCCCCGATCCACTTCTGCTGGGAAACTTCGGATGCATACCTATGGTGGTAATTGACTTCGCAGTGAAGCCGTTCAAAGTAACGGTCAGCTCCGCAACCATTTTCTTTTCCTTATGCTTGAATTCTTTAATTGCCTCCAGCATCTCCTACAAGCTTGGTTCCTGGCCTTGTTATTTCACTATGCCCTTTGTAGTCTGAAGTTCTACAAACTTCTCATCAATGTGCTCCATTAGTGCAAGCGCTTCTTCCTCTATGGGCTGCTACTATGGGCTGCAACTTTGCAAAAGCAGAAGCCTCTCTCTCCCTTAACACTTTCAATTCTTTCTGCAGCTCTTTTACCTCTGTGACATTTTGCACCTTTGTCCTTGCCAACAAAATCTTCATTTCTATGTTCATAGCGTCAAGTTCCTGCTGCCTTTCCTACAGATCGTTTTTCAACTTCTACAGGTCTGGATCCTCATTTAATCCAGCAAGCACTGTGTTGGATTCCTCTAGCATATTTTGACATATTGCTACTTCGGCTGAGATGTTGTCTATTGTGGCCTTCACTTATTCCCTTGGAGTTGCGCATTTATCTGGGGGGGTGCTAGGTCGCTGAGCTTCCAAGTCTTCAATTTTTCCCTTGTAGGAAATTTCCATGTACATCATTTCTGCCGTAAGAGTTTCCACTCTAGCCCCAATCTTAATGATGGTGTCCTCGACATTCGACTCTTCTTCACACTTTTCTATTTTGGCGCAGACTATCGATACTGTTTCTTTCAACCTGCAGTTCCTCTCATCAATATCGGATAATTACTTGTTGTTTCGGGTTGATTCAAGTTTCAGCTCGTCGAAGCTCTTTCGTAACTTGACATTCTGATTGTGTGAGGCAATGCCTCTTTCTTGAATTTCCTCCACCACCTGCATGTGCAGATTGTGCAAGTCCTCTATTGGCAACATTCCAACGTTGGGGTCGAAGTGTTCCAAGTTCTTAGCTGCTTCGACTACCTATTCATTTGGAAAAATAAGGTGCGTTGGCTCAATATGTACCAATTGAGGGTGCATGTTCAAAGCAGGGGATTGCCTCTTTTGTCTGTTTCCCTCAAACCCGCGGTCTGCCTGTTCTGTTTCACCACGGACCCGCGGTCTGATTTCTGCATTTTTCCTGTTTTGAGCCCAGCCCCTTTTGCTGCAATATTTTCTGCATTTGAACAGCCCCCTGTCCTACCTGCAGCCCACTTCCTTACAGCCTTTCTGCAACATAATTTCTGTTCCCTTTAAAGAATCTTTTTAAAATTTCAGTATTTTTAATTCAGAAAATTTTGCAAGTTAAAAGTTTCAATTTCAGCATTATTGATAGTTAGAAGTTGCCCCCCTTGTGGCACTTCTATTTTGGGTTCATAACCTCACGAGCACACACTCTGTCACATAAATCAAGTGAGCCTTAAAAAGTACCTAACTAAACCAACATTCTAACCCCACTTGGGGAACACAAAAGAATCATTGTAGTTAGGTAGGATCAGGGGGATAGGCTTCCAATAACACCCCTTGGTTACTTTCACTTGAGACATAGTTGTTGTCCAAATAGGGAACCAAAATCCCCTAGTACTTTTTGGCACGGTCACGACCAGTTTATCAGAGGGCCTCTCCCTTAGGAGGGTTGAAGTCGGGAGACTGGTTCCGGAGGCCTGAGTGGAATACCGCACTCCATTCAGTAACCGAAGGGCTACCTTTCGCGGTTCGCGGGATATCCCTGTATAGGGGTATTGCGGTCAACGAACTAAATGGAAGATTCACCTTTCTGGACGTGTCATGAACGGGGTATCTTAGTTGCCATTCTTCTAGGATTGACTACCCGGTGTCCCTCCCGGTAGGGGGATATCATAGCCACTTGGCTTTCCTACTCATATTGTCTGACTTGGATTTCATCACCTTGCAGCGGATATGTTTAGCTGAGTCAGAATACTTTTAGTTAGGTGTTTGCATGCTCCTTTACCTCCCTTTGGTCTAGTGAGTCCACCATTTTTTCTTTTTAGGAAACCTGCTGCTTGTTGGTATTCTGACCATCTTTGTTGACACTCCACCTATTGTAGCATAGCTGTTGCAGTAGGTGTTTTGAGTTGGTTGTTGGCCTGAGTGCCTTGTTTTTTAGCTCTCCTTCTGCACACTCGGTTGCATTAGGCCTTTTTGAGCTGTTTTTCTACTCACCTCAACCCACAGATATTTGACACCATCCGTCACCATTGAGTCCCCGAGACATTCTCAACGCCTCAGGGGCGAGCCCCCACAGCACGGTTCTCTTGACACCACACGTCATAGATTCCGATCATTATCCGTTGATACCACTCATCACAGATCTAGAGCCTTGTCACTTGACTCCACTCGTCAGCGACGTAGGACTCCGTCACCAGATAGTGACGCTCCTTACTTTACCTCCGATTCTGACGAAGAGTCTGAGAACCCTATTTACACTGCCCCTACTAGCCCCATGGCTGGCACGACTTCCACTCCATTTGTCATAGGGACCATTGGTGGCACATCCACCACTACACCAGTTACTACACCTGTTTTGGGTATGCCCTCCATGGGACCCTCATCTTCCGTTCCCCTCACAGTACCTATTCCCACAGCGGGAATACCTATCCCCACTACATCAGTGGCTCACACTACCCATGGTGGTGCTGAACCATCCTCCACTACCTCAGTTCCCCCACTTGGGGGCACCACCCTAAATCTTGTCCCTCCACTTGGGGGCACTGGCCCCAACTTGGTCCAACCCACTACTGTGTCACATCCTTCTTCCAGTTTTCCATTCATGGCTAGCCTCAACCTACCTGACCTGGCCATATTAACCAACGATCCTATTCGACACGATCCTACATGGCCTCATATGCCTACCAAACTCCCCTCTGACATCCCTAAGTTCGAGGGAAAGGCCGGTGAGGACCCCCAAAACCATATCATGTCTTTCCACCTATGGTGTTCCTCTAACTCCATAGTGGATGACTCTGTTCGCCTCCGTCTCTTACAGCGCACCTTCACTGGCTCTGCAGCCAAATGGTATATCGAGCAACCTCATGGGACCCATGCCACCTTTGCTTCCCTTGCCTCGACCTTCCTGCAGTTCTTCCAGTTGCCTGTCCGCTATGACGCGGGCGTTGAGATCCTTCTATCTTGTAGACAAAACATGGCTACCCATATCACGGACCACATCCATGAGTGGCGTCGATGACGTAGCTTATGCAAGATCAAACTAGACGACCGTATCTTCCTAGATTGGTTCCTCAAATCCCTTCTCCCTGTTATTGCTAAGGATGTGGCCTCAGAAAGACCCCAGTCTGAAGAAGAAGCCATCCTTAAGGCCCAACAGTTCGACCTCATTTACGCCCAATCGGGTTACCTGTATACCATTATACCTGACGCCCCTCGCGGCGAGTCCTCCCAGCATGATGCACCGGGGGCATCCCACGCTGCAGATGGTATCATTGGCCGTGTTTCTTCGCATCCCCAACCATTTTCTATAGCACGTCCTACCCCTGGCCCCGACCTGTCGCGGGCTACCTCACAGTCTAGAGCAACTAACTCGTATGCTCACATGACACATCACCATTCCCATGGACCCTCATGTCCACCTCAATGCTTCGGTTATGCGACTCCTGCTTATGCTCCCCCAGTCGCACCTCAGTCTTACTACCATCCGCAGGCTTCCCCAGCCCCTGCGCCTTCACAAGCCCAACCCGCTTATTATCCGCCCCAGGCAGCCCCTGCGGCAAACCCACAACCTGCTCCGCAGCCATATCAGCAACCCCCTCAAGTTGCTGCACCTGCTCATCCTCAACCCGCATACCATCCACCGCAGCCTGCTCCTGCACCTGCGCAACCTCAGAATCCACCTGCTGCCCAAGGGCAAGTTTACGCCCAATAAAACCAGCAGCAAAACCAGAACAACCAACGTAACCAGGGCCAACAGAACCGCGGCAAGGGCCGTAATCGTGGGAACAACCAACCTGCCGACCAAGCTGGTCAACCGGCTAATCCCCCCGACAACAATAATGCGGCCCCCGCTAATCAAAACCCTGATCGCCCGCCCAAGCAGGATAAAAACCTTAATTTGCGAATGAACCACCCTTGTTCTATTTGCGGGGTCTATGGACATTACACACACGCTTGCCCACACTTGGAGCGAGCTCGGCAACTCTGGGTTGATGAGGCCCATCGCCAAGGGCATGCGGCTCCCCAAGCACCGCCCAACCCCCCCCAACCTCAACAACCCCCTTTGGTGCTGCAAAACCCCTTACCAACCCAAGGCGTGGTGAACACTCAGCCATTGGCCCCTCAAGCTAACGCGCAACCCCAACAACAACAGATCACATACGCCGCTCCTGATCAACCCATGTTGGACTCAGGTACCCACCACTTGCTGATGATGTCATCTGCTGACGTCAACCTACAGACCCGTCAGAACCAATATGGCTCCACCTCTGAAGCCACTCCCACGGACAAACCCACTAACGCCCATCCCACCGATCAGGCGTTACGTATACCTCCGCCGCCCATAGACGGCGCTGCGAAAGCACCTCGTTTCCCACTTCGCCGAATCAACAATAACCCCAATGCGCGCGCTGCGTCAAACTACAGCATCGTAGACGACCTAGCCCAATCTCCCGCCGCCATGTCTGCGTTAGAAGTATTGAAGAACTGCCCTTCCCAGCGCAAGACTTTACTTTCCGCAATTGGGGGGATTGACCCAAATGATTCGAATTTGATGGCATTTGATTTAGACCAGTCTGAACCACGCCTACCTTCCAGCTTAGCATTCGAAGTTACTGTCTCCATTAGGAATCTTGTCATCCATCGGTGCATCATCGATGAGGGTGCCTCCACATGCGTTATGTCTACATTTGTATGGCAGAAGCTGGGGTCCCCTCCTCTCCAGCAGTCCACCACTGCATTACGCGCCTACGACGGTCGTTCGGCTCAGCCCCAAGGCCTCCTAGCCAATGTCCCCGTCCAGTTAGGTGGCAAAACTGTACTCATTGACATTGAGGTAATCAATGCCCAATTGGATTATAACCTTTTACTTGGCCGCAGCTACATGTATGCCATGCGGGCGGTTGCCTCTTCCGTCTTTCGCACCATGATGTTCCCCCATGAGGGACGCGTGGTTAAGGTTGACCAACTCACCTACTATGATCCCAGTGCTCCTGCAGCACCTGAAAATGTTCTCCCCATGGTTGAACAACCCGTTTCTCCTGCCACCACCTCGTTTGTTTCCTCTACGGGGCCTGGAGTCTACTCAGACGCGCCGATGACCTCCACCTTTCAATCCATTCCTCCCCCGTCATCTACGCCCGAAGTCTCCGACTTTTGTACTTTATCCCACGATAACCTACCACCTAATAATCAACCACCCTTGTTGCCAAAACCACCATTGGTACCTAGCCACATTGGTGTTACACCTATCCATACGATCCCCTTCCTAGTCCCTCCATCGGGAGTAGTAAGCGCCCCGGTCATGGCTACCCTTAGCCTCCCTGGGTTAACTTTGGGATTACCTGTATGGTATCTTTCGCCTCCCGTTCGCCCGCCGACACCAGATGTCGTCCTCCAACTGGTGCAACCCATGGCTACTACCACTCAGCCACCTCCCGGTGTCTCTACCCCTTCGTCCTCCACTAACCCCCCTCCTACTCCCAAACCCACTGGGGGCAGAGGTCCACAACCTTACACTGCTGTACCACCCCCAAAGACAGTAAAAAACCCTCCAGTATTTCGTGCTCCTCCCAAATGCTCGCTGTGCGACGAGTTGGGCCATGCGACACACCAATGCCCACAATTACCAGCTTTGCAGAAGCACATGCAGATGCTCGACGATGACCCCAACATCCCAACTGTCGAACTCAACCCCACTCCCAAGCCTAAAGATAAGTCCCTACGTACCAACCACTCCTGCGCCATATGCGGTATTTACGGGCATTATTCACATCATTGTCCTGATCTCCCGGATTACAGAGCAGCTTTCTATGAGATGAACAATCTGGATCTTGAGACGGCACCACCTACCATTGAGGAGATCTACCCCCCAGACTCTTCACCTTCCGGAGAGGTTAATACCATCTATATGATCTCTTCCACCACTACCCCCTCGTCAACCGATTTGACGACACAAACTTTTCGTACCGATGAGGATATTCTTGAGGCCCTTACCGCTCCAGATTATCCCTGGGATGATATGCACCACCGTTCCTATTTCATCCCAGAAGAATCCTCCTCTAGCACAGCTACCCAATTCCCAGTTGAGTCCAAAGACTTCCTTCCCACTAAGGTCGACTGGTTCAAGGACCCTATTCCGGCTCCTGATGCCTTCGAGGAAGGTAACATGGCCAACATCTCACCTGTCATCCAAATTGATATCGCTGCCCCTGGGAGTTCCCCTGAACTCATCACTTTAGGAGCCTTCTGCAGTAAGCAAGAGATTGAGGAATACACTAACCTCTTCAGAGAGTTCCGTGATGTCTTTTCCTGGTCCTATACCGAAGTGCCCGGTCTTGACCCCGCCATTATAGAGCACCACCTTGACACCTCTGAGTCAAGGGGCATAATAGATTCCCTCGACCCTAAGATAGGGGGCATGATCAATCATTTTGAACCTTCCCCATCACATCTATCTCAGCACGTCAATGAACCCATTGTTCAAACCCACACATATGTGATCCATAATCACAAACCCCATGCACATAGCATGGGGGCAAGTCATTAACCCTGCTCACTTTTTCCCACTTGTGATCTCAACCATTTTTGAGGTCACATATCACTTGTAGATTTGATTTGATTTTATACACCTAGTATTCTGCCCCCGCGGGCCATCATGATACACCTAGTATTATGCCCTCCATTTTTTCGCACCATTTGCACTGCCGGATTCATATTTCCGTGCCCGTGACGATGCTTGAGATCATTTCTCGCTCTCACTAGGACCAATATCAACATTGTGTCCAGACACCACTAGTCGCCTCGGTTTACGTGCCACATCGACCGTTCTCCGTTTTTCAAATGTTTTATATTATCGGATTCATTTTTCCGAGCTGGTGATGATGCTTGAGATCATTTCTCGCTCTCACCCCCCGATCTTTCGGGTATTTTTCCAAAACGCCCTCGTCGCCTCGGTTTGCATGCCACATCGGTCGTTCTCCATTTTTCACATGTTTTATATCATCGGATTCATTTTTCTGAGCTGGTGATGATGCTTGAGATCATTTCTCGCTCTCACCCCCCGATCTTTCGGGTATTTTTCCAAAATGCCCCCGTCACCTCAGTTTGCGTGCCACATCGGTCGTTCCCCGTTTTTGACATCCTTTATATCGCCGGATTCATTTTTCCGCGTTCGTGATGATGCTTGAGATCATTTCTCGCTCTCACTTGGTACAATTTCCACATTGTGTCCTGACACCTTGCTGCCTCGGTTTGCGCGCCACCTCGGCCGCCATCGGATTGTTCCACACTATTACATGAGCCCTTCACTCCTGTCATACTGCAAATGTTTCGTTCTTTTTCCACCATTTCAACTACCCCGCAAGGAGGCCCACCAGTGTTCCCCACTACCCTCGTTCTTGATCATCATTACTGATCCTTGATTGAACACTTCCTCCTTGCCCGGCCATTCCTTTTGTTCGGTATAATTTTATCCCTTTTTCGGGCCGGACAACTCCTTTACTAAAAAGGCACTTAGGGAGTTTCCGTTAAGCTCTTTTCTGACTCCTAAAAGAATGAAAAGATCGCCGAGCAATCTTGCTTCCTTTCATGCTCGTTAAAGTACCTGAAAGGGCGTCTATCTGGTATAAGTTTACCCCTTTTCCGGACCTGGTAGACTAATTACGAAAAAGGAATACTCTAGTCACACCGGCTAGAAGAGTTCTTCATTGCATCCTTTTATGCTTCTTTGGGCCTTGGAGACTAAATCTACGAAAAAGCAACCCCCTGGAGTCTTCTTAATTGCTTTCAGACTCTCTAAAATTGAAAGCAACCACGAGCATGCGCTGTCCTGGGCTCGTTAAATCCACACGACAGTACCATTTTACACACACTTCTTCTAGTTCATTAACCCATGAAGAAGTACCCTCCCGTGCCTCCTGGCACTACGATCCATCATCTCGGCAGCACCCCCAATCAGGTCGCCTTTGTTCAGAGTATTCTGCAGTCTCCTGCCATTTTATACCAGCTTGAGTCCCCCTCAGCCCAGTCACCTCCCCAGAGCCAGTACAGCTATGATCCCTTTCCCCTCAGTCAATTTCATATGCTGCTAGATCATTCCCATTACTATACTCTGAACAAAGGAAGTTTGAGTCCACCCACTCTACTTGCCCAGTTATCCCTCCACAGTTTGTTAGTCCTGTCGTCAGCATTATCACATTTCGGTTGTTTACCTCGCGCTCCTATCAAGGAAACATCATTGCCTTGATAGTTGCAGGTCTCCCTCTGTCGACGACAGCTCCTCTATTCCAGAGGATAGGCCCAGAGGTCCCTACGCCTTGGACTTATCACCATCTGTGGTAAGTGCCTACGGACCATTCTGAGAGGAGTCATCATTGCCTCTCCGAGTGGTTGTTCCTCACATGCTCGACTTCAACACCTTGATCGCATCGTTGAGGATCGCGTAGGATTATATCCCATCAGTTTTTAGTCGAAGACCCCAGATTTCCCCCGACTCTAGCACATTGGTGAGTCATTTCGGAACGCCCAGTTGTATGTTCCTGTGGATGTCCAGGCTGCGTTGGCGTTTGTATTCGGAAGCCATCCAGTTCTATACTTCCTTGAGTACCCAGATCAGTTCCAGTTCAGTGTACCATTGCGAGTGTACCCCTTGTCACTCTCATCCAGCAGCTCATTATTTCCTTTGGTACCACATTCAGTAGCACTGTTGATTGTTCCAGTGTATCAACTCTTCAGCACAGACATGGTCAGCCCAGCAGTATGTCCCAGATTTTTGTCCCCTCTGGACCCTTATGATGTACACAGTGGTTCTCTATGTATCTTTCAGGTCCCTCTTTTTCGGGCCTCACAGTTTTTTATGTATCTTGATACGAGCATGGGTATGCCCACCTCGTCCATATATTGAGATTATTCCTCAGTCAGTATTTGAGGTCATGTATATTTCAGGTCCCCATTTTTGGACCCCATTGTTATTGTTATATTCTGATACGAGCATGGGTATGCCCGCCTCATCCATATGATCAGATGATCCCTCATCCATTCTTGAGGTTATGTACTTTTAGTTCTTGCAGTTGTTCGGGATCGTTGTTCCGGGCTCCAGTTTGTTTCTTCTCTTCTCTCCACTCCCCAGGAAAACCGTTCATGACTTATGATGTCCATCGGCCATACGATGAGCTCCTGCCCTCGCACATCAGGGGGCAATCTGTTAACACCCAAAAAGTGCTCACTACCTCATCTACCACATTATATGGCTCATTTGTCCATTTTCCTACCATATTTCCCTTAAAATTCCAAAAAATCCCATTAAAAAGCCTCCAAAGGGCCTAAAATGCCTCCAAAAGGCCACAAAACCCTCAAAATAGCCTAAAAAAGGCTAAAAAACCCCCCTTTTCCTCCAAAAATAGCAAAAATCCCCTAAAAAGGGAATAAAAAATATAAAATAATGAGGAAAAGGAGGAAAAAACCCTATACAGCTGCATAAAACCATGTGTTTCCCAAAACCATGGGTCAGCACTCCACCACCAAAAAACTATAAATAGGTGATGGAGATCCCTTATTCCATATCCATAATCACAAGCACCCTTACTCTGCCAAAATCTCTCTCGAAACCCTAGTTCATCATTGAACTACTTTCACCTTGAGAGCCACTTTTGGCCCATCCCCACCATTGGAGAAGGAGAAGGAGCATATTGAAGCTTGGAGCATCCTCTTGGACACTGCAAAGGGCTTCATCAAACCTTTACATTGAAGGTAACATCAATAGAAAAAGCCATTCTTTAAATTTGATGTTTATGTTTCATGCATGTTTTAGAAGTAATTTAATTTCTGTTTTAGCCTAATTATTTACATTTACTGAACTGCTACTAAGGAGTCCATTCTCCTTAGTAGGTGCTCATTTGCACAAGCTAGGGGTAAAACCCTAGCTACAAGACCAGATATTTTCTTTGCGGTGAACACCTTGAGCCAATTCCTGACAGATCCGAGACATGTTCACCTAATTGATGGAAAGCATATTCTGAGGTACCTAAAGGGTATAGTTGACTATGGGCTCAAGTATGATGTGAATCAAAAATTTAACCTGGAGGGTTATGTTGATTCAAATTGGGCTAGTAGTGCTGTAGATAGGAAGAGCACTTCGGGGTGCTGCTTCATTATGGGATGAGGTTTGATATTTTGGTTTAGTAGGAAGCAATCCTATTTAGCACTTAGTACAGCCAAAGCAGAGTATGTCATAGCTTGTTCGGCTAGTTGTGAGGCAGTATGGCTTAGAAAGCTACTGTCTGATTTATTTGATCTCCCGTTGGATGCTACCTATATCTTCTCTGACAAACAAAGTTGTGTGAAGTTGTCTGAGAACCTAGTGTTTCATGATAAGTCGAAGCATATCGAGATCAAGTATCACTATATCAGGGATATGGTGCAGAGAGGAGTAGTGAAGCTCCTGTATGTTGCGATGGATGAGAAGATTGCAGATGTGTTGACTAAACCACTAGACAGAGTGAAGTTTGAGTACTTCAAAGAGAGGCTTGTTGTTCTTCAGATAGAAGATACTTTGAGGAAGAAGTGATGGGGCACATTTGCAGGAGCCATTCCAAGCATGGTGATAGGACAGTCCTTCCCATGGCTGTGGATGTAAGCGCTATGTGATGAGTATCAGGACAATGCTCTAGATGGTGTTCTGCATGATATTGATAAGGATGATCGTATGCATCAGGTGGATGTCTTAAATGATCAGGTGGATCATGTGTGATGATATGCATCAGGTGGATGCTTTACATGATCAGTTGGATGATGTGTGATGATATGCATCATGACAATGCTATGATGATGATCAGGATGATCATATGTGATGAATATCAAGATGATACTCTAGATGATATGCATCAAGACGATGTTGTGACGATGATAAGGATGATCATGTGATGATGTGCATCAAGACGATGTATGGTATGATGATGATCAGTATGATCATGATTATTAGGATGATACTCCATGGCCGTGGACAAGTTGTGCGATAAGCATATAATCTTGCCCTGGGAGATTTACAGATACTCTTGCGAGGTTTTGCCTATGGCATGTAATAGTTCCCTGGGAGATCTGTTAAATGCTCTTTCGAGGTTTTGTCTTGTGGCATATAATATTTCCCTGGGAGATCCAATAGGTCGAGCTATGTGCTTGTAATCAGTCCTGGGATGCTCTTTCAAGGTTTTTCCATCACCACATGTAATATTGCCTTGGGAGATCTGATAGGTTGAGCTGTGTGCTTGTAATCAGTCTTGGAATTCTCTTTTGAGGTTTTGTGCTGAGCACATGTAATATTTCCTTAGGAGATCTAATAGGTTGAGCTGTGTGCTCGTAATCAGTCCTGGGATGCTCTTTCAAGGTTTTGTGGTGGTCACATATAATATTTCCCTCAAAGATCCGATAGGTTGAGCAGTAAGCTCGTAATCAGTCTTGGGATGCTCTTTCGAGGTTTTGTGACGCACATAATTAGTCCTGAGGATTCCACAGTATGGCCAGAGATGATGAAGACCTACAGGAGGCTAGGCCTACAACCAAAATGAAAAAGGGATTTCTCTGTATAACTTCCTATGAGGTGAACAATTCAAAGATAGCCCAGTGATCGAGATGTCGAGTGTAGCAGTAGTGATGATGATGATGCTCCGTGATCTAGTGATGATGATCCAGCTCCAAAATAGATGACTTGTGCCTATATGTATTGATGATCTGTGTCAAGAAAATACCTTCCTATTTAAGAGGGAGTGTTGATGTATTTATAACTTCGAAATATATTCACTTGTATATTGTATTTGTACTTTATTGTATCCCCAACGGAGATGTATTATTCCTCCGATTGGAAGTGTCGTCAATTGTACTTGCAAGTGTCCCAAGTTATATTGTAAGTGTCGTAACTTATACTTGATGGGTTATTCGACCACCTTGATGGGGTTGGCCCTGTATGAGTCATGTGAGTTAAAGGGTTATTAGACCACCCTAGTGAGGGTCAGACCAATCAACATTATGTTAAGTGGTTAAGTTGGGGCCGACCTAGTTAAAGTTAAAAGACAAGTGAAGTAGTGTATAAATAGAGAGTGTGTCTCTCTCATTTTACACATTTTCTCATTCATTCACTTCGCATTAGTGAGAGAGAGGAGGAGTGCGCACAAGTGGAGGAGGAGTATGTTGATGAATATATCTATCTCTTGGGTTTGATCATTGTGATCCTTGTATTGGTGCTTATTCTATCTCTAAGGAAGTTGCAGGGTTTTTCACCTTCTTGGTTTTCCCCGGTGAAATGTTTTGTGTCTCTTGTCTCTTGTCTCTTATGCTTGATATGATGTACATTATTTTCTTTCAGTTAAGATCCTAGATCTATTGAATTAAATGATGAAAATATAACAATTTGCTGGTTCTACATAGCCATTTTGAAATATTTCCCATACATCTTGACCTCTGAAAAAAGATGTTGGGCATGGCCCAAGTTGGCACATTTTTGAAGAAGTACAGTTTTGGCATTTGTGCAGTTCAGACTGCGAAGCTCAGATGGCATAGTTTTTTCAATGGTGTAGTTCAGATAGTGAAGTCAGATATGTGTAGTGTGTAGTGTGAAGTCTAGGCACAGCACAGTTATGTTGATGCACAGTGCCAATGCAACAACTATTTTGGGCAAAGGTCGAGCATATGAAAGCGACCTGTTTTGGGTAAGCAACTCAAGGATTCCTGACAGTTGGGTAAGGAGTAGCGTGGAGGTAGATGAAAGAGACCTGTCACTTAGAGTGGTGGAAAACCGTTAGAAGCTATACCACGTGTCAGCAGCGACAAGAAGGCCAGAGGGGCAGAAAGTGACATGCCATGATGCAGTTATAACCGTTTTATGATGATTGTTGTTGTTAGAAGGGCGTGTGAGCCACGATTGGCCCAACAAGGTGGAAAGAAGCAAGTGGAGAAGGTGTTGACTATGACAAGCAGGGTCGGCAAAGTAACTGCACCCGTTTTGGGTAAGCTTAGGGTTTTTGGCCCATATGCATTGTAAAGACGTGACCTAAGGGCATGATCTATATAAGGGTCATATTTTGTAAGGGAAGGGGTTTATTATTGTAGGATTATGTTGAATATTGATTAAGATTTTGTTCTCTAATTTTATCTCTGTTAAGAGACTAAACATTGTAAAGAGGCTCTACAGTTGCGTGCGCAGAGACCTATTGTAGCGAGAAGACAGTTTGCAGTTGAGTGCACAGACTGGAACTATTGAACCCTTCCCATTTATTATAAACAACAGTTTATGTGTGTGTAGCTCCCATCCTGGGGGTGAACCATGTTAAATCCGTTAGTAGTGTGATTGAATGTGTGTTTGCTTTTGATAAATGGTTAAGTTCTTGCTTATGAGTAGATGTATCCTCACGTTTATATGTATTCTTTATATGAATGAGTGATGAGAATAATATGTTAAGTGTTGAACGCGTATGCGTGAATGTTGAATGTGCAAGTAATTATGAATATGATGAATGCATGAGTTATTTTGGTAACACCAAGTCAATGGATTCTATGTAAGTGTGATTCCCTCAAAGAACAACACCGGAAGTGCGCAGTTGCATTATAGTTCGTCATATTGCATAAGTTCTCAAAGTACACAATCCAATATGCTTGTTGAATGCATAATCTACACTAAGTAAAGTCTGTAGAAGATGTGTGATTGTTAAAGAGGTAGCGCAGTCGAGTCAGTTGTGTTGTCCTATTGTTGAGCATATGTTCTATAGCACGTAGTCTATGTATGGGCGATAGCATAATTGTTAACCACGAAGTAGGTGAAACTTCGCACAATCCCACATTCTGTTGAACCACACATCACCTGATCACAGAAACCTGATTATGTAATCCCCTATAACCTTCACCTCGTGTGAGACCTCATCTTGTTCATAGGCTGTTGCCGAAAGGGTTGGTGAAGAAGGGTTTTGTAGGACCACAACTGCGCAAAACCCGGGTCAGCACAAGAAAGTTAAAGAACAAGGGTTAATAAGATAACAAATGGTTTCATTTCCACGCTTGAACTGGTGATGTGTTCTGAATATTGGAATCTCGAGAGAACAAAAATATAGAACTGGGTAGACAGTACAGAAAAAGAGTTTGCAATAAATGAGAAAAAATATCCGCGTTTCTCTGATGAATAATTGTTGCAGAGATACCTGTGGGTGGACATTTATGAAGTTTTCTTTGCATTTTTCAACAACGAACTATATGAATGGTTGTCAAGATTAGCAGCACAAAAAAAAATTTATCAGGGAGGAGAACCTACAGCATGGACTCCATAACTGATCCAGAGACTTAAAGCGGTGGATAGTGCGATCTCAAGAGTAGTAGACTTCTGGCTCGATAGCATACTAGAAGGATACATTACAGAATTTGATGTGGACACTTTGAAATCCTACAGTGTAGTAGAAGCAGAGTTCTTCAAAGGATTCAGAGGTAAGTATCTGAACAATCTGAGTCTATATATCAAAATGTTTCTAGCAGAGAAAGGTGTATTAAGAATGGAGTAAGATACCTAGGATGTTTTAGTATGTAATGTTCGGTAATAGAGACAGTGATACTGAAGAACACATTCATACATTAAGAAGTGGTAAAAGATACAAGTCTACTGCATAAAAGAGGTCTAATGAACATGAACTTCGCATAGAATCTGAGTTACAAGTTGAGACTGATAGCCAGACAGAACCTCAAGTAGCTACCTATCATCCCATCACTCCACATAATCCTCCAGTTGACAATACTGCTAACCCACAGAACGTCAATAGTAGTAACGCCGCAGGAGTGAGTACTCATAACACTCCGAGTAGTAGTATCCCTAACACATCACAGACTATTGCACCTCCTAGAACGAGAATGACAAACGACATCAAATTGCCTATATTCAAAGGAATGGGTCTAGAAGACCCTGAGCAATACTGGTTTTGGTGTGAAGTAGTATGGAACATTAAGCAAGTCTAGGATGATGTTGTTAAGTAAGCATAGTTAGTCACCACATTCTGGGATAGAGCCTTGACATAGTTCATGAAGTATTTTGCTGGACAGAATAGGACTCTAGTGAATATTAGAACTACGCTCCTAAGAGAATTTAAGAAACCAAAGTTAGAGTCGCAGTGTATAACAGAGCTTAAAGAAATCAAGCAAAAACTTACTAAAACAGTATGGGAATTTGATCAGAAGTTCAAATCCCTGTTAGATCAAGTTAGCTTTGAAATAACACCACAACAGCACCAGGAATGGTTCATAGACGTGTTGTTGCCACACATTAGATTTTCGTTGATGCAACATAAGGTTTATTTTCAAATAGAGGATCTATAGATTGCGATGAAACTAGAGGCTTCACTGATAGGAGAGACTAGCCAAGGAATGATTCAGATATAGACCCAGCTAGCAAACTTGACGTTACAATTGCAAGACATGAAGAAAGGAAAATAAATCATAGAAGAGGTTTGGTGTGCGAAGTGTAAGGGAGAAGGTCACTCCAAAGAACACTATTTGGTCTTTAAAGACTACATCAATAGCGGAGCTTCAAACCCATTAAATCAGCAACAATAACTATGGTGTGAAATTTGTCGATGTAGAGGACATCGGCCAAAAGATTGTTATCTAATTCAGAAGTATGTGCAAACCCATAAGAACCTATACTGCACATTCTGTAAATCAGTTGGCCATGATGATACCAACTGTAGAGCATATGAACTCATGATAGAGAGAAAGCATGATGTTTACAGAGTTCAAGTAGAAACACCACATAACAATGATAATGCATAGTATGATCAAGACGCATATAGAGGACGTGGTGGATACAGAGGCAGAGGAAGAAACACTGGACAAGGAAGAGGAAGAGGTCAGATAGTATGCTATAATTGTGGTCATCCTGGTCATATATACAGAGACTGTACCAATGCTTGTACTACATGTAAATATTGTAAGTCGTTTGATCATGTCATTGAGGCATTCCCTATTATGCAAGCAAAAATGCAAGAAATAAGACAAGAAGGGAAGAACCCAAATATACAGATGATCACAGCAAAGAGAAGGAATATGGGCTGTAACATTAATGTTGTCACATGAAGTGGAGATACCAAAAGTGAAGATCAAAGAGAAGAAGCTTCGACTTCTGAGAATTACCATGCTAGGAAAAATCCTACTGAAGGGGCTTGGATAAGAAAAGCGACGGGAAAAACACCCGCTTTTCAGCTAAACAAACAGAAATAAGCCTTCATGGAAGTAAGGGAAACCTTCAAAGAACCAACACCTATAGCTCCAAGAATCCAGTTGAGAAGTGAGACTTCGCCGGTAAAAGATATGTCAGCTTCATATGTTCATACACGTACTGCAACAGACTCAATGAGCCATGTTGCGCAGTTGCTACAGAGGTGCATGAAACTGGTGAAGCATAAGAATGCCTTAGCATAATTACAGAGCCTACCGAGAAATTATAGGCAGCGCAATATAGTAGAGGAAGCACACATAGTGGTTCATCATGTGAAGAGCCATAAAAGAACTGGCAGAGAAATGTGATTGAATGCGTATATTGGAGATTTTGAGATGGATGAGATCATCCTTGATTTAGGCTCATAAGTTAATGTCTTTCCTAAGAAGACATGGGAACAAATGGGGAATCCAAAGTTGTCATGGTCACCCGTACAGTTGAGACTAGCGAATTAACAGAAGGTCATACGCTTTGGGAGATTTTCAAATGTTCTTGTTGACCTTGATGGAGTGCAAAGTCATGCAGACTTCGAGGTTATTGAAATTGTAGATGATAACCAATCCTATCCTGCACTATTGGGGATAGATTGGGCCATGGATAACCTCGCAATCATAAATTTGAATAAGAAATAGATGATATTTGAAGGGGTATATATCAAGGTCATTGCACCTTTGGACCCTTCACAAGGACCAAGATACAATGAACTAATACGAGAAAAATGTAGAGCTCATGATCTAGATCACATTTACAAGATGACAACAAACCAGGTAGACTATATCAACCCAATGACTGATGGAACATTGAGTTGGAATTGTGACAGTTCTTGCATATCAGACTCAGATGCAAGACTGGAGAATTGGAAAAGCAGAATGCATGAAGTATCTGCAAGAAGATGTGCACAGTTCAAGAGATCACTGCGCTGGATTGGAACAGAGGTAAGTTCAATCCCTAGTTATGATGGATTAACTAACATCCATACATTTTTTCAAGAGTATATTATATCAGGTTCAGATGAACATAGGATACCAACATTGGATATAGAACTGCGGGCCACACATGCTAGATGGTGGGCCGCGCATAAGCAGAGTCTGACTATATGGAAATAATGCAAGCATATGATGGAGATCAGATTTCTAGAAGAAACTGAGCTTGTACAATCCAAGTATAATGGACAAATTGATCCAAGGGATCACATAGATAATTACAAGAAAGCATGGATGTATAGACCGCAGACAGAATGGGTTCATATGTTTGTACACACACTAGAGAAGATTCCAAAGAATTGGTACACAGAAATAGAACTACGCAAAGTAACAACATAATGCTATGCTATGATAAAGAACTTCCAAGCAAATTTTAGCTTCAAAGATGAATTCCCAAGCATAAACGAGGCATTACAAGTCCTCAAAGAGAATATATTTGAAGACATACAGATACCTATTTATCAACAACCAGAATGGGCAAGACAGATAGAACATGCCCTTGAATGTTATAACTTTGCTTTGGATGAATAAGAGAGGAAAGCGATGATGAAGACCCATACAATATCAATATACCTAAGTCGGAGGGAGTGCGCGATGTAGAGGGTCCTCCATTGGAAATCCCAGATCTGAGCAACCCTATCAAAACAAGAAAATTTAACATTGGCATAAGTGAAGAACCAAAGTTTGCATCTATCGGGGATTACTGGGATGAAGAAACGATTGCGTAGACCGCAAACCTTCTGCATGAATAAGAGGATTTGTTTCCAACAAATTTCTCCGAAATGAAAGGCATTTTGGGCAACTTGGAGTTCATGAAAATACCTCTCAAACCAGATGCGAAGCCCATTAAGCAGAGGCCTTATCGACTTAATCTGAGGTACAAAGAAAGGGTAAAATCAGAGCTCGATAAGATGCTTGATGCAAGAATTATTGAACCAGTAGAAGAATTAGAATGGATAAGTCCCATGGTTATCTAGGACAAGAAGACTAAAGGCGAGATTAGGATTTGCGTAGATCTCAAAAAGTTAAATGATGCATCGCTACATGACCCATTTCCTACTCCATTTACAGATGAAATATTGGATAATGTTGGAGGGAATGAGGCATTATATTCTTTCATTGATGGATTTTCTAGATACCATCAGATCAAGATTGACATAGTAGATAGGCATAAGACCACCTTTTCCATGGAATGGGGCTCATATCAGTATACAGTTATGCCCTTTTGTCTGAAGAACGCGCCTGCCATTTTTTCCACAGTTGTTGTTGCTGCATTCAAATATTTTATCCATAAAGTTCTAGAAGTATACTTTGATGATTGGAATGTATTTGGATTGTTGAAGAACCATTATGAGAGCTTAAGACTGATGTTAGTGAAGTGCAAACAACATCAGATCTCCCCGAACCTAAAGAAAAGTGTCTTTTGTGTGCCCTATGGAATTCTACTGGGACACATTGTTTGCAAACAGGGGATGATGGTTGATCCAGCCAAAATCACAATTATTGTGAATATGCCAGTACCAAATTTAGTAAAACAACTACACACCGCATTGGGACATAGAGGACACTACAGAAATTTTATCAAAGGTTATGCGCAGATAACTGCGCCCATGGAGAAACTGTTGAAAAAAGAAGCAAAGTTTATTTGGAATGAAGGCTTCCAGAAAGGGCTTGACATGCTAAAGGAAAGGATGGTAACTGCGCCTATCCTACTCTTTCCAGATTGGAGCAAACAATTCCATGTACATGTAGATGCCAGGTGAGGGAGGCATTGACCATCCCATTTCATTTTCAAGCAAGAAGTTGTCTTCAGCAAAAAATAATTACACAAGCATAGAAAGAGAAGGTCTAGCTATGGTGTATGCACTATAGAAATTCAGACACTATTTGTTGGGTGTGCACTTATGTATGTTTACTAACCATTCAGCTTTGAAGTACCTTGTCAATAGACCAGTGTTAGGGGGGAGAATTTGTAAGTGGTTGTTAATTTTTCAAGAATATGATTTTGAAATTATTTTTAAGACACGGAGGATGAACTCAAAACCTGACCATCTGTCTAGAACTGAGTCAGGTGAAAAACCCACAAACCTGGAAGACAATCTGCCTGACGCGCAGTTATTTTCCATCTAGATCGCCGATGATTATTACAAGGACATTCTAGAGTTCTTACTCCATGGTTGGCACCTATAGAATTTACTATGCAAAAAAAGAAGCAACTTGTAGTAAAAGCAACACACTTCACCATAATTGTAGGGAAATTATACAAGTTAGGACTAGATGAAGTACTGCGCAGATGTGTGCTCAAACATGAGAAAACATTGATACTAGCTGAAGCACATTCAGGAGTGTCAGGAGGCCACTACGCAGGAAGAGATATTGCACAAAATATATTAAGAGTAGTACTATGGTGGCATACACTCCATAAATATTCAAAGGAACATTGCCAAAGTTGTGATGTTTTCCAAAGAACAAGGAAGCCATCTGGTAGAGATGAGATTCCATTGAGACCACAGTTGACACTACAAGCATTTGATAAGTGGGACACTAATTTTGTGGGACCTATTAACCCACTACGAAAGAGAACTGGTTCGAGATATATCATTATAGCTACCGATTATCTCACCACATGGGTAGAAACAAAACCGGTGAAGGACTGTAGCATAGTTACTACCGCACAGTTCATTTTTGAAAATATCATTGCAAGATTTGGATGTCTGAAGATCTTAATGAGCGATCAAGGGACTCACTTTTTGAATAAGACCATTGCAGCTTTGACTAAATAATTCTAGATCTACCATCAGAAAAGTATACCATATCATCCACAGGCCAATGGCACTGTTGAGGCTTTCAACAAAGTGTTGGAAAATGCGCTGACCAAAGTATGCAACATAAACAGGGATGATTGTGATCTGAGAATACCAGCTATGTTATGGGCATACAGAAAAACTTGCAAGAAGTTAACTAGACATACATCCTTCATATTGACATATGGAAACGAATTTGTGATGTTGATGGAGTACATAGTACCAAGCTTGAGGATTGTAGCATTCACAGGTATGGCAGATGAAGATACAATGAAAGAAAGGCTTCTACACTTGGTCAGACTAGAGGAAGATTGCTTCATTGCAGGCTTTCACCAGCAAGTGTAGAAGGACAGAGAAAAATCATGGAATGATCGCCATATCAAGCACAAATTCATTCAGGTAGGAGACCTTGTCCTCCTCTATGATAGTAAATTTATGAAGTTTCCTGGAAAGTTTAAAATGCATTGGCTAGGGCCATATACTTTTATGCATGTTACTAACGATGGCGCAACTCAGTTAGCCACATTATCTGGAGAAATCCTACCAGGTATAATAAATGGAAGTAGACTAAAACCCTATAGGGATAGTCCTACTTCACCAAGCCCTCAATGATAAAAAGAGAAGGAATTCTAAGTGTCAAGTGTAGTTGAAATTGGACACTAAGAATAATAGAAATAAATATTATGCACACAACTTTGGTGAAAGACGAAGTTCCATGAAGCATGAACTGTGCAGTGCACAAAGGAAGTCAGATGCAAAGTGCATGATGGAAGCATAGATGCGAAGTCTACACCAGAAGCTATAATGCGAAGAACCAAGAAGAAGCACATATTTGAAGTTAAGAATAAACAACCACAAGTGCGCAAAGGAACCACATAGAAATATTTTACCACATAACCGCTAGCGCAGTCTGATGGAAAAAATAACTGTCACAATTGTCATTCAGTTAGTTAGCTGTTGCCCAAAATATAGGCACCGAAAAAATCCCGCATTAAAATAAAATCTTGTCCATTCGAGCATAATAAATAACGAAAGGACCGATATCTCACCGAGATTTGGCCAACGGATTTGGAAGTTAATGTCTGATTTAACTGTTAAACAGCCTAGTGGCATTGACAAATCTCAACATTTAAAGAAATATTTCTCGATCAGATATAATGACTGGTGGAAAAGACCGATATCTCAGGGGAGATCTAACCAAAGGACATGACATTGAATGGCCCATTAATGGTTAATCAACACGTTTCAGGAAAGCAACATCTATAAATAGCTATCAACTCGGCACTTACGAGATTTTACCATTTACTTGTTATCTTTCGTATCTGTCAATTCGAGTTTCAACAGTAAGCACACTGAGCGCTCTGTAAGTGAATGAACGAGCCATTCACAGTTGATGAAGTTGTGAGAATATTCAAATAGTCAGGCATTCAAGGAGTAATGTCGATTCCTGGAAGGCATATTGCAGAAGAGAAAGGCAAGTTGTCTCGAAGCTCATCAAGGAATACAACCGGAATGAATAAAGACAAGCAACTGGCTAAAGTACCAGATAGGCTGAAGCCAGTAGGTGTGCCGAAGCCACCACCATCAGGAATACCTCGAGCTCAGCCCATTCGTCTTGCGCATGAGTACATGACACCAAAACGCGATTTTGCACCACCCATTGACCTGGAAAGAAATGCCCACTATGACATCCCATTGCCGCCAATCTCAAGTCATGTAAAGGTTATCGAGAACCTATTGGGGAAAATACAGGACTACAAGTTTGACGACTATGACTTGTTGGAAGTGAAAGAGCCAAAGGAAAGGAAATACCCACAGTTTCATCCTAACTGATATATGTCTCGCCGGTGTGATGGGTAAACAGGCACTGAAACTTTACAGGTGCAGGACTAGCTTCAAGCACTAGAACCGTCGGGGTTGCTTAATTTACTGCACATCCCTCATTTCAATAGAAGTCCAGAGCTGACTGTAGTAGTGCGAACCTTGATTTCATGCATGCACTCAGGGTATCTATGGTTAGACCAGAAAATTGATATAAAAATTGATTTGATACACGGGATCACACTGCTAAACAAGAGAGGCGCAGATCCCACACTCGAGTTCGTCGATAAGACGCAAGATAAAAAGATTGCCATAAGAGTGAAGGAATAATTTTCCTTCATAAAGGGAAAATGTGGCTTCATTATAGCCACTCTTAATGACAAAGCTATGTGCTTCATGGTTCAGCTAATAGTAGGGAAGATACTACGAAAATTCTGACCTGCAGGGGTGTCGGATGCGGTAGTCCTCCTCGCTTCCCAAGCGAAGAATGGAACTGTGTACAACAGGGAAAAGTACTTGCTGAATGAGTTCTTGGATGATGTTTGGGAGACTCGGTATAAGGCAACACCATTTCATTACAGTTGGATCCTAGTGTTGATTGTATTCTTCGGCTGGAAAGAGTCGGTTTTCTACCAGGGCCATATGGTCTTCCCATGAGACTGCAAAGGAACGCGTTATGCCAACCTATGGGAAAATGAAAAACCTGATCGACAAGGAAAAAACTAATGAGATGTTTTACATCTATTATGAACAACTGTGCAATGTTATTCAGCAAACACCAAACGTTTCCCAACAGGTAAAAAATGCATATAGAGGAAGGCTCAGGTTTAGAGTCGATATCCATTTCACGTACATTAAGCCAAGGGTTGATGTTGAGACAGAATTATGGTACCCATACTTCTATCTGCTGGATACCGTAAAAATAGACCAAATGATGGAAGATTAGCTAGCGTAATGGAAGGTGGACGTCCCAGAGGATGTCAATTCCACCTCTGAGGAAGCCAAAGATGAGGATCTGGAGGAAGACAAGGGCATAGAAATTGAGCAGGAATAAAAGACTGTGCAGGACAAGGCTGAAGGACATGCGGGCGATAAAAGGAAAGCAACTACAAGCCCATCATCAGCAAAAGGACACCGAAAGAAGCATAAGGATAATAAGCAGAAGTTGAAGCCGATGTTGCATGAAGATGACCGCGAGCATCGCATCAGAGGTACATGAAATCTGGGAAGAAACGCTCGCTATGAAGGAGTCCAAACAGGATGAGGTACATGTAAGCCTCCTTCAGACCATCATAGCAATAAAAATGATGGTTGTGAAGATCAGACAAGTTAAGCATGACTCAGTTCGAGAATTAGACTCTGAGGGAAAGTCAGGAGGGCCAAACGACGGTCAGGTCGCAGCTTTCGGGCCAACAGACGCAGTCGGGACGCAGAAAATAGGGAAAAAGACGCAGTCGGGTCGCGGCAAAAGGGCTAACAGACGCAGTCGGGATGCACGAAAGAGGCAGATAGCCGCAGTCGGGACGCGGGAAAATGGCCGACAAGCGCAGTCAGATCGCGGCAAACAGGCTGATTAGCCACGGTCGGATCGCAGGTAACAGACTCGAATCCGCCGGCAGGGCGTCGGAAGCAGTCTGAGAGCCGCGATCGGATCGCAGGTAAAGGCCTGAAAGGCGCGGTCGGGACGCGACTGTAGAGGGAAAAGACGCGGTATGCGGCGGCCGAAAGGGACGGCCGAAAAGAAAAAAAAAATTAAAAACGAAACCAGAAATTCAAAATCTAGGGGAGTCACCAAAACTGTGGCTAGGGTTTTACCCCTAGCTTGTGCAAATGAGCACCTACTAAGGAGAATGGACTCCTTAGTAGCAGTTCAGTAAATGTAAATAATTAGGCTAAAACAGAAATTAAATTACTTCTAAAACATGCATGAAACATAAACATCAAATTTAAAGAATGGCTTTTTCTATTGATGTTACCTTCAATGTAAAGGTTTGATGAAGCCCTTTGCAGTGTCCAAGAGGATGCTCCAAGCTTCAATATGCTCCTTCTCCTTCTCCAATGGTGGGGATGGGCCAAAAGTGGCTCTCAAGGTGAAAGTAGTTCAATGATGAACTAGGGTTTTGAGAGAGATTTTGGCAGAGTAAGGGTGCTTGTGATTGTGGATATGGAATAAGGGATCTCCATCACCTATTTATAGTTTTTTGGTGGTGGAGTGCTGACCCATGGTTTTGGGAAACACATGGTTTTATGCAGCTGTATAGGGTTTTTTCCTCCTTTTCCTCATTATTTTATATTTTTTATTCCCTTTTTAGGGGATTTTTGCTATTTTTGGAGGAAAAGGGGGGTTTTTTAGCCTTTTTTAGGCTATTTTGAGGGTTTTGTGGCCTTTTGGAGGCATTTTAGGCCCTTTGGAGGCTTTTTAATGGGATTTTTTGGAATTTTAAGGGAAATATGGTAGGAAAATGGACAAATGAGCCATATAATGTGGTAGATGAGGTAGTGAGCACTTTTTGGGTGTTAACAGGTCTCATGTTCGTCAAGTAGATCAAGGACCCAATCATCTGATGATACACCGTGAAATCAACTATCTCTGATGAAGCATCACACAATAGCTTCAGTTTTGATGCCATAGGTGTGGCCATTCCCTTGTAGTCCATCATCCCGAACTGCTTCAAGATCTATACTGCATACTTCCCTTGTCCATGGAAGATTCCATCTGCACTCTGCCACACCTCCATACATAGAAAGTAATGCATCATCCCCAAGTCCTTCATCTCGAACTCGATAAAAATCTTCATGTTCGTATCGGCAATCAACCTATCCTCACCTATAACAAACAGGTCATCGACATACAATAGTAGTATCACTGGATTTCCTTCCTCAACCTTATAGTAAAGGTTGGAATCCGCTTTACTCTTGGTAAATCCCAAACTAGATAGAAAGTTGTCTCTCCTACCATACAAAGTCCTAGGAGCTTGCTTCAATCCATACAAGGATTTCTTCAACCTGCACACATATGACTCCCTGTCATGTGTCTCAAAACAGAGTGGAAGCTCCACATACACTTCCTCTTCAACTACACCATATCCATCTGGTGTATCTTCCACTTCATCACTGCATCCAGAGCAAGTATTTTTTTAATGGAAGTGTATCTGGCTATAGGAGAAAAAGTCTCTTCATAATATATCCCCTCTTTCTAGGAGAAGCCACGAGCCACAAAACTTGCTTTATATTTCTCTATGCTACCATTTGCAACATGCTTGATCTTATAGATCCACTTGGAAGTCACAATAGACTTCCCTTCTGGTCTCGAGACCACATCCCAGGCATTGTTCTTCATGATCGACTAGTACTCCTCGATCATGGCATTCTTCCATTACTTCATCCCGGATCCTGGGAACTTCAGATTCTTCAATATCTTCAATAGATAGTTTTCTTGAACTTCGTTGCTGGAACAAATGTTGTTGTCCTTGTAGGTGATTATACATGATCTTTCCTACAAGTCAGATTCAATTGCATGATTAGAAACTTCTCATAGTTGTTCAAAAACAAATTCTTATGCATAAATACATATGTCATATAGTCATGCAATTATCTTAGCCAATGCTTCAATACAACATCATCCATATCCCGTAACTTTCTAGATTCCTTCCATCTTTACCAGAACATTTGTTAAGAGTGTGCACAACTCCCAACATGTTAGAAAAGAGGTTTCATTCTAGATAAGTAGTAATGGAATGTTGTACAGTACCATAGGCCACTTACCCATTACTTGCATAGTAGTAGTATCTTGTTCATTAATGCAACTTTGCATAATACATATCCTAAATCTAGGAACATAAGTATGTACATGAATAGACAACATCACTTAAGTAATCATATATACAAGAAATGACAATTCAAATACTTATCTTTGTTTGGTTGTAGGGTGGACTCCCTCTCAATCTTTGCTTCCTTGCAGGAACTACTGGAGTGTGCTCCCTCTTGATCTTTTCTTCCTGGATTACCTATCCTTGAACTTATATTCATCCTGGACTACTATGCATGCTTAAGTGTGCACTAGTGTCATCCTCAAGATCTCATACATAATCATACATACGTCTATCAAAACATTATGATCCTAAATAAACTTAACATGTATGGTCATGATTATTTCACACACAGGTAATTTATCAAAAGCATTAGTATTCAAGGTTTCAGGGAGGAATTCTATTACTCATGCATATTCTTATTTGACCATAGGATTCTTCTAGTTAGTCATATCATTAATCAAAGTAAGAAACATAATATGAATATCCCCATGATTACTCAAACTTATAACTTCATGAACAATCATCAATCATACAAAGGTATACTTATATAAGAGATCCTAACATAAGGTAGGGAACTCTAACTTGATATAGGAAAAACATACTTGGATTATCATGTTAGCTAGTTATGTCTAATATACCCGCATAATGTCTTCTTGTTCTCTTCAATGACTTGTGCTAGTAACCTACATATATCATAGGTTAAGCATTGTAGAACCAAATTATACATACCTCGTAAATAGAGATTCTATGTGATCCATGACTATGGATGAGTCTTTGTCTTCATATCACCATGGTCATATGTTCTTGATCTAGAACTTGATTTGTACCTTTCATGTTAGCGAACAACATGAACCTCATAGAACACCACAGTGAATTAGTACAATCATAAGTGTCATAACCCTAATCAATGAATGTATTCTATCATTCACATGCATTCATACTTTTACTAGGGTGATTGTAATGTCCCTTATTAGGAATTTTATTAAAATTGCAATTTTCCACTTTTTTTCCCTAGTTCGACCATTGACTAGTTTTGATCTCTAGGTCCCAAATTTGCCCCAAATGATCCCAAATATTCTGAGAAGGTATATGAATGATATTAGAACATAAATATGTGTTTCAGGGATTCCTTTGGACCTTTAAAATACTTCTGCAAATCCTCTTTCAATTCTGATCAATGTAGGTAACTTTACTAGTGATTTTCCTTTGACTAGTATTGGTCTCTAGGTCTCAAATTGACTCCAAATGCCTTCAAATATTCAAGGAAGGTGTATGAATGATATTAGAACTTGAATATGATGTTTATGGATGAAATATGGCCACCAAAAGACCTCTGAAAACTCTCTTAATATTCTGGACCAATTATGCAATTTTACTAGTAATTTGGGGTTCAAATCCCCTTTCGGGTAAGTACTGAAAATGGCTTCCCAAATGCCTCCAAACCCACCCAAATTTATTAAAATAGGTATGTAATATGTTAAGTATGTTATTAAAGTCTCATATTCACCATTAATGGATTATTACAATTGTTCTCACCCTCTCCCATTCAACTGCAAAAATCCCCAATTCGACCCTTGGGGAAATGGCACTATTTCACCTCCCAATACAACTAAACTGAGTAAAAATGATTCAAATGCTCAATTACAATACATGAAACTTGTATAATACATACATGGAAGTATATTGATCACAAATATATCATATAATCATCCATTCATTCGAAATCATCAACATTACATTGATTCACAACAAGGTAGTGGGGAAATGGCACTGTTCTTTCATTAAAATTGAGATTTATACATTTCTACTTGGAATTTCAACCTGAAACTTTCTGGAGATGAATAACAGAGTATTTAATTCATATTACAAAATAAATGGGGCATTAAAAGCTTCCCCAAAGAGTACAATAGCTCACCAAAAATGCCCTCCCTCAAGGATCAAGAATATGCCATCAAAACTGGAAATGGTTGAAGGAGTGAGCTGCAATAGAAGAAACCATGATCTTCGCTGTACCTTAAACCTGAAAATAAAGACTCCATTAAAGATCCAAATGAAATTTCTGAATGGCCTTTGTAATTACCAACTTGGATGGGAATCTTTAACCCTCGAAATTGGCTAAGGCAAGAAACTAGTCATCCACTAGCTCTCCCTCTTTACAAATGCAATTTCAAATTCTACAAATGATCAAACGCTGCTTTTCTTCTGTGTTATTGACATTTATAAAGTTCTAATGTCCTCCATGGGTCGAATTCCTTCCAAGAGACTCATTCCAACTCAAGTTGGAAAGAGATTCCAAAGAACGCCACTTGTACACCAATTCCTAGTCTCCCACTTCCACCAAATCACATGTGGAAGAATCTTAGCTGACCTAACACCCTTGAGCACCCTCTTGGAGTCTATTTTTAGCCCTGACATGTCATATATGTCATATTTCAGCCTTCAGGTCTGATTTGTGTCATAGGTGTCATAGCATCTTCATCATTGTTGTCATAGAGCTAGGGAATCTAGCCCAAGTGTCTCACTAGCTCCAAATTGCCTCTTCCTCTTCCATGGGAGTTACTCTTCCTCTATATTTCGACCTTGGATGAGTCATGCCATGAATAATACATTTTGGACTCCCCCAAGTATGTTACCTTTCACCTTGAATTCGAATTGGTGAGAGAATGATGCCAAGTGTAGTGGGGAAATCTAGCCATATGTGGGTCCCCACTTCCTCCATGTGTCTTCATGATCAAATTCCACTTTGATTTTCACTTGTATATATTTATTTATCTCCTTTATTAAATATTTATGCCATTCTAATGTTCAAACATCATTTATTATCCCCATTATTCCAAATCCCAAAGCTTCCACCCCAAACCTAGGAAATATGTAATTTTCCTCCTTGGCAATTATTTGACTTAGCATCAATTTGATAAACTCTAATGAATAGGGCCAATGTTATTAGGACATTTTGACCCAATGCCAAATTTGGGACATGACAAATCCTCCCTTCCCAATATTGCTTGTCCTCAAGCAATTTCAAACATGGGTGTTGAAGAACCTGCTTTCTGTATAATTATTTGAAGTTGCCATTGAATTGCCCAACCTTGAATCTTTGAGTTTCCATGAAGATTTTACAGAGGAACCACCCTCCTTGCTGTTGCACTACTCTGATAAAAATCACTTTATTTAGTGGGAAATCCATCTCCCATACTTCTTGTTCCCCCCAAAAAATTGAAACCAATGAGACAAAAATTATTCCAGGATCCCATTGCTTGTATTGCACCCGGACAATTAAGAGTGCTCTCCAACCCATACCATCAGATAAGAGGATTCCTGGATCCCATTTTCTTGTATGCATTCTTCCAATCATCATGAGTAGAAAATATATATCATCAAAGTACATAACTACATAATGAAAATTAATATCAAGGAGGTGCTTCATCAAAGAATCATGAAAGTGCTTATACCTCCAAGCAAGTAGACCACCGTTTTCCAAGTGCATACAAGATTCAAGTGACCAATCAAATCTGCTCCAATGACATAGGTGAGGATCCCATGTCCTATAAAGCTGCTCCAAAAGGATGTGATATGCATCAAAATATTCAGCCATGTATTCTTTCATCCAAGAAGTGAATGAAGAATCTCCACTAAAATCTGAACCAAATAATGAGCGGAAAAAACGAGACTTCAAATGACTCAAAAAAGTCTCACCCATACATCCCTAAATGTGATCATCATAAAGATATAACAAAGTATGTCTCTTCCAACAAAAATGTTCTCCAATCATAAATATATTCACCCAAGTGTTGGATGAAGTTCCTCCAACATCAAATGAATCAAGTGTTAAGCAAAAAAAACCATGAGTCTTCAAGTGACTCAAATGCATATCATAGGTGCATTCGTGTAGATGTCCATCATCATAAAGTAACAAAGGATGCTGCTGAAAATGTGAATAAGAATGTGCTCCAACCATGTCATCATAAAAGTTAAATCTAGGAGTTCCATACTCCTCATGTGGCACGATAAAAAAGAACCCTTTCACCCATACTTCATTGAGACTAATGCTGCAAAACATGGAATTGTAGGACGTAGGATAATGAACTAACTTACCCAAATGATAAAAAAGTGCAGAAGTTTTATCATGGGAAGGATCCATATGGGTAGTATCATGTAGCTCCTTCAAAAGTGTGAAACCTTTGTCATAGATTGGTTCCAATGTAAAGGAATCATGCTCTTCTTTAAAAATTGCATAACCTTCATCAAGAGACAATTCAAGTTCCTCTTCCACCACATCAAGTGTTTGGATATCTTCAAGTTCATCTTCAAACACATTAAGCACATTCAAATTTCCACATTTCTCATGATCCACCATGTCATGAGAATCCTCCAAACAATCTACCATTTGACAATCTGAAACATAGGAGGAAAAACAAGTATCTTGCAACTTTTCAAGAAGTTGCTCATTTTGAATTGTGAGCTTATGAATATACTCATTATTCTTCAAGTATGCATCATGTAACAATTCATTAAGCTCAAACAAATGGTTTCTATCAAAAAGAAAAGACATGAAATTACCTTTGATGTGGCACATTGTTCTTTGAATCTTCTCCATGTCTTCAAGGAAGGATGTTTCCTCCAATGAAGTAGCTCTCTAGCAAGAATTTGACACCAATGCTTGAGTGTCATGGAGAATGCTGAGGGACTCTTGGATCTTATTTTCATTCATATTTAAGGAACCTTCAAGAAAATGAGGCTCTTGCAAATGAACCTCGTCATCTTCTTCGATTTTGCTTGGACCAACTTCATGAAGCTCAAGTGGTGATGGGGAAGTTGATCTTGGTTCTTATTCAACTGCTACAAGGTCTTCATTATCATGCCTAATGGAACTTGGGATTGCACCAACACTTTCAAAAGTGATCTCTATGTCACCAACATAGAGGTGTGAGCACCCATCAGTAGGTACTCCTTCATAGTTTAAGCATCCATCAGTAGATGCTCTTTGGTTCATGTCTAAGCTAGAAGATGTCTCGAAATGATCTTCCATGTTTTCAATAAAATCTTCTTCATGCTCTTGTGATGTCTCTTCATTTTTATCCTTCAAGTAGGATGATGCATTTTGCCCCTTGTTTTCCTTATGATCAATATCTTTGGAATCTCTTTTTGAAGAATTCCCAAAAGCTCTCCTCAAGTGGGACATAATTTCATGCACACATGTATGATACTCACTCCAAGGTTCTTTACAAGAAAAGCATAAACCTTTATTTACTAACTCCACATCTTCATTTTTGGGCCTATTTTCAAAAACATATGCACCAAAGTACTCAAAAGACATGGCATTTTGTGTATTTTTGTTAAAAGCAAGATATTCTTGATATTTTTGATATTGTTGGGGCAAGGTTTTATATTTTGCTCTCTATCTTTGGAACTCACTCATAGAATTATCCTTGGTTGGTGTGACACACTTATATTCATCATATTTAAAGTCATAAGAATAATCTTCATTTCTCTTGAAGTTGTAAGAAGTGTTGCATGATGGCACCTCTTCCTCGTACCATTCACATTCTGCTTCATATTGCTCATAAGCATCTGCATATTCCTCATAAGAATTGTACTCATAGGATTCATCATAATAGTAAGACATGGATGCCTATTATTGTTGAATGTATGTACCTAATCCATAATTGAAAGGACCATGCTCTGATACCACTGTAATGTCCCTTGTTAGGAATTTTATTAAAATTGCAATTTTTCACTTTTTTTCCCTAGTTCGATCTTTGACTAGTTTTGATCTGTAGGTCCCAAATTTCCCCCAAATGATCCCAAATATTCTGAGAAGGTATATGAATGATATTAGAACATAAATATGTGTTTCAGGGATGCCTTTGGACCTTTACAATACTTCTGCAAATCCTCTTTCAATTCTGATCAATGTAGGTAACTTTACTAGTGATTTTCCTTTGACTAGTATTGGTCTCAAGGTCTCAAATTGACTCCAAATGCCTTCAAATATTCAATGAAGGTGTATGAATGATATTAGAACTTGAATATGATGTTTATGGATGAAATATGTCCACCAAAAGACCTCTGAAAACTCTCTTAAGATTCTCGACCAATTATGCAATTTTACTACTAATTTGGGGTTCAAATCCCCTTCGGGTAAGTACTGAAAATGGCTTCCCAAATGCCTCCAAACCCACTCAAATTTATTAAAAGAGGTATGTAATGTGTTACATATATTATTAAAGTCTCATATGCACCATTAATGTATTATTACAACTGTTCTCACCCTCTCCCATTCAACTGCAAAAATCCCCAATTCGACCCTTGGGGAAATGGCACTATTTCACCTCCCAATACAACTAAACTGAGTAAAAATGCTTCAAATGCTCAAGTACAGTACATGAAACTTGTAGAAGACATCCATGGAAGTATATTGATAACAAATATATCATATAATCATCCATTCATTCGAAATCATCAGCATTACATTGATTCACAACAAGGTAGTGGGGAAATGACACTATTCTTTCATTAAAATTGCGATTTATACATTTCTACTTGGAATTTCGACCTGAAATTTTTTGGAGATGAAGAAAAGAGTATTTAATTCATATTAAAAAATAAATGGGGCATTAAAATCTTCTCCAAAGAGTACAATAGCTCACCAAAAATGCCCTCCCTCAAGGATAAAAAATATGGCATCAAAACTGGAAATGGTTGAAGGAGTGAGCTGCAATAGAAGAAACGATGAGATTCCCTATATCTTAAACCTGCAAATAAATACTCCATTAAAACTCCAAATGAAAGGTCTGAATGGCCTTTCCAATTGCCAACTTGGATGGGAATCTTTCACCCTCGAAATTGGCTAAGGAAAGAAACTAGTCATCCACTAGCTCTCCCTCTTCACAAATGCAATTGCAAATTCTAAAAATGATCAAAAACCACTTTTTTCTGTGTTATTGACATTTATAAAGTTCTAATGTCCTCCATGGGTCGAATTCCTTCCAAGAGATTCATGCCAACTCAAGTTGGAAAGAGATTCCAAAGAATGCCACTTGTACACCAATTCCTAGTCTCCCACTTCCACCAAATCACATGTGGAAGCATCTTAGCTGCCCTAACACCCTTGAGCGCCCTCTTGGAGTCTATTTTTAGCCCTGACATGTCATGTATGTCATATGTCAGCCTTCAGGTCTGATTTGTGTCATAGGTGTCATAGCATCTTCATCATTGTTGTCATAGAGCTAGGGAATCTAGCCCTAGTGTCTCACTAGCTCCAAATTGCCTCTTCCTATTCCATGGGAGTTACTCTTCCTCTATATTTCGACCTTGGATGAGTCATGCCATGAATAATACCTTTTGGACTCCCCCAATTATGTTACCTTTCACCTTGAATTCGAATTGGTGAGAGAATGATGCCAAGTGTAGTGGGAAAATGTAGCCATATGTGGGTCCCACTTCCTCCATGTGTCTTCATGATCAAATTCCACTTTGATTTTCACTTGTATATATTTATTTATCTCCTTTATTAAATATTTATGCCATTCTAATGTTCAAACATAATTCTTTATCCCCATTATTCCAAATCCCAAAGCTTCCACCCCAAACCCAAGAAACTAGTAATTTTCGTCCTTAGCAATTATTTGACCTTTAGCATCAATTTGACAAACTCTAATGAATAGGTCCAATGTTATTAGGCCATTTTGACCTAATGCCAAATTTGGGACATGACAGTGATAAGACAAGTCTAACATTAATTAAGATTGTACCAACCTCAATAATATGAAGACAAACATCATAAACTTATTCATGAACAGATTTCAAAACATACTTGTATCTCCTCAAGTCATACCTGTCGATATTTTTTGTAGTATTCTTATATAAGGCCTTAGCCTCATCTCCCTATGAAATTGGAACTTCTTCACTTATGTTGTAATGTTCCCATTTTGACCCCCTTTTGTATTAAATCGTAAATGATGTGCATATCGTAATTTAATCATGGTGAGGAGCTCGAGGCCAAGGCCCCACCGTTGATTTAGCGTTTCATGTATCGGTAATTAAAAATAGATGCCTATGGTTTTTGTGCTAGATGGGCACAATGTAAATAAGACACCATGTAAATACAAATTTTAATGAAAAAACCCACAACCGGCTATGCAATGCAACAAAAGAGATGGGGCATGATCTCTACAAGGAAAACGGAGGGAAATTATTCAAACCCTTGAGCCAATGGTATTAATCCATGTGTCAATGAGGAAACCCATAAACCACCAACTACCATTATTGTCTCATGCACCCAATCATTTAATTCTTCCAAGAAATTGGTTAAGGCAGTTAATGTCTTGGGATGGGAGAGGTATGGCAGTCAGATTTTCGTGCATGGGCAAGCTACCAACCTGAAAATCGTATTTTTGGCTTGCTGGGCAAGAAAACCCTCACGAAATGCTTCCTAAGGCAAGTATTCATGCATTACGTTCTTCCTCTCACGCAGACTGAGCTCACAGGAATTTATCCTCACGTTTTTCACCATAACCCTGCATTTTTCCATGCCCAGGAACTCGTTTTTGGATTGTGTAACAGCTGGGGAAGGAGGGACGCGAATTGGGACTGAGGGAGAGGTCGTTTTTGCCCTAGGGCATTTTTCTGAAATGGGTTTTGCTTCCCCAGTCGAATTTCCAAGTGCCAATAAGTTTTGAGTCTACCCACGTTTTTCTGAAGTCCATGAAACCCCATCTCATGCATCCCACTGTTGGAAACGTTTTCTCATGCTCAACAAGTGTAGGTTGCTGTTAGGTGCATCCCTGTTTTGTTTGGAACCCATGAGCAAGAAACTGGAATGGTAGTGGACATAATTGGCTTGATAAACCTAGTGTAGGGAGTATCCTCTCAAGAAGATTAAGAGGGCTGGATACTTTTCTATGCACACCCTAAGAGCACTAGAAAGGAAGGTATGGCTTGAGGGACTGTGTGGCAGTGAAGAGAATACTTCCTTGTGTTGGGTGTGTAGGCATTGTGAGTGCCAAGCTAAATAGATCTGGGAGAGGTACCCATAGCTCTGTGGTTGAGCTCACTAGCTTAGCAATTCTTCCCTTCCATGTCCTAGCAGCCTGATAAACCCAATTGTAGATTGGCTTGCCTCATTTTGGTGTATGCTTGGCTATGTGTGAGTCCGTTGTTCCCTGGTTCCTTGTAGAGATCATGCCCAGCTCGGGGGTGGCAGTGGTGCTGAGAGATTGAGGAGCACACTGGCCTATGGTTGGGTGGAACGTTGCAGTTGAATAGCCATTTGCTTGGAACTGCCTTATTGAGATAAGTATTCTCTTGTGTAAATTGCCAATTATCATTTGATGAATATTATGAATGTATGCAGATGTATTAAACGAATTTACTTCTACTGTTTTTTTTTTAAAGTTTATGCATTTCCATATGATCTTGTATAATTCTGCAAAGGTCTCTATTTAATGGCTGTCACAGAATATTTTGAATGTATGTTAGATATCAATAGGATTTATTTAATTTTCGTTGTGTTCTATAGCCTGCACATATACATGTCTTGTGTCAATGAGTTAAATGAATGGATATGGGGCTAATTGCCAGGATTGATCACCACGTCCTCTCTATCATGCTGTATGGTAGGAAGGGGACACTACATATCTGGGTGTCCAATTCATTATCTTCTAGGATTAACCCAATCCACTGTGATTTGTTGAAACTGGATCTAGCGCTGGATTAGGGTTTGTCGAAGAAACCCTAAAAATTCCAATTTTGAATTTGAAACTTTTGAATGGATGGAAAGATGTGCCTTGTGGAGCTGATCAAGCTGGTATACTTCAATTTTGAAAACTGCAAAATTTGACTCCTCAAAATTGCCTTTGAAACTTTCAGATCTTCTAGACAGGATCCCAGACTAGGGTTTGATAAAGACCAGTCTTATGCCCAACCAAAAGGTTCGATCTTTTGTTCTAAACTTTGATTTTTCTGAGGAGCTTCCAGTCGTGGTCACAGATTTAAAAAATTCCAACTTTTTCATAAGCCCTAGTTTTTCACCTTTCCGATGAAAATATTGAACTAGGGTTTGATCAAGCTTGGGGTTCTTCCCAACCAAAAACTTTGATCTTGGTCTCTAAATTTTGATTTTGCTGAGGAGAGAAATCCTATGCTGAGATCACTCCAAAATTCAACTTCTATCAAAAGCCCTAATTTCCCGCAGCAGTGATAAGCCAAAAATGAGAATGCTCAGAATTCAAATCTATTTGACAGAAATATGTTCCTTATTGTTTCTAGTGCGTCTCTGGAATTACAAATCCACATGATCTGAAACTTTGGCCTGTGTTATCCTGATCTGTCATCTTTCCAACCCCATAGGTCTGACCTCAAATGGATTCTCTGAGAGAGAGATATGCCAAATGTCACAATGTGACCTTTTTATGGGATAAAACATGATAGCGAACTTGTACGGAATGCCACATGTCACGGGTTCAACTTTGGACTCTGAAAAGCAGACCTGTGAAACTAAAGTCCGTACCCTTACTGCCACTTTTTACAGAATTTCATTTGCAGTTTCCTAGCCCTATTTATGACTGAGATCTGGAAGAGAAAGAAACCCTAGAATGTACGGATCATATCTCACAAAGTACAATGAATCATATGATGTGCTTCATCCGCAAGGTTCATGGGGATGTTATCTTCGACTTGTAGAATTTTTAGAACTTGAACCTTTGCCAAAATGGATTTATAGCAAAAGTTCCACGATGACTGGTTTTTTCTATATCAAGCCTTAGCTTCCAATTTGTCACAAGTGCAACAAGTGTCATAAATGGAATACAATGCCTTCCTTTAGGCTATCTCTGATACCATGCTATATTTTCATCATTTGATTCAATATATATAGGATCTTAACTGAGAAAAACATGTATAGCATATCAAGCATAAGAGATAAGAGACAAGAGACACAAAACATTTCACTGGGGAAAACCAAGAAGGTGAAAAACCCCGCAACTTCCTCAGAGATAGAATAAGCACCAATACAAGGATCAAAATGATCAAACCCATGAGATAGATATATTCATTAGCATACTCCTCCTCCACTTGTGCACACTCCTCCTCTCTCTCACTAATGCAAAGTGAGTGAATGAGAGAGACACACTCTCTATTTATACACTACTTCACTTGTCTTTTAACTTTAACCAGGTTAGACCCATTAACCATTTAACATAATGTTGACTGGCCCGACATCCACTAGGGTGGTCTTATAACCCTTTAACCCACATGACTCATACAGGGCTGACCCCATCAAGGTGGTCTAATAACCCATCAAGTATAAGTTACGACACTTACAATATAACTTGCGACACTTGAAAGTACAACTAATGACAATTCCAATCGAAAGAATAATACATCTCTGTTGAGGATACAATAAAGTACAAATACAATATACAAGTGAATATCTTCCGAAGTTACAAATACATCAACACAGATCTGGGAGCATACAACAATCTCACATAAGTTGAGAAGGATGTCTTGAGGGAACAGAGGAAGAACGATGGAAAGGCATTATTCCACATACATCAAGCCACTCATGAATCCATACTCCCAAGAGTAACAACAGTGATGTCAGCTAAGGAAGCGTGGGACACACTGGAAACTTCCTATCAAGGCTTGAACAAGGTAAGGACTGCCAAACTACAAATCCTTAGAAGAGATTTTGAATCTCTGTCAATGAAAGATACAGAGTCAGTAGAATCATTCTATACTCGTGTTATTGCTCTGGTTAATCAAATAAAGTCTCATGGAGAAAATCCAAGTGACCAAAGAGTTGTTGAAAAACTTCTTAGAGTTCTTCCAAACAAATTTGAATCTTTAGTTGTGACTCTGGAGGAAAACAAAGCTCTGTCCCAATTTACTATTGATGAGTTGCAAGCCTCATTACTCAATCATGAACATAGAATCAACAGTTCAGATACATCACTGGAAGGTGCATTCACATCACAGTCATCCATAAGTTGTGGAAGAGGCAGGGGAAGATCAAAATCTAGACACAGAGGAAGAATTTATTTCAGAGAAGGATGCAGCAGCAACCTTGCACATGTCACTGGTAGAGGTCAAAATCAGATCCCTAGTCAGCCAAGTGGACAAAGGTATGATAAATAAAAAAATCAATCTCATTACTGTAAGAACTTTGGACACTTCACATATGAATGCAGGAAGAAACAGTATGACCAAGGAAAGCAAGGCCAAACAGAATCAAGCAACAACAACACTCCGAACAACTCACTGCTCTTAGCATGTGCATCTCGACTAGAATGCAATGTTGTCCAAGAAATTCCAAATGACATATGGTATTTAGACTCAGGTTGTAGCAATCATTTGACTGGTAATTTAAATCTATTTTCTAGTCTAGATACATCAGTTCAAACTGATGTCACACTTGGAAATAATATTCAAGTCATTGTTTTGGGTAAGGGTACTGTTGATATTCTAACCAAACAGGGGGAGCATAAATTTATTCCTGCTGTTTATTATGTTCAAGGTTTGAAGCATAATTTGATGAGCATTGGATAACTGATGGAAAAAGGTTACATATTTCATATGACAGGAAAGCACTGTCTGATCAAAGACATATATCCAAGCAATTGCTTGATAGCCGAAGTGAAGATGACAAGCAATCGCTTGTTTCCTTTGAGGATAAGACCAATTATAAAAGGAAAAACAGCTCAAGTTGTTCATGAAAGTCAGAATGAAAATTCTAGAGCTACATTGAAAGCAGAAAGTAAATAAGTAGAAATTCACTGTGACAAGGAAGAAAAAGACAACAAAGAAATGCAAGCAGCATTTCAAACAGAAATAAAGGATGAATCCTAGTTGTAGCACTTCAGATTTGGACATCTGAATTTTGGTGGGCTGAAGCTACTACACATGAAGGAAATGGTGAAAGGATTTCCATTAATTGAAAAGCTAGAGAGAATTTGTGAAGGCTGTATTTTTGGAAAACAACACAGAGAGACTTTTCAAGTCGGGAAGTCTTACAGATCTTACACACCACTTGAAATTGTGCACTCTAACATGTGTGGACCAATGCAAACACTGTCCATGGGAGATGCACTTATCTTATCACATTTATTGATGATTTTACAAGAAAAACCTGGGCATATTATCTAAAACACAAATCTGATGCATTTGGTTGTTTTTAGCGGTTCAAGATGCTTGTGGAAAAGAAAAATGGTTACAACATCAAGATCTTAAGAACAGATAGAGGTGGTGAGTATGTTTGAAATGATTTCTTAAATTTTTGTAAAAATAATGGTATATAAAGACAATTCACTACGCGGTATACACTACAGCAGAATGGTATCACAGAGAGGAAAAACAGAACCATTATTGAGATGGCGCGCAGTATGTTGGCAGCCATGCATCTGTAAAACGAATACTGGGTTGAGGCAATGGAAACTCTATATACATCATGAATCGATGTCCGACAAAGAGTGTGAAGAACAATGTTCCGCATGAAACTTGGATAGGTATAAAGCATAGTGTTTTGCATTTAAATTTTTTTGGTTGTGTAGCATACACACATGTTCCGGATGAGCTAAGAAGGAAATTAGACAATAAAGGATAGAAATGCATTTTTATTGGGTATTCTGAAGACACAAAAACATACAAGTTGTATGACCCTATAGCAAGTAAAGTTATTATCAGTCGAGATGTTTAGTTTGTATAAAATGAAGCATGGGATGGAACTGTAGAGAAGAATGTTAAAATCGTGTCACATGTCGAACATGATGACATCGCAGAAGATGTGGTTGAGACTCTGCATGTGAATCAAAATGTCGCAGCTCCGTATACTCCCAGGACTGTGCGACATGTTTCAGCACAAGGAACTTCGACACAAGTCGTAGTTCAAGCAACTCCCACAAGCACACCAAGTGCGCATCAAACTCCATCTAGTAGTTTGCGAAGTTCGACATCATCAACTCCGACAAAGATAAGAAGTCTGCGTGAGATATATGAGACTAGTACACACAATTCATTCTTAGTTTTTGCATTATTTTCTCAAATTAATGATCCGCTAACATTTGAAGAAGCTGTTGAAGATAAAGTTTGGGCACAAGCCATGGATGAAGAAATAGAATGCATTGAGAAGAATCAAACATGGGAACTAGTCGATGTTCCTAAGAACAAGGATGTGATAAGCACCAAATGGATTTATAAGACCAAGCAAGATGCTGATGGAAATGTGTAGAAGCACAAGGAAATATTGGTAGCAAGAGGATTCACACAACAGCATGGCATGGACTTGAATGAAACTTTTGCACCTGTAACACTAATGGACACTATCAGAACAATTTTGGCCATCGTAGCACATAAGACATGGCCTGTTTACCAAATGGATGCTAAGTCTGCATTTTTAAATGGTTATTTGGAGGAGGAAGTATATGTAGAGCAACCATAAGGATACGAAGTTCCAAGACAAGGATACGAAGTTCCAGGATAAAAAAGGAACTCTTTGGTTTGAAGCAAGCTCCTAGAGCTTGGTACAGTCACATTGACTCTTACCTCATTTAGAATGGATTTCATAGAAGTGAAGGTGAGCTAATGCTGTACACAAAAATTAACCAACAAGGTAATAATCTAATTGTCTTCCTGTATGTAGATGATTTAATATTTAGTAGTGATTTTGGCATAGAAGAATTTAGATCAATCATGGAAAGTGAATTCGAAATGACTAATTTGGGGCTTACGAAGTATTTTCTGGGCATTGAAGTCCAACAGTCTTAAAAAAGACATATTTATATCTCAGTTGAAGTATGCAAGTGATGTGTTGAACATATTTAAGATGTTAAACTGTAAGACAGCTCCAACACCAGTGATAACAGGTTTGAAATTGAGTAAGGATGATAATGGATCCAATATATATCCTATGTTGTTTAAAAGGCTTGTTGGCAGCCTTGTGTATCTTACAACAATAAGTCAATACATCATGTATGGATTCAGTTTAATCTCAAGATTCATGGATTCATCAAAAGAATCTCATTGGCAAGCAGGTAAAAGAATTTTGAGGTATGTAAGTGGAACAAAAGACTTTGGTATTTTGTATTTAACCTCGAAAAATTTCAAACTCATTGGATACAGTGCCAGTGACAATGGAGGCAACATAGATGACAAAAAAATCATATCTATAAATATGTTTCATTTAGGAACATGTGTTGTATAATGGGCTTCAAAGAAACAACCCATTGTAACTCTTTCTTCAGCAGAAGCAGACTATATCGCAGCTACAAGCGTAGCATGTAAATCTGTTTAGATGTAGAGGATGTTAAGTGACCTATCGCAGAACCAACAAGAAGCCACAAACATTTACTGCGACAACAATTCAGCTATTGCACTGTCAAAGAATCATGTAATCCACAAGAGAACCAAGCACATCGACACAAAGTATCATTTTATTAGAGAATTGATAAATAACAAAGAAATCTGTTTAGAATTTTGAAGATCTGAAGATTAGGTAGCATAAATCTTTACAAAACCATTGGCAAGGGACACATTTCAATATATGCGAACTTGTTTGGGAGTGACAAGTTCTACATAGTGAACTTCATCATACATAGAGCATGTTTCAGCTCTCAAACATTTTGTAAAATTTTATTTTTGTTTAATGAACCCCATCTGCTCATAATTAAGAGGGAGAGTTGGAAAAACGTAATTACGAGCTGATTGCGTATCTAGTGTGCACCAACTCTGTCAGTCATTCTGTTAGTCTCTTTTGTCAGTCGACAATGTCAGTCAGTCAATAAGTTTGCAGCCAATCCGACGCACGTCAATTTTGTATTTATGTAACCGCGTTTGTATTCCACATGTCAAAAATTCTTAGGTAGAAATTTATTGCAGTCTTTAATATATCACAGTAGTTTCCAGGTGAAGCGATCTTAAGTCAGTGGTGATGAAATTCCTATATATAGAAGAAGATAATTGAATATCAAAGAGATATGTGTGAGGGAAGAAGAGAAGAAAGAGAAGAAAAAGAGTGAAAGGAGAATAAATTCATACTCGTGAAAGAGCCCAAACTCGGTAAGAAGTGAAAGATCATAGTAAAATCTCATCTCCATGTATCACTGTAATATATAAGTTCATAGTTTTATGAATTCATTCTCAAGAATGTTGAATTACTTGGGTGAACCTTATTTACATTTATTGGTTGTAAAAGAAATCAAGATTTCCAATATCATGGTGGTAAAAGTTGTTTACATTTTATTGTAAAGCTTGTTTAAAATTGGGTTAGGCTTAAAGAAGTATGCGAAGTAACTTGTGCAAAGTTAGTCTTCCTCAAGTTAAAGAAGTTTGGGAAGTAAATGTTGTGCCAAGTGCCAAGTTTATTTATGCCAAATTCCATTTATACAAAGTAAAGTATTTGAAGTAAAGCGAAGAGAAAGAAAAATATTTATTTACTGCGCAATTCAATCTTTTGACTGGTCCGTGTGCTTTTCCCTTGAAATGTCAATTTATTAATATTAGTGTTAGTGTTAATTTTAACATTTTTTTTTTAATATAAATATTAATTAAAATAATTTCAATATTCATATTAGTGTTGATGTTAATTTTAACGATTTTTTTAATAATTAATATTAATAAAATAATTTTAACATTAATGTTGTTATTAACTTATTATTAATACTACTTTATAATTTATCCCTTTATTTTACTCATAATTTATAAAAATTATATATATATATATATATAAAATTGAACTTCTTAAATTTCTCTTAAATATATATATAAATAATATTGAACTTTCTTATATTTTTTTAGAAATGAGAGATTCCCTCTCTTATGAAACGCCTAATTGATCTCAACATTTCATTCACGTGTTTCCAGAATATGCCACTTAGTTCTTCCTTAAAATACCATTAAGCAACAGAGAAACTATAACTTTTCTTTATGCTTTAACACTGGTTATGGCAAAGATCTGGTGGAAAATTTTGTAGAAGACAGAACTTTAAATGATATTATGTTTGAATTTATTATTCATAACTATATAGTAATAGACCTTTCGAACCTATTGCATTTTTTGTTTGCACAGGATGGATAGAGCATATTTCTTCCGACGTGCTTCTGCTGGAACTATACTACTCCAGATTAAAAAACATTAGAGATAATACAGATATTTTATATCACTATAGTTCCATATAAATAAAAATATGAGAGATAATAATGATTTTATATGCTATAATTCCAGAAAGACCTGAGAGATATATTTGCTCAACTCAATAAACTTTCAGAGGCGTCCATTGCTTGAAATTCCTTGACACGTATAGAATTATTAATGATTGATGAACATCCACCTTCAATTTTAAATATTTCTCATTGCTGAATATTGATTGCCATTTATCCTACTGCAATCCTTGCACATTATAGAGCACTAGATTTCCAATACATCGATGTTCTTAGGGTTTCTGCATCAATCCTTGCAGCCAGATGCTCGCAGCTCTTCAAATTGGGGTAGCTTAGGCTCCATGTCTTATGGGTTTTTCTCGGCTGGGCCATAGTGGTCATCCCTTGAGAAAATCAAGAAGTGACAATATTCCCTTGTTGGGCTGGGAAAGTGTCAGAAAATAAAAATAATTAAAACCTAAATGTTTTTGAAAAATCTTCAATTTACACCTAGCCTTATTACAACTATTTCATTAATTAATTAATACAAACTATTTTATTAATTTAAAACTACAATTATTGGTTGTGAGCAAACCAAGCAACTGCGTCAAGCCTACGCAGACATATGTCGTGAGCAGTGCAGATCTTCTGATATCGATGTTAGATTTTGAGATGTGAAGTACAAGCAATCTAGTGTGTTGCATGTGCATGCTAGCTTAGACGGTTGGTTTCAATTACAAATCATTTCAACGTTGTCATGTAATAACATTTCCAATAACGTAGATCGATTTTGATAATAGTCAAAACATTTGTTTTCAACCACTTTCAATCCCAATAACTTTGTCAGATTTTGGGATCCTTATATTCACATAAAAAAATGTTGAGGTTGGATTGTGCACTTGTTTAACGCAGCAGAAATCTATGCTATTGTTTGGTGTATTTTTAGGGTAAATTTCGAGTCAAGGCTGTCACATAATTTTGACTTTTTTTTAAGGCCAACTCCTAATCAAAGCACAAGATAGTTCCTAAGGAATGTTTCTAAAGCTATTAAAATATTTTCAATGAATTAGTTTAAGATATTTTCTAAGGAGTTTATGATTTAAAAAAGTTTCCAAAATTACTTTGCAAAATAATTTAAATAAACACTTTCACCGGAAATGAAATGAGGAGATTTTTTTTAATCCAAACCAAAAAAGGTTAATCCCTAAGAAATGTTTCTAAAGCTATTAAAATGTTTTATTTTCAAGGAATTAGTTTAGAATGTTTTTTAAAAAGTTTATGATTTAAAATAGTTTCCAATATTACTTTGCAAAATGGTTTAAATAAACACTTTCACCACGAAATGAAATGAGCAGGATTTTTTTATCCATACTGATCTACTCGCTTCGATGTGATTTCCCAAGTTTCATCACTTTTGGCCCCATCTTGGGGAATTCAACCGTCCAGCGCTCATGCATGCATGCTTACAAAGTCAATCATCCTTCAAATTTAAGTTAATTTTAAAGTTTTTTTGAACTTCGAAATAGAAAACAACTTTCAATTAATTAAGTTCATTATTAATAAGTGGTTTGATTATTTTGCATGGAATATCTAATTTTTAAAAAAATATTAATTTTTTTATTTGTAGAGAATGTATTTAAGTATTAAGTTAAATTATTTAATTTTTATTAATACTTTAAAATATATATAATATAAAATTTTAATTTTATAAATTTAGAAATGTGAAAAGTTTTTAAATTTATTTTATTTTATTTTTTATTTTTTAATTTATAAATCATTTTTAATTTAATAAATAAATTATTATTATATATTAATTTAAAATAAAATTAAAAAAAATGAATGTAATTATTTAAAATAAAATTGAAAAACCTATCAACTGTAAGTGCATTATTAATATACTCCTTGTATTAAGTTGTTGATTTGAAACTCTATGAATTTTAGTTTAGCTAAAAAAATGAATTTCTTTTAAAACGGTTAACAAGTAATCAGATTAATTAATTATTATAAATGACACTATCATACTAATATACTTGTTATCAAATTCATAATAGAATCTATTACGATTCTTTAATATATATTTATTTAAAATATTAACTTTGAATACAAAATTTCAATAACATTAACATATGGTACAGTCAAGTCATAAAAAAATATCAAACTAATTAATTTTTATTAAAATTAATAAATAAAAATTTATATTAAAATAAATCATAAAAATTTGTAGAATTAATTCTCGTTTTTAATAGTTAAATAAAAACTTATATTGAAATATATATGGGAAAAAGTTAAAATTTTAAATATTTTCAATTAACTAATAACCACTTTATAATTTAAATAAAAAAACTAATTCTACATAAATTTATGTAAATTTCTTTATATCTAATATATATGATTTGAGCATTACTTACTTCTCGATATATATTTTCATTCTTAATAAAATATTTTTTAGAATTACTATAATTTATTAATAACTTTTATATATACTTATTCATAATGATATTCTTCATTTTTAATATATTAATTATTAATTTTTTTATTTTTATAATAATTATAAGAAAACAAATTTTCATTCTTACAATTTTGACTATTATTTATTTATTTATAAATAATATAGAATTTATAATTTATTTATTTATAAATAATATAGAATTTATATATAAATCATATAGAATTTATATATAAATCATATAGAATTTATATTATACTTTTAATTGTATTTTTATTTGAATATAATTTGTTTATTTATAAATAATATATAATTTTAATAATATTTTTTTTGTATTTTTACTTGAAATTATATTGAAAACACTTTATTTTTATTTTTTAAAATAATTATCAATTTCTTAATTCACAATTTATAATTTTTTATAAAAATCCATTTACTATTAATTTATTAATTTATGTGAAGTAAATTAATGTATTACAACTAAATTTACGAAAAGAACTCATCACACAAAGCATTATATGATTCTTATGGCATTATCATTTGTTGGCCTCCTAATACAATTTCGTTTCATGATATTTTATGAAAACTAATATCCATGGCTACATTTTGCATGACTTTGTCTTGCGCATTTTCTACATTAGATATATATGTTTCACCACTGTTGAATAAACTTATCTATTTGTTCTTGCTCCATGCTCCAACTATTTTCTTGGTGTTTTCATTATTATCTATACCATTTATTTATATATCACAGATGATTAAGCAACAATCATTATTTATTCATTCATAAGTTAGAAGTCGAATTAGAGGCATGCCATGTCTAACATTGTTAATTCTTCACTACCACCCACCCATTATTGAGGGTATCCTCTATAGGGAGGTTACTTTTCCTTCACACTAATTATACATGATAATGTTCTCAATGTTAAAGCCTCATGCAAAAGAGAGGATCCAAAGGACCCATAGATACAAAATCCCAAGTTGATTCCTCATACTTTGAACACAAGTGGAAATATACTTCGACACTTATTTTTTCAATTACTGAAGAAGAAAAGAGATAAACCAAAAATTCAATGGTAACAATGGGCAGGATGCATACAAATTAGGTCTATCAATTTAATTTCATCAGTTTTTCTGTACATTTTAGGTTGTATCTTCTATTTTCTCTTTTAGGTTGTATGCCCCATATTATTTTGGGATGTTGCTTGCCCATTTTGATACCGATTGACCATAATAAACCTGTAAACTTGCTTATCAATTTCAATTGCTTATTTAAATCTCATAACTATAAAATTAACATTGTACTAAGTGAGTGACAATATGGTAGTTTCTTTTTCATTAAATCTCTCAAAAATCATTATTTTCTTCAAAAAAAAATAGTCATAAACATAATTTTAAATTTAAAGCAGGGACTAGTGGCTTTGCAGCTATTTCTCTTGTCTATTTAGGTATGTAAAAACAAGTCACAAGGCATGCCCCTTTTTTAAAAATATTGTAAATTTAACTTTAGGGGAAGGTATTTTTTAATAATGGGGATAAAAATAAAAGGCATATTTAGGTTTAGCGCAAGGGGGTGGAATTATTTTTTAATTATTATTAAGTATCATAGTGAAATTTTTCCATGGAAAGGCTTTACAAAGTGGGGAGGGGAGGTTAATTTTTTTTATTACAATAATGGACAATGGAAAGGCGAAGCATAGAAAAAGGGGGTTTTTAACCTTCTAGACATAGGGAAAAAGATGAATCTAGCTGATGAAGAAAGCCACACCAATATAAATAAAAAATGTTATGACAAAAAAATTGGTAAAATTCGACCAACAAGACGCACATGACAAGGGTTGACAGAATTTTCCAAGAGCGATGCAAGGGTCAAACAATGACAGATTTTGCAAAATGAACTACGGGTGTGATGAATGCTTCTAGCATGAATAAATGGTATAGGATGGATAACATGATGGCATTAATGGGATGCATCAGAAAATTTTAATCAATGGTAACTAACCACATCAAAACTCGACGAAAATTCCCACAATAGGTGTGAAAGCTATGGAGAAATTGAGTATGGACGTGAAGATGAATTTTTTTGGGATCCATTAATGAGATCAAATGGGACAACAACATCATTAACTATGTTCTCCTTTGTCATTATCATCTGATGCTTCAAAATCTTGTCGATGTTGAGGCATCAATATCTAGCCAAAAAAACAACAAACATAAGAAACATGATGGCACATGACTCGATAACAACTAGCTAACATGATGGAAATGCATGCATGAAGTAGATACAGTTAATCATATTCATCCCCGAAAAGGATAGGGAATGAAAGGATTAAGTCTATAATTCCACAATGGATAGAGCAACGGGATGAGAAAATAACAATTCAACATATTCATGCAAATCTTTAGGAACCACCCAATAGTTATGCTCCCTCCACATCATGTCATCCCTTGTATATCACAACTAAATTTAATCATGTTATAGGTTAAAATCTAAATGTTCCGGAGAAAGGGAATAGTGGCATATAATACTGAAAGACGTCAAATTCCAAGGAAACTCATTTGGGTGACTGCAGCAAGTAAAAGACTGAAAGAAATTAGACAAGAAAATGAAAACGTCAAACTGATAAAATTAAAAACCGCTAAAATAATGAGATGAAACAAAAAACTAAATGCAAAAACATAGAATCAAAATGACCTATGACTACAAATGCAAGCCTAAACTACTACTACGAAGGATGAAAAGTCAATCATGGAAGCTGCCATTTATTGTAGACAAAGGCATAAAAAATGTTATGACAATAATTGCTTAGATCATGAGAATTGAATGATATTTTTATTTGAATGCCAAAAAATAAGAGGAGTGTGATTGACAATTTCTAAAAAAAAATGGTAGTCTTCGTTAAAATAGATAAAAAGAAATGCAAACCATATGAATTAGTACTAGTAATCTATCAAAATTCGTTATGCATGAATCCCAAATGAAATTTTGAACACCAACCCGAGATATTTCTTGTCCTATCCATTACTTATGAATCATGATGGATTGATTAGGAATGATGCATTTAATATCTTCTTCAGAATTAGCAATGGTTAAAGATGCTTGCCCTCTTAATTATCGATTTCCTCATCGACATACTGTTGAAGGTTAAATTCATGGAATTCAACATAGGTAGACTACGAATGAATACAAGATGAGGTGTTTCCTTCGAGAATGATAGGTTTATCATTATCAGTAACCTTTATGATCTCAATATCATGATAAAATAGACTCATCCTTTCGAGAGAGACTTGGGATAATTATTGTAAATAGTATGCAAATTACCTTGGAATAAGGAATCACTCTCACATAGGATATGATCATTGAAATTAGGGACCTTAACGATCTCAAGCTCATCATCAAGCTGGAAAGGATCTTCAATGAAATCAAGTGGGTAATTCGTGTAGATGGGTTTTGGGATTTCCTCCAAAGAATAAGGCTTCCACTAAAGGGTAGGGTTGTTGGAAATAGGGTCCTCGTCTCCAATAAAGAAGGATCAAGCATCCTTCTCAATTTTCTCATGGACAAGCTGAATATCCTCGATTATGAGGGGCTCATCAAAATCATTGCTCACAAAATCATCTAATCCTAAACATTCATGGTAAAAAAGAGGAGGGAAAAAAATCTCAGGATCAATTATAAACCATATACTCACAAGGACCAATCTCTTCCCTATGATGATCAAAATTCTCCAAGGTAATCTCGTCATGGAATAAGGTATCATATTGTAAATTACAAGTCCCATCCTTAATTTGGACTTCATGTTGTTAGTCAGGGGAACAAGGTGTATCATGGAAAGGTGATGTGTCATATTCTTGAGGCATGGGAATATTAAAGGTCTACTTGAAATTGTCATGGAAGATAGTGTCGTCAAAAGGGAAAAGCTCATGGATGTCTTGCAGATCAGTTGAATATGGAATTTGAGGATGAGGTAGGATGAAATATTCCTAAGAAGTGGGAACATGATATTATTGACTAAAATTATCTAGGATATATCATCATAAAAAAGGAAAACCTAGTGAACATCTGGTGCAGGAGGGGATACCGATTCATAGACATCAATTGTATTGCTAATCATATTGTCAAGGGAGTTGGCGAGTTGGGGATAATCATTAGGATATAGATTGTTGATTATATTGTCACACTGCTTCTAAGACTTTTTGGTGGGCATTGGGATTATTATTCTCATCACAGAAATCACACCAAGGATTCTTTGAATTGTCAAACACAGTCTTGGCATTTTGAAGAATTCCCCCAACCTTGGATAGAATAGTCAGGCATAAAATAAAACCAATTGGAAGCCTTCTTTCGAAGTGTATGCAAAAATATGTAAACCATGAGGGAAGGATCCGTTATTTCAAGGGAAAGATAAAATTCGAAGAAGCTTTTGATGTGATCATTAATATTTTCATGAGGTAGACCTATGGAGTGGGGAAGGCTAGAGTCCAAACACCAGGATCTTGGGTGATAATCCGAAATGCCCAGAGTATTAATAGGTACAACAACAAGACACCAAACAATAATCATGATTGAACGATAGATGAAAAAAATATATTACAAAGATAATCTTAAAGGGATTGGATAAAAAAGAATTTAAAAAAAAATAATGAACTTCAGTCCCCAACGGATTTTCCATTTTATGTTGATGCTCAAGTTTGACATTAGGGATGAACACTAAAAAACACCCTTAGATGGATTGTCAAGGGGAATATGGGGATGGAACCCAAGTGATTCTTAAATCCCTCAGATGAATGGGATTCACAATGTTAACTAATGAAGCTAAATGCATTATTTAATTGCATTCTAATGAAATAAAATTGTATATGTAATAATCTTAGGAAATAAATTTAAATAATTGATTGCATTGAAATTTAAATCTACATCTAAACACTAACCAATGAATTAAAAAAAATAAGTTTTAATTATGAAAATGTACAAAATTAACTAAGTAAACAAGGGAATAATTTTAAAATCAAATGATAGACTAATGTGATTAACTTGAAAAATGTTAGTCATAAAATATATGCATATTGAGGTGGTGCCATTGGTGGTATGGTTTTACTTGATTTGTTTATGTCACCATGATTATCTATTAGGTATGCACGTTTCATTATCTCTTGCATAAAAAATTGTATGTGTCTTTTGCTTTACCCATGCATTGCATTTGTTATTTATTGCATTTCATTTTTTATTTGAGCAGTGTAGGATGGATGTGTATACCTTTGTTGCATTTGGATTTTTTGTCGTTTGAAGTGTGTGTAGGTTTACAAGTCCCATAATATTTAGAGGTACTCACACTCTCCATGTAGAAGTGTGTGTCTCGTAGTTGGATTGAACTATTATGCCCTAGATTCTCTGTAGTGCACCTTACCAGATGCACCAAAGAGGGGTGTATTTTTTCCTTTGTAAAAGGCCAAGTTGGGACTTGTTTATGTAAAAGTGTTGGGTCTAGTGGGGCTCAATACCCTTGGTCTATTCATGGAAAGTACTATTGGTCCTAATTTCAAGGAGGCTTGCTGACAACCCCTTGATGGGTGGTAACCCCTCATCGTGTTGGGCATTTATGCCCTATGTAGGTGTTTGGTGCACCTTGGAATGAATCCATTAGGATGCATGGCTTAGGCCCCCCTATACATAATTATGTTTATCATTTGTAGAGGTGATTATGCTTGTAAGGGTTGTCACACCCACCTTATCACACCTCATTTATTCCCCCTTAGACCTATCTTGTTTTATCATCCCTCCTTCTTAGTCATATTAATCTTGAGGAGCAAATCAGCCACCGCCAAAGCAAGTTTCTTTAGGGAAACAGACACATGTTGGGGTTAGATAGGGCATGGTTTCCACCTTCCAAGCTCAAATCACCATCAAGTTGAAGCATTTCTACATTTTTTTTATCATTTTTTATCGTTTATGAGGTTTAGTCTCCAGATTGTGGATGACAAATCCTAAAAAATCATTAAAATTCATTTTAAAGACAAATTAGGTAGGTTAGCTTAAAAGACAATGGAGTTATCCTTTTGTCATATAAATGAGGCAACTCCTCTTCATTTGTAATCAAGATCATGGGATCATGCATAACTACAATTTTATTTCTTCTTGTGTATATGGGTTATTGAGTGGTGTGCACCTCCTTTATTTCCAATTTATAGGGTTTTCAAGGATCAAAGTTGATATGTGAAGATTATTTACTATATTTCAAGGCTATTATATGGTTGAAGGACTCTTGAGGTGCTTTTCTTTTCTCCCTTTATTCTCAATTATGGAAAGATCTCTATAAATCTTGTCTTTTATTCCTAGAGGCATCCAAGGTAGGAGTAAGTGAGGATTTTTATGCATAAAAGTCCAGTATTATTAGTAAGAGATCCCTCATGGGTATTTCTTGTTTGGGCCTGGCCATATTTCTTTTCCCTAACTAGATCAAAGGATAACACAACCTAGGGTTTCTTATCTTTGCCCTAGTTCTTTCAAGTATTAAATTACCAATTTTAAGGAGAAACATTAACCCAAATTTCTCAGTGACCAAAAGGAATAAGATTTAGATATAATTCCCACATCTTCACCAAATTATCCTTTTACAAAATTCTTGTATTATGTAATGGAAAAAATACAAAAAATATAAAATATAAAAAACCCTATTTTTTTTTTTAAAATGATTTTTTTTTCCATTAAATTCATTTTACTTGTTTATATTTACCACTCTAATAAATTTTTGAGTTGATTATATATATGAAAAACACATAAAAAGTGCAAAAAATCCAATAAAAAGTTGTTTTGCAACTCAAATAAGCCCTAAATAGGGTGGCATCGGCCCTAGGGAGAGTGATGTCATATTCTAAAGGATTCTACAACCTTGTTGCAGATATGGTATAAATGTTTTGCAGGTCCAATTTTGATAGGAGATCAAACCCTATTGGTTTCAATGGGTTCCCACTTCATCTCCAAGTCTTGGTCGTTGACTTCGGGGGGGTTTGAAGTTCCAAACCAAGCTTTTCAGCCATGTAATACCCCATTTTTCCCTTGATGTGTATTTGGCTTTGATGTAAATACTGTGTATGTACATTATGTGTATTTTCCCTAGTGTGGAGCTCAAGGCCAAGGCCCCACTAGTGGATGTTTACGTTTATTGCTTAGGAAAGTATTTGGACAGTTTGATTATTCATGGGATGAGTAAGCCATGAAGGAATGTACTATGATGTAATTATTACTGAATGAATAAAATAACCAAGAAGCTGGCTAAGGAGGCAACGAATGAGAAGGGGCCATGTGTATCCACTAGGGAAAGGTGAGGGGGTTTGGGATTGGTTGCCCATGTTTCCACATGTATGACTGAGAACCTGTTTGAACTCCCTGCTGACATTAATGCAACTGTAGTGGGTGGTTGAGAACCCTAATTGCTGAGGCCGCTGGAGTATGGAGCATGCCTGCGATTTTGTATGGCAGGGCATGGCTCTGATCACTTGTTTGGGACGACACTCAATCACCCAAGGGAACTCGTTGAACCTGTTTGACTATCCCGGGGTGGAGAGACATTCATTCCATCATTCCTTACTTACTCGCCACTCATGCATTTACCATTGCAGAGCCATCGACCCACGCAAAGAATTCATTCAAAACCTCCTGTATACGCTGAACTAAGCCAGGGAGGGAAAATCTGAGGTTAATTGTGCTTCCTGTGTGGGAGAAAAATCCTGAGAGCTGATAGCCGTAGCACTGAGTGTGCAAACCCTAGTTATAGCGGCGAAGTGGTATTGATAGAAGAGGTTACAGAGTGGTAATGGAAGAGCAGTCGTGAGGAAAAACCAAGCCTGGTAACGAGTCAGTTGTTGAACTGTGGGAGGGAGTTGGGTTGCTTGATAAACCCAGTGAAGGCTATAGTCTCATATAACTAGTGACTAGACCTTTCTATGCCCATCCTAGAATAGCACTGGAAGGTAAGATGCCTTGAGAGACTGTGTAACAGTGATGTAGGTCATCCTTTTGTTGGTTGTGGTAGGTATTGTGGGTGCCAGGTCAACTGAGTGTTGATATTCCTGCATCTCTGTGGATGAGCTCACTGGATTAGAAATTCCTTCCTTGTTGTCCCCGGATGCTTGATGAACCCCTGTAGGTTGGCTTAGCATGGGTAGGTTCCCTGGAATGCTTGATAAACCCAACTATAGAATTATTTAGTATGAGAATGGAGCCTTGACTGTGAGAAAACCTATTAGCCCTCCTTACACTGCCCAGCTCGGGGGTGATCTCTCAGCTGAAATAGTATAGGCTGGACAGAGATCTAAGGTTGGGTGGAATGTTACTCTCACTTATCCAGTTACTTCGGAATTGAAATATAAATATTATGGTGTTTTCAAATGATGGTGTTTCATTGTTATGAATGATTGCTTATGTTTCATGGTGCAATTGTTGGATGTATGATTGTATGAATTGTTGACATGAAGTCATGTGCAGGCCTGAGTAAAAGGCTGAGTTCACTATCATATGTATATCTTATACTGCTTAATTTTATTTCCTTGCAATTCTTGCATATGTTATATGTGTTTGTTAAATCTGTTAATGCATTTTACATGTTGTAATGAATGATAGTGTTCCATTGGTTGAATATGAAAGTTTATGTATACTAACCCTGTGGAGGAGATGTATGCTTACACTGGATCCCTAGGGAATATAGGGAATCCATGGAAGTGGTTGGAGAAACCTCTGTGGGTCAAATGGAAAGGAAGATGTTGACAGGCAGAAGGATTGGAAGTGTCTAAGTGGATACATGGACATAACTTCAAAGAATAAATGAGGAGGTTAGATACCCCAGCTGATCATAGGATTAAACCATTGGATAGAGATATCCAAGAGCTTTCCAGTGGCACCAACCTTGCCCCATTTGGATGCTGGAGGAAGGAGTTATGCCCCTTAGAAAATTTGGGAAAATTGCCCTTGCAGAGGCAGGGTACCACATGCCTGATTCTGCAATTGCGGGTTGCGGGATGCGGGATCGTCAAGTTCATATGATGTATTTTGGAATCCCACAATTGTGCATCCGCGTTTGCGGGATGCGGGTTGCGGGATCTCCAAATTCTAAGTTATGCGTGTTTGGAATTTCCGCAATTCCGCCTACACATTTATGGGTTTCGAATTGTGGGATTTGCACTTGCGGGATGTGGGTTGTGGGATCGCTAAGGTCATAGATATATGTTTTGGGAGTTTCCGCAATTCCTCTTTCCCAATTGTGGGATGGGGATTGTGGGATTCCAGTTGCGGGTTCACAACTGCGGGTTGCGGATTGTGGATTTGAATTCTTCTGACTGTGTGTATGGGCATTCAGTTGATGTTTTGAAAGAAAAAAAAAGGATCACTATCTCCAGTGTCCAGGTGGGTCAGTGGGGACGTGATAGAGTGGTATCAGAGCTTTAGTTGTAGCACTGGGAGCTATTTGGGCCAGACCGTACATGAATTTTGGCCAAGAAATGCACCCATGGCGTGGTCTTCATTCTGATTGATTAATTGTTCAAAATGAATAATTCTTGGTTTGAATGGTATGATAGAGCTTATTTTCATGCTTGTGATATCTAATAGAATGTATGTATCTGATGCATAGAGATAGCAACAACTGTAAGACGAATTGTATCACATGGCAATGCATAGAATGGTGTAAGAATCGTTACTCTGAATGATGCGCAGGATCCGTTTGGGCCAGAAGATGATGTACTGGATGAGAATGTGGAAGAAGCACATACAGAAGCCGAGTTTGATGGAACAAGGGAGCAAGTGACTCCCCCAAACTTGGCTGAGACTATGGTTAGCTTTAATGAGTGGATGATGAAAGCGCAAGAAGAGCAACATCAACTCAATGCATCCATTTTGCAGAGTCTTACGGACTTGTAGAAAAGGATTAATGGTGGTTATAACCTGAGCCACGAAGGTTGAGTGGAAAGGAATGCAGAAATTCAATCTAGGGGTCAGTCCATGAGAAGAACTCCAATCCCTAGAAGAGGTTATATGGGTAGAAGGCATAAGACACCTTCTCCTAAGTTTTCTTCCAGTAGGTCAGATGATTCCGAGGGTTCTCAAAGGATCCCAAGATGCACTTCTAGCAACAGTAAGGGCAGAAAGAAACATAGAAGTATCCCATAGGGTGAATTTAGGAAGGCAAGGCCTCCTACTTTTGATGGTGAAAGTAAAGAAGGTCAAGAAGCAAAGGCATGGCTTGTTAGAATAAATAAGTACTTCAAAATGCATGAGTACTTAGAGAATAAAAAGGATAAGGTTTCTATCTACAACCTTAGTGGAAGAGCTTCTATTTCGTGGGATCACCTCATGCAAGTAAAAGGAATCAATGAAAGAAGAGTTAGTTGGGGTAGATTCCAAAGATACTTTCAAGAGAAGTACCTATCAACTAGGTATTATGATAGAAAAATAAAAGAGTTCAATGAAATCATATTGGGATAGAACACTATGAACGAGCATGTTCATAAGTTTCTGGAGTTGTTGAGGTATGTGGACCACATCAAGGATGAAAGAGTGAAGAGTAAGAGTTTCCTTGGTATTCTACCGCAGAACTACAGAGATAGGATAGAGTTTGTAAATCCACCAAGCTTGGATGAATGCATCGAAATGGAAGAGCATTGCTATGAGTAGAATAAAGGTAGGGAAGAGGCACAACCAACATGGAAAGGTAAACCCAAGGGAAGGTTTGATCAGAAGAAAGGTGATTTTAAGCCATCGTTCAGAAATCAGCCTAGGAGATTTCCACAAGGCCAGCAAGCAAGAAGAGAATTCAAGCTAGCTGTAGCAGTCGATAGAGCGTTAAAAGGGCCACTTTAGTGTTGGGGTTGTGGGGAGAACCACATGCTCAGGGATTTCCCAACTACAAAGAAGAACCATGAGATCTTGCACAATGTTAGGGGAGAAGCTATAGTAGGTGACATGGCAAGAGCAGCACCTAGAATTTATGCAGCACTGGATGATCACCAAGTAGACCATTAGTCAATAGTGGTGGAGGTTGCAGGTAAGATTGCTGAGCAATCTATTTCTGTTTTGATTGACCCACGGTCTACTCGTAGTTATGTATCTCCTAAGATAGTTGGAAGCTGTTATCTTGGTAGAGTAAAGCATGAGAAGGCTTGGCTAGTTAAATTGGCCACCGATACCAAGAGAAAGGTAAGTGAAGTGGTGAAGGAGTGTCCTATAGAGTTGAATGGACTCCTCACACATGTTGAATTAAATATTTTTCCATTGGGATCGTATGATGCCTTAACTGGCATGGACTGGTTGGAAAGGCATAGATCCAAGGTGGAATGCTATGAGAAAGCATTGGAATTCCTTGATGATGAAGGCCAACCAAGGTTGGTTAGAGGGATTGCAAAGTACGTTTTCGTGAGGCAGATTTCAGCTCTGCAATTAAGGAAGTTTTATAAAAAGGGTTTCCAGCTATATGTTGTACATATATCAGATTGAACAGAAGATAAGGGACCTAGAGTAGAAGACTTCCAGATATTGCAGGAGTTCTAGGATGTGTTTCCATATGAGGTTCCAATATTTCCACCTAAGAGAGATATTGACTTTTCCATTAATCCTTTTCCACGAGCATCACCCATCTCCAACGATCCTTATAGAATGAGCACACCAGAATTAGTAGAGTTTAAGATGTAGCTGCAAGAGTTAATGGACAAAGAGTATGTCAAACCGAGTGTATCCCCATGGGGTGCACCAGTGTTGTTTGTTAAGAAGAAGGATGGAACATTGAGGCTGTGTATTGATTACAGGAAGCTCAATAAAGTGTCAGTCAAGAACAAGTAACCCTTGCCAAGGATTGATGACTTGTTTGATCAAATGAAGGAAGCTAAAGTGTTTTCAAAGATTGACTTGATTTCTGGGTACCATCAAGTAGGATAAAGGAAGAATACATTCATAAGACAGCCTTCAGAACTAGGAATGGTCATTATGAATTTACAGTGGTGCCATTTGGTCTTACCAATGCACCTGCTACATTCATGTGCGTCATGAATAGTGTCTTTAGCAAGTATTTGGATAAGTTTGTGATTGTGTTCCGAGATGACATTCTTGTGTACTCAAAGAATGAAGAAGAGCATGATGATCATTTAAGGATGGTATTTCAAGTCCTTAGGGAGAACCAAATGTAAGCTAAGTTGAGTAAATGTAACTTATATCAAGAAAAGGTGCAGTATTTGGCTCATATTATATTAGCAGAAGGCATTCCAGTATATCCAGAGAAGACTGAGGCCATCATGGATTGGTCCACTCCAAGGATTGTAGCTTATGTTAGATATTTCATGGGCCTTGCTGGTTACTATAGAAGGTTCATTAAGGGCTTCTCCAAGATAGCTCATCCAATTACTTCACTACAGAGGAAAAACATCAAACTCACATGGTCTGAAAAATGTGAAAGAAGTTTCCAGTAGCTGAAGGAGTTGCTTACTAGTGCACCTGTGTTGAATATTATAGATCCGAGTAAGGATTTTGTGGTATGTACCGATGCTTGCATTGAGGGACTCGGTGAAGTGCTAATGCAGGAAGGTTCTATAATTTTTTATGAGTCAAGAAATCTGAAAGAGCATGAAAGGAACTATGCCACCCATGACTTAGAGCTAGCATCCATAATTCAGGCTCTCAAGAGATGGAGGCATTGTTTTTTGGGAAGGATATTTGAGCTCAGAACTGATCATTTGAGTTTAAAATACTTGTTTGACCAACCAAATTTGAATGCAAGGAAGACTAGATGGATGGAGTTTCTTTGTGAGTTTGATTTAGAGATTAAGCATGTCAAAGGTAAAGAGAATAAGGTTGTTGATGCACTCCGTAGGAAATTCCACATTGCAGCAATAAGTAGATGTGAATCAAACATTAAGGCAAGAATTTTAGAGGCTCAACATAATGATGAACCCTATCTTCAGATTAGAGAGAAATTGCAGTAGAATGTTATAGAGGAAAAGTATGAAAGATATCAACTAGGCGAGGATGATGTTCTCATCTATCAAAACACCAAACTGTACATTCCAAACAGTGTAGATTTGAATAAGCTGGTGATAAATGAGATACACCAAAGACCATACTCAAGACACCTAGGATATCAGAAGGCTATATCAACAGCAAGGAAGTAGTACTTTTGGCATGGTATGAAGAAGGACATAGTTTAGTACATTGCTAGATGTCAGAAGTTCCAATAGGTCAAGGCAAAGCACCAACATCCAACAGGATTGTTGCATCCCTTACCCATCGCAGAGTTGAAGTGGGTAGTGATTTCTATGGATTTCATAATAGGATTTCTTATGATAGTGAAGAATCATGATTCAATCATGGTTGTGGTGGAAAAGCTATCAAGGGTAGCTCATTTCATTCTAGTCAAATCCACCCATAAGGATAATGACATTGCGGATATCTTCATGAGGGAGATATTCAGACTGCATGGATTTCCCAAGGCAATAGTTTCAGATCATGACACAAATTTCACCTCCAATTTTTGGAAAGGTTTGTTCCAAGAGTTGGGAACTCAGTTGAAGTTTAGTACAGCCTATCATCCTCAGACAGATGGTCAGATTGAGAGAGTGAATCAAATCCTTGAATATATGTTAAGGATGTATGTGATGGATAAGCCATCTAAGTGGGAAGATTAGTTTTACTTAGTGGAATTTGCCTACAACAATGGGAATCAAGCATCACTGAAGATGAGTCCTATTGAGGTATTGTATGGAAAAGGATGCATAAATCCAGTGAACAGAGACAACCTAGTGAACAAAGTAGTACTTGGACCTGAAATGATTGAGGAGATGGAACAGGAAGTTGTTAAAATCAAGCATAATTTGAAGGCAGCACAGGACAGGCACAAGGGTTATGCATATCTGAAGAGAATGCATAAGGAATTTCAGATTGGGGATCATGTCTACTTGAGAGTGAGACCTAGGACGAGTTCCATGAAGATGGGAAGTTGTGCCGAGTTGGCACCCAGACATTGTGGGCCGTTTGAAATACTTGATAGGATAGGGCCAGTTGCATATAGGATTGCACTGCCTATTAACATGAAATATCATAATGTTTTCCATGTATCTTTGCTTAAGAAATATGTACATGATCCTAATCATATCATTGATTGGCATGTGATATAGGTGGAACCGGAGGGAGAGTTCCAGGTGGATCCTACATGCATCCTTGACAGGAAGGTTACCTTGCTCCGGAATCCATCCATAGGGAAGGTAAAGGTGAAATGGAGGCACCTTAGTCTAGAAGAGGCCACATGGGAGCTGGAGGATGCCATGAAAGAGGCATTCCCATTTTTGTTCAGTTTTGAGAACACTGAGGATGGTGTTATTTTAAGGGAGAGGGAGTTGTAATACCCCATTTTTCCCTTGATGTGTATTTGGATTTGATGTAAAAACTGTGTATGTACATTATGTGTAATTTCCCTAGTGTGGAACTCAAGGCCAAGGCCCCACTAGTGGATGTTTAAGTTTATTGCTCAGGCAAGTATTTGGATAGTTTAATTATTAAGCCATGAGGGAATGTAAATGATGTAATTAATACTGAATGAATAAAATAACCAAAAAGTTGGCTAAGGAGGAAACAAATGAGAAGGGGCCATGTGTATCCACTAGGGAGAGGTGAGGGGGTTTGGGATTGGTTTACCATATTGCCACATGTCTGACTGAGAACCTGTTTGAACTCCTTGTTGACATTGATGCAACTGCATTGGGTGGTTGAGAACCCTGATTGCTGAGGCAACTGGAGTATGGAGCATGCCTGCGATTTCATATGGCAGGGCATGGCTCTAATCACTTGTCTGGGACAACATTCAATCGCCCAGGGGAACTCGCTGAACCTATTTGACTATCCAGGAGGGAGAGACATTCATTCCATAATTCCTCACTTACTCGCCACTCATGCACTTACCAATGTAGAGCCATCCACTCACGCAGAGAATTCATACAAAACCTCCTGTATACGTTGAACTAAGCCAAGGAGGGAAAATATGAGGTTAATCGTGCTTCCTATGTGGGAGAAAAATCTTGAGAGATGATTTCTGTAGCACCCGGTGTGCAAACCCATAGTTACATTGGCGAAGTGGTATTGATAGAAGAAGTTGTAGAGTGGTAATGGCAGAGCGATCGTGAGGAAAACACAAGCTTGGTAACGAGTGAGTTGTTGAACTGTGGGAGGGAGTTGGGTTGCTTGATAAACCCAATGAAGGCTATAGTCTCATAGAATTAGTGAATGGACCTTTCTATGCCCATCTTGGAATAGCATTGGAAGGAAATATGCCTTCAGAGAATGTGTAACAGTGATGTAGGTCTTCCTTGTGTTGTATGTGGTAGGTATTGTGGGTGACAGGTCAACTGAGTGTTGATATGCCTACAACTCTGTGGATCATCTCGTTGGCCTAGCAATGCCTTCCTTGTTGTCCCTGAATGCTTGATGAACCCCTGTAGGTTGGATTAGCATGGGTAGGTTCCCTGGAATGCTTGATAAACCCAACTATAGACTGCTTTAGTATGAGAATGGAGCCTTGACTGTGAGAGAACCTGTTATCCCTCCTTAGTGGATACACTTCCCAGCTTGGGGGTGATCTCTTAGCTCAAATAGTATAGGCTGGACAGAGATCTAAGGTTGGGTGGAACCTTTCTCTCACTTATCCAGTTGCTTCAGAATTGAAGATAAGTATTCTGGTGTTGTCAAAAGATGGTGTTTCATTGTTATGAATGATTGCTTATGTTTCATGGTGCAATTGTTGGATGTATGATTGTATGAATTGCTGACATGAAGTTATGTGCAGGACTAAGTAAAAGGTTGAGTTCATTTTCATATGTATATCTTATATTGCATGAGGTTAATGCCTTGCAATTCTTGATATGTTAGATGCGTTGGTTAAATTTGTTAATGCATTTTACATGTTGTAATGAATGATAGTGTTTCATTGGTTGAAGATGAAAGTTTATGTATACTAACCCTATGGAGGAGATGTATGCTTACACCTGATCCCTGGGGAAGATAGGGAAGCCATGCAAGTGGTTGCAGAAACCTCTATGGGTCAGATGGAAAGGAAGATCTTGACTGGTAGAAAGATTGTAGGTGTCTAAGTGGGGACATGGACATAATTTCAGAGAATAAATAGTGAGGTTAGATACCTCACCTGATCAAAGAATTCTACCATTGGATATATCTCTCCAAGATCTTTCCAACAGTACCAACCTTGCCCCATTTGGTTGCTGCAGGAAGGATCTATGCCTCTTAGAAAAATTTCAGAAAATTGCCCTTGCAGAGGCAGGGTTCCGAATGCCTGATTTCGCAATTGTGGGTTACATGATCCGGTATCATCAAGTTCAAATGATGTATTTGGACTCCCGCAATTCCACGGGTTGCCTGATTAGCTGTTGCGAGTTACGGGATCCCCAAATTCCAAGTTACGCATGTTTGGAATTTCCGTAATTCTGCCTTCGCATTTGTGGGTTGCGGATTATGGGATTCGCACTTGTAGGATGTGGGTTGCGGGATCACCGAGTTGAGAGATATATGTTTTGGGAGTTCCGCAATTTGGCTTCCACAAATGCGGGATGCGGATTGCGGGATGCAAATTGAGGGATTCTAGTTTCATTTTCACAATTGTGGGTTGAGGATTGCGGATTTGAATTCTTTTGATTGTGTCTATGGGCATTCAGTTGATGTTTTGGAAGAAAAAAAAAAGGATCATGGTCTCTAGTGGCCAGGTGGGTCGGTGGTGACGTGACAAACCACTATTGCAGGTTATTACAGATATCAAGGTGAATTCAGTCCCATATCTCCTCAACCAACCATCAAATCAAGTGTTCCCTAGTCCCATATTACAGATAGGATCCTCTTTGGTAGGTGAGTATTGGGAGATACTTTTTCGATGATTTTCATGGTCTATTTTGACTTTTCTTGTAAGTTTAAGGTGCTAGTTTTTACTACAAAAAGTTGGTTCATATTGTTAAGCGACTAGTACCAAGTTTTATTGCTCCTAAACCTTCCTGGTCATTAAGTATTTATTGAACATGTTATTCACTCCCTTAAGGAATTGATCTACTAATAAAGTGGAAAAGTCTTGTAGAGATATAGTTGTTCTCATTGCATATTTACAAGTCTATTTATACCCATATTTGGGAAACCTCTCATGGAGTCAGGAGCAGGCCTAAATAGAGAAGAAAATGCATTGAGGTCACAATGGGTGCATCTCTTGAAAAGTTGTCAATCTTAGCACCTTCCCTTGTGACCTAACCTAAAGTGTGATAATTTGTGTGGTAACAGTAGCCATAACTTCATTGCTTGAAAAGAAGACAAAAATATTCATTTATTTATATATCCAACACTAGAGTTTCAAGTAATTATTGCAAATGGAGGTACCATAAAATGTTTAGGGAAGTGCCATAGTATTAATCTTACCATGGAGGAGTATTTGTTGGATAGACCAATGATTGAAATTCAAATATGTTGTGATGGAAACTGTTGTCATGCTAGAAATAAACACACTTTATCCCTGATTAGTGAGTTATGTTCATTGACAGAGTTATAAATCAATTATAACAAATTTACCTAACATTTATCATCCATCATTGTAAAACAAGGTTTTTAAGGAAAATTAAAGAGTGTGCCTTTAATATGAATTTTTTCCAATGTAATCATCCAACGTGGATCCTTGGATTCCACTTCGTTAGTCCTAGTCTAATGCACCTGCACATACAAAAAATGCCATCCTTCCTCATTCCAATGATATATAATCAATTACAATGCATAAATAAACTAAGAAATATATTGATTCAACAAAACCCGTAAGATATAGATCTTTTTGGGGTAAACTGAAACAATTTATATTAAGTACCCAGAGATAAACACTTGCAATATTCGTTGTCACGTCCCCAAACCCCCTGGTGGTATTCAGAGGAAATGGGAAACCACTGTTACATTTTTTTCCACAATTCTCCTCGATTTTACATACAACCACAATGGTCGTCGATCGACAATCCGTAGTCTCCTTCCTGCGATCTGCAATCGGAATTTAGAACTCAGATTTCGAAAATACATAAAGTTGAAAAATGCCCCTCTGACTTACGTAGTTCCACAATCCGCGGTGTGGAACTTGGAAAGTTAGAGCACCCATTTACCCAGAATCAAACAATTACGATCTCGATATCTGCATACCACAGTGAGGAAGTTGGAACTGCAGAGTGCCAAAAAATATGACCTTGCAAAAATGCACCCTCGCATCCTGCATTCCATAGTGTGAAAGTAAGAACTGCGGAGCCCCAAAACCTCTGGCACTACAGAAATGCGCCCCTGCATTCCGCAATGCGAAAGTCGGAACTGAGGAGCGCCAAAACCTTTGGGGCTGCAGAAATGCACCCTCGCATTCTGCATTCCGCATTCCGCAGTGCAGAATTCGGGACTTTGGAATGCCCAAGTTCCCAACACTGCAGAAATGTGATCTCAACTTTCGCATTCCACAATGCGTATGCAGAAGGTCAAGAGTTGTCCATGCCCTGTCCAGCCAACTTTCCAAGCTCATAATTCCTTCATCCTTGGGCCAAATTGGACAAGTCTAGTACCGTTGGAAAGCTTTTGAGGATATATATCCATTGGTGGGGTCCACTAACACATATGAGAACTCTAAACCTATCCTTTTCCCAACTTAAATCTATCCCAAACTCCCTTAATGCTTCATTAACCTTAGGCAAGGAGCTCTGTTTGAACTCCGACGTGGCTTCTCCCTTCACCTGACTTTAAGAGGGTCATTAAACACAGTAGGGGTTGTCTACTTCCTTCTCCCAAGTCCAGATGAATTCAAGCAGTCCTTCTTAAGGGTGGACGCAATGGATAATTAAACACATATTATGAAACTAAACTAGTCCATGCATCTACAACCTGCAAGGTTAACATCATGTTAACTCAAGCAAATAATGAAGCACTCAAACCTGAACTTAGCCTCATACTTAGGATTATAAATGGTCTTCACATTGATCAATTTCATGCATTCATTCATTCAATAACTTAAGCATAACAAGCATATCATAACATAGGGAAAATACATCATTTTACACCACAAAAAGCACTTATCTTTGGAATGAAGATGCCTTAGGAAACTGGCTAAGTGAGATAAAATGTCCACCTAACCTTAGGTATCTTTTCATCCTATACTCTTTCAGCTGAGAGACCACCCCTGATCTGGGATTTGTATCCACTAAGGAAGGCTAACTGGGCTCTCTCACAATCAAGGTTCCATCCCAATGCTAGGCCACCATATAGTTGGGTTTATCAAGGATGTAAGGGAATAGGGAGGATGTTGCTAAGCCACTAAGCTCACCCACAGAGATACAGGAATCTCATATCACTCACCAATCATGGCACCCACATTACCTACCTCACCCAACACAAGGAAGGCCCTCTTCTCTGCTACACTGTCCCTCAAGGCCCCTTCCCTCCAATGCTCTTCAAGGTGGGCATAGAAAGGTCGAAACTACTATTTTCATGAGACTATTTACCTCACTAGGTTTCTCAAGCATATCCAACCCTATCTTTCCTTCAAAACCATTAATAAATATGGAATCTTCTTAGGGTTGTGGCCAAAAATCTGTCCTGTAATTCGGTCCTATGTAAACATATCTAAGGTATTCTGCAGGGTTCTCTAAGCTTCTCGAGATCTGTAATTCATCTCAGGTTCTGATCCAAGGGTTACCCAACCATTTTCTCTTCCTACATAGGTTTTCTTTGTGTCCTTAGATCTGCAAATTCGTGCATGCATGTAATCACGATTTTCCCTCTTTTCTTCACGGCTCGTCTATGCAATGCACGATTCTGCTATTTGTTGATCAAACAGGAAATAGGGACTAGTATGATCGAATCCCCAGGTGGTAGAGGAGCTGAAAGGGAAATCAAAACAACACCATACCTTGCCCTACAGATTCTAGAGCTACTCCATACTCCATCGACTTCATGGACTGGTTTTCTCAACTACCCTCTTACAGCAGAATTAATGTCAGCATGGGAGTCAAATGGGTTCACAAATTGACAAGTGGTAGCATGGGTTCCAATCCCATAACCCCCTCACCTCTCCCTAGTGGATACACCTGGCCCCTTCTCATTGGTTTCCCCCTTATCCAGTTTGTTGGTATTTTATTGCAATATTTAATAATTACATCATTTACAATTATCTCATGGCTTAACAACATATGGATTATGAAAATTTCAAATACTTGCGTATGCAAATAAACCTAAGAATCCACTAGTGGGGCCTTGGCCTTGAGCTCCACACTAGGGAAAAAACAACTTTCATTTATATAATATTATATTGAAGCCAATAAAATCTAAGGGTAAAAATAGGGGTATTACATCCGCGGTCATTGCTTGTAGTAATATCCTTCTCTAGCATTTGATTTCCCTCCTTCGTGCTTAGCCTCAATCACTAGAGCTCCAAATCATGGAGGTCATGCTCTCTCTCTCTCTCTCAGCCTAATTCATCTGATATTCAATCAATACAACCTTCTAGATATCCACCCAAATGGTTTCTTTATAGGTTTTGATTCTGTCTAGACTAGGTGATGATCATAAAGTGCATGCTTTGCATACTTCACAAGCCTCTTCCATGCATAACTGAGCTTATTTTTAAGTCTTTGTGACACTTTTCAGTGAATTTTTATCCTTACTTCAAGCATTGGTCGTGCTTCTAGGTTCAAAAGTAGCAACCAAATCTTCTTGTTCGCCCCATTAGGGCCAAATCGTGTGCATGGTCACCCCTCTCTTGAAGGAAAGTAGAGACCATGCTCTAGTAAAGTGCAATTTTTCAGTATTTTTGAGTCAATTCTGATGTAGATGAGGAGCTTGATGTCCACTTTTGGTCTTCATCCTTGAGGATGTTAAATATAATTATAACAATGTGCATTGTAAAAAAATTTGTGTTATGAATGTGGATTTGTTGTGAATAAATGCTGATATATTAATGTGTTAACGTTCATGTAATTCCAAACTTCACTCTATTCTAGTAATTCTTATAAGGGTCTTGAGTGACAACTTATTCATTTATGAATATTGAATATGTTGGTTCTTATGAGGTTATTGTTGGTCATGTATTTCAATCCTTGGGTCTAAAAATGTACCAACAATTGGTTTCATTGTTGGGACAAAACATAATTAGGTTTCTCATGAAGAAACGAGGACATGACATGGAATATGTTAGAGTAAATAACCCTCCTAGATCATGTGTTGATGAGTCTAATGGGTCCAACCACACTCAAAAACACATCCTGAATCACCTATGATACCAATCCCTATATTTTGGGGTGCCTTCCTTGGTTTGAGGGCACATTCCTTTATTTAGGTAAGTTTTTACATGATTCAAGGAAGAACATGAGTTAGAGCTAAATATGCTCCACTAATTTAGCCTAAAATTAACTGTAACTAACCCTTAACACTCATTAGCACCCTAGTTAAGACAATAGTACCCTTCTTGACAGATTTTAGGGACATGCACATTGTCATTTAGTTAAATGAGTGATTAGTGAGTCCCTTTATCAGTTAACACAATCTAGGAGTGCATGCATGACTTATTTGGGTTATTTGCTCTTAGTTAAGCTTGAATATCGCTCTTTGCATCGCATGAACCCTCTATACATAGCATGGACCATTCGAATTGATACTTAACCTAATTCAAATTGGTCTCCTATATATTGTAACTTCTTTTTATTAATTCATCACTTTGATAATAAAATCATTGTTTTTCTTCCCTTCAAAATTAATGTGTAATTATTCATATATATTATTGCACAAATGTTCACACTTGATTTAATCATCATATCTTGTTATCTTTTGTACCTAGATATTGTTAAATTTTCAGAATTTACTTCAATCTAATCTAGGATCTTAACTAAGAGAACAACATTTATAGCAAATCTATCGCATATCAATCATGGAAACAATAATGCAAGCACACAAGAGAGACAGAGTTTACTTGGGGAAAACCATAAAGTTGAAAAACCCCAATAACTTCCTCAGAGATAGATAGAGCAATGATACAACCGGAATACAAGAGATAGTCTTCTCCTAGCAGCAAAGCCTCCTCCTCCACAAGTGCGCCACTCTCCAAAGTGTGAGTGAGAAAATAGGACGTGTAAAATGAGAGAGACACACTCTCTATTTATACACTAACTTGACTTGACCTTTACTCAACTAGGTTGGCCTCAACTTAACCACTTAACATAATGCTGACTGGGCCGACCCCCACTAGGGTGGTCTAATAACCCTTTGACCCACATGGTCGACCCCCAATAGGGTGGTCTAATAACCCTTTGATCCATATGACTTATACAGGGCCGACCCCAACAAGGTGGTCTAATAACCCATCAAGTATAAGTTACGATACTTACAATATAAATGATGACACTTCCGTATAGAGGAATAATAACATCTCTATAGGAATACAACCACTTCCATATAGAGGAATAATAACATCTCTATAGGAATAAAATATACATATATGTGAAATACATTCCGAAGTTACATATACATCAACACTCCCTCTTAACTAGGAAGGTATTTCTCAATACAGGTCTTCTAGCACAAGTCATCTTCATCGTCACTGCGGCTGCTATCTCAATCAATCTCTAAATCTACTCGTCATAGGAAGTTCTACAGAGCCAGTCCTTTTTCATACTGGATGTAGGCCCACCACCTATAGGTCTTCATCTGTGCGAACGGTCTGATAGAGGTGGCCTCTCAGGACTAATTTTATGTGCGGATGCAATACCGGAAAGAGTATCCCAGGAACATTTATGTGCCTAAGCACGACCGACAAGATCTCCCAGGACTGATTACATGCATATCCTCCACAATACCTTTAAAGAGCATCCTAGGAACATTTATGTGCCACAGCACGACCGACAAGATCTCTAAAGAGCATCACATAACTTATTACGAGCACACAGCTCAACCTCTCGGATCTCCAGGACTGATTACATGTGGATAGGAAAAACCTATAAAGAGCATCCTAGGAACATTTATGTGCCACAAAAAAACCGACAAGATCTCTAAAGAGCATCCTAGGACTAATTATGAGCACACAGCTCAACCTCTCGGATCTCCAGGACTGATTACATGTCTCCGTAGTAATACCTCATCCCAGGACTGAGTACGAGCACACATCTCAACCTATCGGATATCTAAGGACTGATTACATACTACATAGCAATATCGGAAAGAGTATCCCAGGAACATTTATGTGCCGCAGCATGGCTGGCAAGATCTCCTAGGACTGATTACATGCTATTTGCACAACCTGCCACATATCATCTCTGACCTCCAAGTATCAACCTGATACTCATGATCCCTTGGATCATCATCGCACAAAGCATCATCCTGATGCTCATGATCACACTGATCATCATCACTATACCATCTTCATACATATCATCTGGAGCAACATCCTGAAGCTCGTCATCATGATCATCCTGATCATACAATGCATCCACCTGATGCATACCAAGTATCTACCTGATACATATCATCATACATGATCCACCTGATCATACAGTGTATCCACCTGATCATATCTGATACATATCAACATACATGATCTACCTGATCATACAATGTATCCACCTGATACATATACAGATACATGGTCCAAGCATCCAACATGATGCATATACAAAATACATACAAATGATCCAACTGATCATATCCAGCATCCAACATGATGCGTACATACATATACATATAAATGATCCAACTAATCATATCCAACATCATCCTGATGCATATACAGAGTAGTAACTAGAGCATCGTCCTGATGCTCATCATCCATGATCCTCTTGATCATCATAGTATCATCCTCTTCAGATCATTGCATCATCCATGAAGCACAACCCAAATGCACATCATCTAGTACTTACACCACCGACATGGGAGAACACATCTACCACCATTCGGGGAAGGCTCTAGCCCTTACTTTTTGACCATGGGAGAACACATCTACCACCATGTGAAAAATGGCTCAACAATTATATCACGATCAAGGGAGAACACATAAACCATGTTAGAAAATCTCATGTGCATCTGCATCTTCCGAACTCATCATTTCCCTTTGGAAGGAACCTCGATCTGAAGTGCACCAAGCCTCTCTCTGAAGTACTCAAACTCCACTCTGGCCAATGGCTTGGCCAATACATCTGCAACCTGCTCATCCGTCGCAACATACTATGCTTTGGCTGTACTCAGTGCTACGCAAGACTGCTTCCTGCTAAACCAAGAGATCACACCTGATTCCATACTGAAGCAGCACCCAGAAGTGCTCTTCCTATCTGCAGCACTGCCTGCCTAATCTCAGAATATGCTTTACAACAACCAGGTGAACATCTCTCGGATTCGTGTTCACCGCAAAGCAAATATCTGGTCTCGTGTTCGTCAGGTACATAGAGCACCCAATCATTTGACGATACATCATGACATCGATCGGATCAGATGAAGCATCACACAGAAGCTTCAAGTGTTATGCAATAGGTGTGGCCATAGCCTTGCAGTCCATCATCCCGAACCTCTTCAGAATCTCTATTGCATACTTCCATTTGTCCAAGGAAGATTCCATCTATACTCTGCCACACCTCCATACCAAGAAAATAGTGCATCATCCCCAAGTCCTTCATCTCGAACTCGGCTACAAGATTCCGCTGCGTATCGGCAATCAATCTATCATCTCTTGTTACAAACAGGTCGTCCACATACAATAAGAATATCCCTGGATTGCCTACCTCAACCTTGTAGTAAAGGTTGGAACCCACTTTACTCTTGGTAAAGACCAAACTAGATAGAAAGATGCCTATCCTACCATACCAAGTTCTGCACATATATGATTTCCTATCATGTGTCTTAGAACCAAGTGGCTGCTCCACATACACTTCTTCTTCAACTACACCATTCAAGAAAGCTGTCTTGAAATCCATCTGGTGTATCTTCTATTTCATCACTTTTATATTTCTCTGTGCTGCCATCTGCCGCATGCTTGATCTTGATAGATCCATATGGAAGTCATAACAAACTTCCCTTCATGTCTTGGGACTACATCCCAAACATCATTCTTCATGATCGATGGATCATGGCATTCTTCCCATATCCTGGGAACTTCAATATCTTCAATAGATAATTTTGTTGCTGAACAATTGTTGTAGTTCTTCTTTTGTAGGTGATGGCATACGATCTTTCCTACACAACAAGTTAAATTGCATGATTAGAAAATATCTCATAGTTTTCAAAACAAATTCTTAAACATAAAGAAATATGTCATACAGTCATGCAATTATCTTAGCCAATGATTCAATACAACATTTGTCCATATACCGTAACTTTCTAGATGCCTTCCAATCTCTACTAGAACATTGTTAAGAGTGTGCACAACTCCCAAAATGTCAGCAAAGAGGTTTCATTCTATATAAGTAGCAATGGAATCTTGTACAGTGCCATAGGCCACTTACCCATGCATATTAGTAGTATATTGTTCATCAATGCAACTATTCTATTATGCATAATACACAACCTAATTCTAGGAACATCAGTATATACGTTATTGAACAATATTATTTAAACAATAAAATATGCAAGTAATGACAATTCAAATACTTATCTTTGTTTGTTTGTTGGGTTGACTCCCTCTCAGTATTTGCTTCTTTTCTGCAACTCCATTCTTATGTGGATTGTGAGAAGTGGTAAACTCCCTCTGAATATTTGCATCCTTGCAGAAACTACTGAAGTGTGCTCCTTTGCTTTCTTGTAGGAACAACTGGAGTGTGCTCCCTCTTGATCTTTGCTTCCTGGATTACTTGTCCTTGAACTTACATCCATCCTTAATCACTATGCATGCTTATTAGTATCATCATTGTGTTATCCTTGAGATCTCATACATCCATCCTTAATCACTATGCATGCTTATTAGTATAATCTTAATACTATCAAAACATAATAATCTTAAACATGTATATTCATGATCATTCACAGATAATAAACATTAGTATTCAAGGTTTCAGGGAAGTCTTCTTTTACTCATACATATTCTTATTTGATCATAGGACTCTTCTGGTTAGTTGAATCATCAATCAAGATAAGAGATCTAATATGCATAAAACCCGTGATTATTCAAACCTATACCTTCATGATTCTTTTGGTTAGTCATATCATCAATTATGGTAAGAAACATAATATGCATACAACCATGATTATTCAAACCTATGACTTCATGAATAATCATTATCAACAACACAACAATATAAGATCCTAACACAAGGTAGGATTCTAACTTGATATAGGAAAAACATACCTGGATTAGCATGCTAGCTAGTTATGTCTAACATACCCGCATAATGTCTTCTAGTTCTCTTCAGTGACTTGTGCTAGTAACCTGCATGTCTCATAAGTTAACCATTGTAGAACCAAGTTATACATACCTCGAAAGTAGATATTCTATGTGATCCATGACAATGGATGAATCTTTGTCTTCGTGTCACCATGAGCATATGTTCTTGAAGTAGAACATGATTTGACTTTCTTGGTGTACCTTTTGTGTTAGCAAACAACATAAACTTCATACAACATCACAATGCATTAGTACAATCATAAGTGTCAAAACCTTAATCAATGAATATCTTCTATTAAGGTGATACGACAAGTCCAGTAATTAATCAAGATTGTACTGTAATGATATGAAGACAAACATATGATAAACTTAACCATGAAACATACCTGTAAGCCATACCTGACAAGATTGCTTGTAATCTTCCTATGGAAAGCCTTATCCTCATCTCCCTCTGAGACGGGAGCTTCTTCACTTATGCAGGTGACCAATCCATCTTCTTCTAGGATTAACCCAATCCACTTGATTTGCAAGAACTAGACCTGGAGCTGGATTAGGGTTTGTCAAAGAAACCCCAAAAATTCAAACTTTGAATTACAAACTTCCGAAAGGATAGAAATATGCACCTTTATGAGCTGATCAAGTTCGTATATTCAGAATTTGAAAACTGCAAAGTTTCACCCCTCGAAATTGCCTTTTAGATTTCCAGATTCACTTGGGAGGACCCTGAATTAGGGTATGAGTTTCCCAGAGCTTCACCCAACCAAAATATTTGATTCAAAACTCTAAGCTTCTATTTTTCTAAGGCCCTTCCAGCCGTGGTCACAAATTTCCAAAATTCCAATTTTTGCAGAAGCCCTAATTTTCCATCTTTCCGATCAAAGTCCCAAACCGGGGTTTGATCAAGCCCGACCTTCTGCCCAACCAAAAAATCTGATCCTGGTCTCTAAATTTCGATTTTGATGAGTAGCATCCAGCCGTGGTTTCTGATTACAAAAATTCCAACTTTCTCCAAAGCCCTAAATTCCGGAAGCCATGAATGAAGGTACTAAAAAATAATTCAGTTTTGACATAAATATGTACCTGATTGTTTCTGGTGTAACTCCGAACTTTTTGATCCACAGGGTCTGACAATTTTTCCTGAGATTGCCCGAGTTGTTATCTTTCCATCCCGACAGTTCTGACCTCAATTGGATTCTCTGTGAGAGAGTTATTCCAAGTGTCGCAACGTGACCTGTTTATGGGATAATACAGAAGATAGAACTTGTACGGCGTTCCACGTGTCACTGGTTCAACTATTGCCTCTGAAAACTTTTCTTGAGATAGCCCAACCTGTTATCTTTCCATCCCAATAGGTCTAAATTCAATTGGATTCTCTGAGATAGCGTTATTCCAAGTGTCACAACGTGACCTGGTTATGAGATAATACAGGAGCGCAAACTTGTACGACATTCCACATGTCACGGGTTCAACTTCGGCCTCTAAAATTTTTTCTTGAGATATTACAGTCTGTGTACTACCTGTCACTTTTTACTAAATGTCATTTGGAGCTTGCTAGCCCAAGTTATGACCTTTTTCCCAAGGTCACCAGATTTTGACTCAGATCTGGAAGAGGCAAGAACCCTATATTTTACAGATCATAAATCACAACGTACAACGAATTAGAGGTTGTCCTTTGGATACAAGGTACACGGGGATCTGATATTCGACCTGTCAAAGGTTCGGATTCAAAAACATCGCTAAAACGGATTTATAGCGAAAGTTCTATGATGAATGGTTTTTTCTATATCAAGCCCTAGCATCGTAAGTGCAACAAGTGTCTTACATGCCATATCATGCCTTCTTTCACGCTAGATCTGATACCATGTTAAATTTTCAGAATTTACTTAAATCTGATCTAGGATCTTAACTTAGATAAAAACATGTACAACAAATCTATAGCATATCAATCATGGACACAATAAAGCAAGCACACAAGAGACATCGAGTTTACTTGGGGAAAACCATAAAGGTGAAAATCCCCAATAACTTCCTTAGAGATAGATAGAGGAATGATACAACCAGAATACAAGAGATAGTCTTCTCCTATCAATAGAGCCTCCTCCTCCACAAGTGTGCCACTCTCCAAAGTGTGAGTGAGAGAATAGGATGTGTAAAATGAGAGAGACACACTCTCTATTTATACACTAACTTGACTTGACCTTTACTCAACTAGGTCGGCCTCAACTTAACCACTTAACATAATGCTGACTAGGCCGACCCCCACTAGGGTGGTCTAATAACCCTTCAAGTATAAGTTACGATACTTACAATATAAATGGCGACACTTCTGTATAGAGGAATAATAACATCTCTATAGGAATACAATATACATATATGTGAAATACATTCTGAAGTTACATATACATTAATAGATATCATAGTCGTTGTATGAAGGTTGAATATTGTAGGAGAGATGAACAATTCAACACTTAGACTTCCATTCATTCATGGGATTGGAAGGGATGATTGAGAATAGCACTAGTTCACTCGTGAGGAAATTTGGCCTGTAAAATTGGTTACAAATGGAGACTATATTTAGAGATCATGCACTAACTTGGTACATGAAATATAAGTCTATAGTGCTTGCAAGATAGTTCAAGTCTTTAGAAAATATAAAGAAGGATATGTTAAAATAATTTCAGAAGCCTAGGCCAGACTCACAATGTATTATAAAGATTAAATAAATCAAGAAACATTTAGGTGAAACAATATGGGACTATGATCAAATATTTAAGATTTTATTGGACATACTAAATTTTCAAATTTAGGATGTACAACATAGAGAGTGGTTCATTGCAGGACTCCTTATGCACATCTGGATCCCTCTTACCCAACAAAAGGTTATGACATAGTTTGAATCCTTGGATATTTTCATGCGAATGGATTCCATGCCTCAAGGTGAGACTTCAGTAGGGATTGTGCAAGTGTAATCCCGTATTGTTAATATGATGATCTATCTGCAAGAAATTACCAAAGGAGAAGTTGTGCATGAGAATGAGTGGTGCAACTTATGCTACATGGAAAGCGCCACTAGAATGAGTTCCCTTTGCTTGTAAACTATATGATGACTAGTGCATCAAACCCATTCCTTTCAGGGCCTCGAGAGGAATGGAAGGAGATTTGTAGGTAATGGGGCCATGTACCTCCCCACTACTCAACACAACAAAAGTACCAAAAGAACACACATACACCCTTTTATGAATTTTGTAAATCAGTAGGACACGGTGTGAATAGATTTCATGCATTGTAGTTGATTAAAGAGAACATTGTAGATGCCTATCATGTCTATGGAACAAAGGATAATACAAGTGGAGGAATAAGTGGTGCCTTCTAAGGAGGATAGCGAGGTATAGTTTGAAGGTATGATGGATGATGGAGGAAACCCATATACTTCAATTGAGGAGAGGCTTACCACTTGGTGTGGTTTTGTACTAAACCTTGCTCACTCTATGGGTACTATCATAATGTATACCATGCGATAGAGGATTCCCTTGATTTTTTAGAAAAGTGGGAAGAAAAAAAGCGTGTTGCAATATGGTGATAGATGATCCATGTGAGGAACAAAAGTTGAAGGGACCTTCACATGTACATGTGGTGACTAGAGGTGGCATGAGTATTGGAGAAGATATAGAACAAATAGGTTATGTGGAATGTAACCTATTGAAGAAAATATAAGAAAAGAAGTGAATGCACTATTGAAGTTTGAATATACATAGGAGACGAAGTTCCTACATCATGCACATAATATGATTGAGGATGCGCCACTGTACATAGAAGAATCATGGTGCAATGACAACCATGCGAATAAACCAGGGAACTAAGTAAGTGAGTTTTTTTGGTGTTGTATCGAATTATAAAGTGATCCCATGGTTAGTAGGAAACTAACATAGGTCTTGATGATGTTAATGACATTAAGTGAGATATAGGTTCCTATATGAGTCGCATTACCAGAGATAAGTGTATTCCACATTAGTAAAAAAAGGATGGGTAGAGATATTAATATGAAAACAAAGTTAGGAGGCTACAAGATGCAGGATGTCATGTTGGACCTAGGATCCAGTGTGAATATTATATTAAATAAATCATGGGAATTGATGGGTAATCCAAATTTATTTTGGTCTCCCATTCATCTTAGGATAGAAAAATAATACTAGATTTACCCTATAGGAAGAGTAGAAAATGTTGAGGTAAGCATTGATGGGGTAAAGACAATAGAAGAATTCAAAGTGATCGAGATCATGGAAAAAATAGATCCCTATATGGCCCTATTAGGCATCAAATAGGCCTTTGAAAATTACATGATGTTAGACCTGAACCATAGAAAAATGTCATTTGGGACAAATACTTGTGATTGGTTTCTTTGTTGGATTCTAGGGAAGGGGAGCGTTATACAGAACTGGTGAATGATGACATATAGAGTGTGGATTTAGAAATTATTAATAACATCATCCAGAGGAAAGAAGACTATGTGAATCTGATGGAATATGGTAATATTAGTTGGAGGAGTATTTGGTAATTTGATACTGTTTCGGAGGAATCATTCGAGATGTGAAAAAACATATTATTTGAAGTGTCCATTAAAAGGTGCACAAGGATTACTAAGTCAGTGTACTGGATAAGATATGAGGTACAAATTAATGATACCACATCCCATAAGAATATCCCATAAAGATACAAATTAAGTGATACCATGGGTGAATGCACAGTCAAATATGAATCTTCAAGCAACATCATGATGAAGTACTCGTAGCCCTTTTAGATAAAGAAGTGCAATATTGGAAAAGAATAAGACACCAAGATGGTTCTGATTGAAGATTATTGGGATACAGATAAAGTCTTGTAGGTAGTGGACTTGTTGAAGGAATACAAATATTTGATCCCCTAGATTTTTGAAAAATGAAAGGGATTACAGAATCTTAGGGGAGTTGAAAATTCAACTGAAGCCCAATGTGAAACTTATGAAGAAAATACCATACCATTTAAATACTAGGTATAAGGAGAAAGTATGCAAGGAACTTGATAGAATGTTGGATGCAAGTATCATATTTCCAATCAAATTATCATAATATACTATCCCAATGGAGGTTCAAGATAACAAACATAGTGACATTAAAATGTGTAGACCTTAAAAATCTTAATGCAACCTATGTACACGATTCATTCCCCACTCTGTTTATAGATGATGTGCTGGAAAATGTGGGCGAAAGAGAAGCTTATTTGTTTATGGATGGATTTTCAGGATATCACCAAGTCAAAATTGTAGAAGAAAGAGAGGATGAGGACCACCTTTGCAATTGAATGGGGTTCATTTGCTTATATAGCCCTTCAGGATGAAGAAAGAACCAACAATTTTTTCTCGAAATGTGGTTGTTGATTTCAAAGAACTCATGCACAAATTTTTGGAGGTATATTTGGATGGTTGGATTCTGTTCAGTTTGTTGAAGGAACATGTACAAATGCTGAGAATGATGCCAGATAGGGGTAGGAAGTTATCGATTTTGTTGAATTTAAATAAATACATCTTTTGCACAACATTTGGGATTATATTAGGACATGTAGTGTGTAAATATGAATCACTCATGGATCCATCTAAGGTTTCTATAATTGTAGATATCATGGTACCAACCTCAATGAAGGAGTTTCAGCATAGTGTAGGACACACATGGTACTCGAGGAAATTTATATGAAACTATTGATAAAATTATTGCATCAATGGATAATCTATTAAAAAAAAAGAGTTAAAGTACATATGGACCCGAGAATGCCAAAAAAGCATTGGATATGCTGAAGGAAAAGATGGTGACTATTCCTATTTTGATATTTCCATATTTCTCAAAGGTTTTCATGTTTATGTGAATGCATCTTCCATTGCACTTGGCACAATGCAATGGTGAAGGTAACATCGATCACCCAATTTTTTTTCGAAGTAGAAAACCTTTAGACTTGGAAAATAATTACACTATCGTGGAATGGGAAGGTTTGGACATGTTATACACATTGCATAATGTCAATAACTACTTACTAGGAAATTCCTTCAAGTTATTTACTGAGTACTCTACATTGAAATACCTAGTGAATAAACCAATGTTGGGGGGAAAGAGTTTGTAGATGGTTTATTTTATTTCAAGAATTTGACTTTGAGGTGGTGGTGAAACGTACTAAGCACAATCTGGGACAAGATCATTTTTCCATGTTAGGGTTTAGAGAAGTAGGAGGGGGTTTGGAATACTAATTTTCAAATGTGTATCTATTCAAAGTTGAAGTAGAACCAAATCAGTTCATAGAAATCACAACATTCATATTGAAAAGAAAAGCACTAGATAATTACACAAGGGCACAATGATGACAATTGGTAATGTAGAGGTAAAAATGCCAATTGATTATACAAGTGTGTGATGGAACATGAGTGTGACATAGCCTTGTATGAGGCACACTAAGGGATTAGTGTCTGGCATAAAATGACAAAACCGATACTAGGAAGGTACTGCATGCTTGGTTGTGGTGGCCCTCTTTGTTTCAAGAGGCTAAAGAGTATTCCAAGTTCCTTGATGTTTCCTTATGCACTATAAAACATTAGGAAGGGATTAAATACCACGTATTCCAATCACTTTGTTGGAAGAATTTTAAAAATAGCCAATAGACTCCATTGGGATTATTATCACTCTTGCGTGGAGAATGAGAGAATTGTACATCATCATTACAATAGAAAAATATGGCAGAGTCAACCCTAGTGAAATATTGTATTGAAGAGACTATTGCATGGATCATTTTTTAAAACATCATTACGAGGTTTGATTATCCCTAAGTATTGATGAGTGATCAAGGATCTCACTTTCTATATTTCAGTATTCTCGCTTTGGCCGAAGAGTTTATGATACATCATTAGAAGAAAACACCCTACCACCCTTAGGAAAATAATACGATGGAAGAATTCAATAACATACTTGAGCATGCATTAACAAATATATATAATGTAAAGAACAACAAATGGGATCAATGAGTACCTGCAAATTGGTACAAGAAGGAAGCGGTCATGCCATCATTACGATTGGTGTACAAGAAGGAAGCAGTCATGCCATTGGTATTTTTAGTACCTAGTCTAAGGATTGCAATTGCAACACAGATGTCAGATGACCAATCGTTACAATACAAATTGAAGCAGATAATGGAATTGGAAGACGATATGTTGATTGCAGGCCACAATTAGATTATGGGAAAACATCAATAGAAAAAATGTCATTATTGCAATATCTAGTGGATAACATTGGAACCCAATTCATTGGTGTTACTCTATGACAATAAGTTTCTCAAGCATCCTAATAAGCTTTACATGAGGTGGATAGGACCATTTCACATAGTATATATTATAGAGGTTGGCATTATAAATCTAAAAGCATTGTATTTATTTCCAGTCAAAGGTATCTTTAATGGAAGCTAGTTGAAGGCATACTGTGGCCCTCATGGGTTAAAATAGCCCAAGCGGGTGATTGGAAATTGTACTATAGTAGTTAGCATATTAGATAAAGTACACTAGTTATAAATAAATTTTTGGTCATTACAGAGTTAAAACGACATATAAGTACATAGGAATTTAGAAGCAGTTAGTGTTGTAGATCTCAAAAATCTTGTCAGGATTTGTAGAATAAAAGAAAGTAGGGGAATACAATGATGTGATTATCAATGATAGAATGAAACATTGATAGGATGAAATTAGGATCGACAATTGATGCACAGTGGATTTAAAACAAAGGATGTTGAGTTGGAGGAACCGATAGCATTAAAAATATCATGGCATGTGTTAAGACTGGAGTGGATTGAAAATTAATGGTAACTAAGGTGCATTAATTTGGGGAGAGAGGAAAATGGCTATAAGTAAGAACATAGTTGCAATATTTTCCATCACATTGTATCAAAGAAGTAATAGAGTGTTAAATCTTGAGAGAGCATATAAAAATTAAGTGTTACCACCGAGTGTGAAGCACAAAGACCATGTCAATGCCCACCACTATTAGGATATTCCTATACTCCATCCTAGTCCCACCAGTATTTTGATCATTTACATTTTTAGTCATGCATGCACCTTTAGGGTTTGCATGCATTCTAGGGTTTGCATGCATCCCAGTCATTAGTCCAGCACCTATCCCTAAGTTAACCAGTCCCCGGGAGATTCTCACTATTCAATTTTAGCCCTCCAGTTGCTTAATGAGCCCTTCTTCCTTGATTTTAGGGAGCAACTCACCCTTATTCACCTACCAATCTAGTTGTCACTCAGTTAAACTCAATTATAGTCAGTTACACTTAGTTACACTTAGTTACACTCAGTTACAGTCAGTTACACTCAATTACACTTAGTTACATTGAGTTACACTCACTTACACCTACCAGAGTTAGTTTGACTGATGGTTGACAGTTACTTGAGTATTGATGACTCCACTGATGATGATGAAGACTTCCAGTTGCGCTCCGATGATCATGAGGACACCCAGTTGTGCTCCGATGACACTCTATTGATCTTATGATCACTTTGAGAGGCTAATTCGAATTGCCACCTTAGGCATTCGAATCCTCTCTACCATTGTACTATTTATTTGTCCATACTGTGATTAATTAATTAGTGTGTGTAAAGTATTATTGCTTCTATCTGAGTTCTACTGTACCACATTATTATGTTTCTCATTATACTGTATTGTTCACTCTTCTTCTATTTTCCTGCTTAATCATAATTACTCTTGTGAGGTACACATCATCTCTTAGGTCTGCTGTGAGGATTTTCAAATGGTATCAGAGCATGTTGATAGTATTGTTTATCTCCATTCTTGAGAGTTTTTTGCAGGTTATTATCCAGATTTCGAGTGCAGCAGTTGCATCAGTTTCTACATTTTTGCAGCAGTAGCAGTTGCAGTTATTCTATATTGTTTTTGCAGGTCTTCTACAGCTTCAATGTATCCTGAATTAGAAGAAATCACTCATCTTTCTCTATTCAACTATGATGAATGGAAACCAAAAATAATGACATATTTAAAGAGCCATGATCTCTTTGATTGCTATTTTGAAAGAGAGTTCAAATCGTCTACAAAGAAGATTAAATGGTTGAATAAAGGTGACATGCACATTAGAAGAATGAAGCTTACTATGACTGATTACATATTGTACCCAACCATCATTGATATTGAAACTCCAAAAGAGTTATGGGCTCATCTGGATGAAAGATTCGGCTAAAAGAATGATGGATTTGGTCCAAATCCCTTCAAAAGCAAGCAAGGTGATGCATTCGCTCCACTTGATGGTCTCTCTGATCATGATGCATTCGCTCCTCCTGATGGTCTCTTAGATCATGTTGCATTCACCCCCCTTGATGATCTATCAGATCATGAACAAGTATCATCTCATATTGAAGTTGTTGACAAAGAACTTGCAGATTCTCCACTCATGCTCAAACTTTCTTCTCTTTCTGTGCCAGCTCACACTCTAGATATTGCAGAAGGTCCTAAATCCTCTCTTGCACCAGATTCTGTTGGTTTGCATCATGATCACATGATTATTTCAAAGGTCAAAATAGCTTTTGAAGGTAATGCATTCGCTCCTCTCCAGCTATCTCCTCTTTTATACTACTATATGATCATAATTCCATGCTTTCAGAAGGTCATTGAAGAATATGGCCATTGCCATTTGCTTAGGATAATTTCTCATGCATCTACTGGTTTTGATCTCACCTCTCATGGTTCAAAGGAGATCTCACGAAACCATGATTCAAGTCTTGGATCTCATTTGGATTCTAAGCAATTACTACTTGGGATAATTTCTCATGCATATGATAGTTTTGATATCATCCCTGCTGGTTCAAAGGAGATCTCAAGAAACTTTTTTTTAAGTCTTAAATCTGATTTTGATTTCAAGCAAACATGTAATAGTTATTTTTGGCATAATCTCACCCATGGTGGTTTGAAGGAGAAGACAAAAGACTATATGCACTTTCATAGATTTGATCCTACCTCAGCTGATTCGAACCACAGTTTCAAGGATCATTCTCATACTGTTGGATTTGTTCTCATCACATTCAATCTAAAGAGACAGTACAAGCACATGCTTTTTGAGCATGATCCACTTCTTCCCAAGAAGAAGATACCTCCAGACATATGACCAAGCATCACACATGCTTGAGTTTGGAGCATTTATTTTTATGTGTGCCTTACAATCTATTTTTTGAGGAGGGGCCATGTTTCCCATGAAAATTTCCCACTTCCTTGGTTTATTGATTGTTATTATTCATTGTATTGGGTGATCTTTGGTCTTAGTTACCAGGGCCCAAAATGGATTAAGGGGGGGTGTTAGGATATTCATATACTCCATCCTAGTCCCACCAGTATTTTGATCATTTACATTTTTAGTCATGCATGCACCTTTAGGTTTTGCATGCATTATAGGGTTTGCATGCATCCTAGTCATCAGTCCAACACCTAGCCCTCAGTTAGCCAGCCCCCAGGAGCTTCTCACTATTCAGTTTTAGCCCTCCAGTTGCTTAATGCACCCTTCTTCCTTGATTTTAGGGAGCAACTCACCCTTCTTCACCTACCAGTCCAGTTGTCACTCAGTTACACTCAATTACAGTCAGTTACACTCAGTTACACTTAGTTACATTGAGTTACACTCAGTTACACCTACCAGAGTTAGTTTGAATGATGGTTGACAGTTACTTGAGCATTGATGACTCCACTAATGATGATGAAGACTTCCAGTTGCACTCCAATGATCATGAGGACACCTAGTTGTGCTCCGATGACACTCTATTGATCTTATGATCACTCTGAGAGGCTAATTCAAATTGCCACCTTAGGCATTCGAATCCTCTCTACCATTGTACTATTTATTTGTCCATATTGTGATTAATTAATTAGTGTGTGTGAAGTATTATTGCTTCTATCTGAGTTCTACTGTACCATATTATTATGTTGCTCATTATACTGTATTGTTCACTCTTCTTCTATTTTCCTGCTTAATCATAATTACTCTTGTGAGGTACACATCATCTCTTAGATATGCTGTGAGGATTTTCACAACCACACCCAAATCACAGATGAAGGAAAAATTGGTGAAGGAGGCTCAAATGTTGATAGTTGAAATTCATAGAAAATTTCATAACCAACAACCACTATTGGGGAAGGTGCCTATCCTAAAGTTCATCGACATCAATTTATAGGATGAAGCATAGTTTGTTGACTTACAATTCTATAATATACTCATTGCACCATATGGCATGGAGTGTGTCATACCTAAGGAGTGGGAACATAATATATACTAGTCGGGCATCATATGCCTATTAGATTTACCACATTTCGGTCGCATCCCTAGTATCACAAGCTACATATGATTTCTACTAAGTAGGTTACATGGAGGTTATCTCTAGTTAGAATCATACACAATCGATCTAGAAACAATGAACATGATGTCAGGTCTACCTTGGTTGGGAGAATATCGAGTTGCAGAAATTTCAACATGAGACATTAAAGCGAATTTTTATTATCAAAAGTGTGGCACACACAGAGGAGCACGTGGCACAATAATTCCAGCGATCTAGGATCTTGAAGTCACGTTTTCCTCACAGCTATTGGTTGGTAAGCTCATTAGACAATGTAGGAAGGATTAATTTCCTATGTTCTTTTTACTATAGAAATTTGCACCCACAGAATTTAGATGCATTGGGACCGATATCTGATGAATGAATTTATCCAATATTTCCTAGACATTCAAGAGTCTAGTAAAGAATTCCACTATAGTTGGGTTCTTTTATTTATGTCCATGATAGTTTGGAATGCGCTGAAGGGTAGGGAGTATAACAATGAAGTGACTAAATCATTCCTTATGCCCAAGCTTAACATATGGCATCACAGTTCCAACAAGGTTATACAATAGGAGACCAACTTGGAATTTCAATGTTAGTAGATGAGATGATCCAAGTGTCTGTCGAGTCCTTTTGAATTTTTTGGCACTTGGTGGATAAGTATGATGAGTATATTTCTTTTTCAGTAAATAAGTAATATGTCAGTTTTGTATCGTGATTAAAGACAAGAGATCAACTTCTTTTCTGAAGACATAAATCAAGGTAACAATATCTTTACATTCTCCTAACCATAGCCCTAATCTAATCCATATCATAACATAATCAACTACGCATTCCACTATCTTTATACATTCATGTGTTAACCATTGCAGTTAAATTACATGAATTCTTAACAACAATTATTTCTTCTAAGCATCCATTTCGCTTTAATAAATCAACTCTAATTATCCATGAGCTAGACTACTCATAATTACAATTATTTTGTTTGTTTGACAATTAGATATACAACACATGAATTCCCTAAAATCACGTAATTATGAATTAAATATAAAACATATGGAAGTCTGGAACAAAAGTTAATATGAGTATTAAATATACAACGTATAATAATCCTGAACACAAAAAAATGAATGTACCATTATTTATACTACAAGTCCACTTAAACGAACATAGCCATAATAATATAATCATTACCTAATCTCCTACTCTATTCAATAAATTACTAGTTAACCAATCACCTAAAAAATCGACATTTAGTGGACCACTCGTAGCCCATAAGGGGTTTCGTTGGAAATTAACCCTAAGACATACGAGTTGAATCCCCATTGAGCATGATGAGTCATGGAATTTGGCATACAAATGATTGACTCTGTCTACTTATTTAATCTCAAATTATACAACAAAAATAATGGATTGACTCGGAGTCGTTTGATCTACATAGATCTGATCTTGAATCAATGTCATTTAAGTTGTCCTTCTACTTGGATATTGAACACGTAAGGTTCGCATCAGGTACATGGTATGTGACCTCTACTACCATAGCCTGGTATTTTCCATACCGAGACCAATATACATTCAATACCAATCCTCTGTAATTAATTAATAGAACACCATACACAATAGCATGGCATCGATCCCTAGATTGTATGCGTTCTCTACCAAATCGCAGGTAACCAATTTATATAATATACTATACACATAGACATTGTGTCAATCAATAAGTGAATCACATTCAAATTCAAACGAATATAGACTTACGGGAATATTTTAATCATATGGCATCGATCTACAAAGATCGATCACCATATGTGATCATACGGAAGAAGGCACAACATAGAGTTGTTAGCAATCCATCACTAAATGAAAGCGGGCATCAATCTACAGAGATCGATTGCCGTTCATCATTAAATGATATGCAGGTAGATTAAAAGATCACTGGTGATCCGACATCGATCTATAGAGATCGATCCCCATTCACTTCGATCTATATGCAGTTATAAAAATATTCAGACAATCATCGATATTCATGTATGATTAATGTTATACATATTACGAGATCGATCCCTGGAGATCGATCGTCATTTGTATCAACCAATCTGCATAAACAATGAACTCGCACAAGCGTTCAGGTCATCGATCATTTAGAGATAGATCACCATCTATACTCATATGTGCTACAAGTTTAATAATACGACACATAAATTCCAGCATCGATCAACTGAGATCGATCACTCTCTATTTCGATCGACAAACAGTAATGATAAAATATTTCAAATGTTTAGACATTGATCTACAGATATCGATCGCCATCCTCGTTTTTAATGAAAATAATTAAAATGAAACACCACAGAAAACCCAACATCAATCCACTAAGATTGATCACAGTCTGTTTGATTAGCATGCATAGATATTGATTTCATATGAGCCTTCCGACATCTATCTACTTGGATCGATCGCCTTCTACTTCAACGAGTTACATGCATCAATATTCAAACAAGATGCAAACATGGGAAATATGACAGCAATCCGGCATCGATCTATAGAGATCGATTTCCATCCTTTCTCAAATGAGCTATATGTAAAACAATCAAACCACGATACAACATAAAAATGGTAACGGGAATCCGGCATCGATCTACAGAGATCGATCACCACAGAGATCGATCACCATCCTTTCTCAAACTAGTTGTATGTAAAACAATTAAGCCAAGGTACAAACATAGAAATGTTATCTGTGATTCAACATCAATCTACAAATATCGATCGCCATCATTTCTCAAACGAGTTGTATGTAAAACAATTAAACCAAGGTACAAAAATAGAAATGGTATCGGCGATCCGGCATCGATATACAGAGATCAATCGCCATCTTTTCTCAACAAGTAGTATGTATAACATTTATATAAGAAGCAATCATATGAAATGTTAGCACGATTTGGCATTGATCTACATAGATCGATCGCCGTCCTCCATCAATGAATGGTATGTATAAACATTTAAACAATATAAATCATATGAAATGCTAGCACGATTCAGCATCAATCTATAGAGATCGATCGCCTTCCTCCATCAACGAGTGGTATGCATAAACATTAAAACAATAGCAATGATATGAAATTCTGCCACGATTCGGCATCGATCTACAAATATCAATCGTCGTCATCCATCAACGAGTGGTATGCATAAACATTAAACAAATTACAGGTATACGAAACAATGCAACGATCACACGATGGAAAAAAAGAGGACATCGTTGTGGATGGGTCATCCAATAGAAATACAGCTTAATCACAGTAAGGTTTAATCGATACAACTAGAACCATTTCTTGGCTTGTTGAATCAAGAGCAGAAACGAACAATTTGAAATTCAATCAACAAACCCATGCATTACTGTGGGTACCTTACGCAAGCCTATTGATAAAACGAGGTTTATACCAATTCATAAGAATCCACAGAATCGTGAGGATTCACGATTTCGTCCATTGCTCTGAAATCCACTCAAGTTCGGTTTCAAAGTAAAACATTCATACAATCAATATAAATTGCAAATAATTCTAGCCTTGCAATATATAAACTACTTGTCTATAATCGTATTCATTTTTCACATATATTCAAATTAAATAAATGTTACCTAATCGGATGGCTGTTCGAGTTAATGATTGTGATACTAGAGCTCAAGTGCTCCTCGATCCTTCTTCCAAACTTCAAAATTCATTGGAGGGAATTCGCTTAACCTCCCGACCATATCAGAAGTACTCTTCTTGCTTCCGAACCCTCAAGCAATCGGGTCATAGAGCTCACACACAAAACTAGAGGTCCAGAAGTGGGATTCCCCCCACCAAGACCTCTTTCCAAACTCACAATAGAAACAAATCAATGTCTTACATTCAATACAGTAACCATCCATCCATAGGGTATCCTCCCCTTTCATCTTTCCTTCCTTAAATAGGAAATTCCTCTGCGACACATGTTGCTCCATGCAAATTTGCCTAATATTTTAATTATTCAAATATAATTAGCTCACCCAGCCATGTGTCCAATTCCTAAGAGACTGCACCTACATTCCTAGATTTACTTAAGTTTGTCCCCCTTAATGCATCAATCTAATTTCTATTTTATGTGGTTGCAAGTGGAGATGTCTACATGCTAATGTTTTAGTATACTATTTGCTCCTAAGAAAATATTCTCTGTTATTTTAATTATAAATAATTATTTCATGTGCAAATGGCCTAAATGCAAATCTATATGCTTAATGCATAATATTCATCAATTGTTCTTGTCTTGGGTCTAGGTACCACTTCGTTGGGTCCATCTATCCCTCATTTTCTTTTTATCAACATGGTACCACATCGTCGGGTACTTTCGTTAGTACTTCTCCATTGCATCTGATTTGTGGGAACTTCATGTATGGATTTAGGATTCATTACCTTCAATCCTTTGTCTACACTCTATTGAAGACTAATGGTGCTGAGGAGTAAGTCTGCTCTTACTACATGCCCCCCAACCTCATATGTGAAAAAATCCTTCATGGTCCACTTCGCATGACTTCACGCTTCCCCGAGTAAGCAGATAGGTGATTTTCAACTCGTGCATAGAATCTGTAGGAATTCAACACCATCTTCGTTCCTCCGTGTGTGATTTTATTCGTACTCTACGACCCATTTATTTCCTTTGTGAGTCCGTCGGTGAATATTTTCACCTGTCGCTACACACATGATCCAAAGCGCACATTAGTAGCTCTATTCCCATTCATCATAATTCACTTCATAACCTACTATTTGTTAAGAAACAATAATTTACCCATAATATCATATATTTCGTCAATCATTAAGCCAACATGCATTTCTTTAATTCACGTCATATATTTCATAACACAGCTAAACGTTAAGAAGCATATTCATGTATACACATCATATATTTCATAAAACAGCTAAACATTAAGAAAAAATACATTTATTCATCAATTTAAATAAAGTATCATTTTCCACAAGTGTCATTCAATTCATTGTTTTCATTCGTTTATTTGTCATCATGCACATCATCAGGTGTTTCTCAATTATTCAAAATATATACTCAAAAGGGTCAATTTTATTAAAGTTTTATTCAGCCAGGTCACTCGATAAGTTCCCTCAAAGTCTACATCATTCTAGGGGCACTACATACACCCATTCTTATTTATAACTTCGTCCCAAAGTTTAGAATAAATACAAAAATCTATGATGCATTTCAGCGATGTCCTCCCAAGTCATAGAGCTAGTACTATAACTAGCACAAGGTCGGTCTCGACAAGGGGCCTCTTGCTTAACTATGACACACAACAACACACAAGTTCTCACACAGACTGGATGTGAACTAAATTCCAGAAGTTGGCTTCTATTAAACTAAATCAAATTACAATGTGAAATATAAAGCAAATGAAATAGTAGGCCTTAGCCTGTTACAATATACAGAAATGAAACTCTGTCTCTCAGTGTGTTCTCGACTGTGTGCAATCTTCCTCCCTCTCACGGTCTCTGCTGAAAGAAAGAACTCGCTAAGCCATGGATGAATGAAATCCTCGATCCTCCCCTGACTGATTGATCTTCCTGTCCCTTTCTCTATGCCTTCGCACTGCTATTCTACTTTGCTTTGCTGCTACCTTTCCCGAGGCTCACTCTATTCCCCAAGACACTCTTCCTCTATTCGTCGAATCCTCCAGATTCTGCAAAACTGCAGTTTTCAGCGCCCACTGGTCGTGATGCAGAACGTCTTCCTATGGTGACATCTTCCATGATCCCAACCACCTTCATAACTGCTCATAACTTTCTCAACAACCATGAACGACTACTAAGTACGTCTCCTTGACTTCTGCAATTCCATGACTCTGCTACAGTTTTCGATACCATCACATGTCTTGACCATACTGCACTTTGTCACCCTTGACATTACTTGTCGGCTTCGCTTAGTCTCTACAGCTATCAGTCCGCCCCTTCCTCCGTGCTTGGCTTTCGTCACAATCCGTCGGTGTCGTTCAACAACTCGTCGACCTCCGACCTATTTCGCTTATGTTCCCTACCATCTGTCGACATTAGACTTGTCGACTCTCGACCTTTCTCTTGTCGATAGCATATCGACAACTTCAACTCGACTGCTTGTCTTCGACAACCAGTATTCCTTCACACCAGTGGTCATCGACAATCCCCCTAGTCGACTTCTCCCGTCGATCATATTCGACTGTTTCGCATAGGCCCCAATGCTCCTGCATCAATAATTGTCCCACTACATTTTGACTTGATCAATCACATGGTGCCTAAGTTGTTGTGTTTGCTGGTCCAATACTCAGATCGTCTCGGCCATCACGACCCTGCCATCTGTTATATGCACATTGCTCAAATAAGAAATATGTGAAGTATCAGGAACATAATGACGTAATACTGAAACGTGAAAAACATTATGAATCCTACTCAAATATGATGGCAAGTCAAGACGATAGGAAATCGGTCCTATCCGTTCCAAGATCCTAAAGGGTCCTACAAACCTAGGAGATAATTTGGCTCCCTTCAAATTTTTTATAAAACTCTTTTGTTGTTTCACTCTCAGAAATACCTTATCTTTGGCCTCATAACTTCGACCCATTCTATGCGCATCTGTATATCTCTTCTACCGATCCTTTGCTTCCTTCAATCGAGCACAAATGGTAACCATCTGATCTTCCATTTCCTGTATCACTTCCTGTCCTAATAATTCCCTATCTTCCAGTCTATGCCAACTTATGGGAGTTCTACAAGGTCTCTTGTAGATAAATTCAAAAGGTTCCATTTGAATTCAACTTGGATAACTGTTATTGTAAGAAAATTCCACTAAAGGTATATATTCCTCCCATCCTTTTTTTGTTGGTCCATTACGTACATCCTTAACATGTCCTCCAACACTTGGTTCACCCTTTCGGTTTGTCCATCAGTCTCCAAGTGATATGCAGTACTCAAGCTGAGTTGAGTACCTAGGGATTCTTGGAAGCTTGTCCAAAACCTTCTAGTAAATACTGAACCTCTATAAAAAATAATCTCTTTTGGTATTCCATGCAATCTTACAAATTCATTCATGAAAACTTTAGCAATTTCAGGGTCTTGAGACGTGTTCTTGATCGGTAGGAAGTGGGCACTCTCATTAAGAGTGTGAACTACTACAAAAATGGTGTCATGTCTTTTGTTGGTCAAAGGTAAACCAACTATGAATTCCATGGAAATGAATTCCCACTTAGATTAAGGAATCGCATGTTGCTGGAGCAATCTGGTGGGGCTATCGGTGTTCTTCTTTCACCAACTGGCTTTCCATGCACTTTGCTACAATACTTACCACATCCTTCTCCATTCCTTTCCAAAGGAATAAAGGTTTCATATCTGCATACATTTTCTTTACTCTAGGATGAGCTCTATAAACCCCCCTATTGGATTCTGTCAAAATCAAATTTTGAATCTCCTCATTTTTTGGTACATAGATACGGTTGTTATATCTCAGTAACCCATCCATGTCCAAGGAGTACCCTTCATACTTAGGAATCCTCATTTGCTCAGTCTCCAATACCATTTTCACTCCATTATACCATGTGTCATCTTGTTGCAGTGATATAATCTTCTCTCTTAGGTTGGTTTTCATTAGTATAACTGAGAATATCCTAGGTCTATGACTGAGTGCATCAACTACTCTGTTTAAGGTTCCCTTCACATAAGTAAAGTCAAAATCGTACTCACTGAATAACTTTGACCATCTTCTTTGTCTAGCATTTAAGTCGCTTTGAGTAAATATATGTTGTATCCCACAATGGTCTGTCTTTAGTTCGAATTTCCTTCCGACCAAGTAGTGTCTCCATAAACTTAATACATGAATCACCGCAGTCATTTCCATATCATGGGTTTCATAGTTCTCTTTATGTGTTCTTAGTCTTCGGGAGGTGTAGGAAATCACCCTTCCTTCCTACATCAATACACACCCAACTCTATCTGTGCGATGTAGAACAGTTGGTGGCAGGGTATGGTTAAGACGCCCCCTAAGCAGAAAGGTCGCCGGTTCTAATACTGCGGATACCAAAAAATCCAACCATGTTAAGGGTTGGTGCAGTCCGGGCCGGGTGCGATCCCAGGGTGATTTTGATGGCTTAGATGCCCCTGGTTCGTGGTAACTTAGCCAAAGGAAAACTTACTAGTCAAGGAGGTTCCACAACTTTTCCAACAAAAAAATACACACCCAACTCTATCCTTCGATGCATCCATACAAACTAGGAAATCCTTCTCCATATCAGGCACTTTCAGTATTGGTGCATTTGTTAGTAGTTTCTTAATTTTAGAAAAAGCCTCATCACATTTCTCAGTCCACACAAATGGTCTATTTTTATTTTATAATTTTGTTATGGGTCCTGCCACCTTGGAGAAACCCTCTACAAACCGTCTATAATATCCCTCCAATCCCATAAAGCTTACCTCATGTACGTTGGTGGGTGCAAGCCATTCCGAAATTGCCTCAATCTTTGTCAGGTCCAGTGCAATCCCATCATCGGATATAATGTGTCCAAGGTAGTGAATCTCCTTCTGAAAGAACGAACACTTGGATAAATTTCCGTATAAATGATTCTCTCTTAAGCATTGTAGTACTATTCTCAAGTGTTCCATATGTTCTTCTGGTGTTCTAGAATATATCAAAATGTCATCCAGAAATACTTGCACAAACTTGTATAGGCATTAACGAAACACACCATTCATTAAGTTCATAAATACACTTGGTGCATTTGTAAATCCAAAAGGTACCACTTCAAACTCAAAGTGTCCAAATATTTTCTTGAAGGCTATCTTAGGGATATATTCATCTTTAATCCTCAACTGGTGATATCCCGACCTCGGATCTATCTTTGAAAATATTGTGGCACCCTTCATTTGGTCAAAAAGGTCATCAATACTCGGTAGAGGGTATTGATTTCTTATAGTTTCCTTGGTTAGTTGATGGTAATCAATGCACAAACGCCATGATCCATCCTTCTTCTTGACAAAAATCATAGGTTCTCCCCATGGGGATACACTGGGTCTAATCAACTCCGAATCTAATAAATCTTGAAGTTGTATGTGTAATTATTTCAATTCCAGCAATTACATTCGGTAAGGGGTTCTTGCAATAGGCTCTGTCCCTGGATTAAGTTCGATAATGAAATATAATTCACGCTGCAATGGTAGACTAGGTAGAGCGTCCAGAAATACATCCATGTATTCCGAAAATAGAGGATGGTTGATTACTTACCCCTTATCTCCTTCCTTGTTCATATTTATTGCTGCATAAAGTAGGCATCCCTTTCACATACTCTTCTTAAGTTGCATGGCTGAAATAATCCTTAAGGAAACCTTCCTTTTCCTTCCCGTAAGTACTCTCTTGTAACCTTCATCATTGTAAAAGGTTAACTCTTTACTTCAGAAATTCATTACTGTTGGATGTGCCTCTATCCAATCCATTCCTAGGATTAGATCATAAGTTCCTAACTCTATAGCATAGAATGACACTTTAGTAGAGCATATGTTGATATATATGTAACTTCAGAATGTATTTCACATATATGTATATTGTATTCCTATAGAGATGTTATTATTCCTCTATACGGAAGTGGTTGTATTCCTATAGAGATGTTATTATTCCTCTATACGGAAGTGTCGTCATTTATATTGTAAGTGTTGTAACTTATACTTGATGGGTTATTAGACCACCTTGTTGGGGTCGACCCTGTATAAGTCATGTGGGTCAAAGGGTTATTAGACCACCCTAGTGGGGGTCGGCATAGTCAGCATTGTGTTAAGTGGTTAAGTTGAGGCCGACCTAGTTGAGTAAAGGTCAAGTCAAGTTAGTGTATAAATAGAGAGTGTGTCTCTCTCATTTTACACATTCTATTCTCTCACTCACTTCTCACTTATGCACTCAAGGAGGAGTGGCACACTTATGGAGGAGGAGGATCTACTACTAGGATATGTCTATCTCTTATGTTTGGGTTGTATCATTGCTCTATCTATCTCTATGGAAGTTATTGGGGTTTTTCACCTTTATGGTTTTCCCCAAGTAAATCTTTGTGTCTCTTGTGTGCTTGCATTATTGTCTCCATGATTGATATGCTGTAGATATGTTGTACATGTTGTTCTCTCAGTTAAGATCCTAGATCAGATTGAATTAAATTATGAAAATTTAACATGGTATCAGAGCTAGCCTGAAAGAAGGCATGATATCGCATGTATGGCACTTGTTGCACTTACGATGCTAGGGCTTGATATAGCAAAAACCAGTGATCGTAGAAATTTCACTATAAATCCGTTTTGGAGAAGTGTTTGGATCTGAAACCTTTACAGGTGGAATATTAAATCCCCATGTACCTTGTTTCCAAAGGAAAACCTCTAATTCATTGTACTTTGTGATTTATGATCTGTACAATATAGGGTTTCTGCCTCTTCCAGATCTGAGTCAAAATCAGGTGACCTTGGGGAAAAGATCATAATTTGGGTTAGGAAGATCCAAATAAAATTTTGTAAAATGTGACAGGTAGTACACAGACTGTACTATCTCAAGAAACATTTTCAGAGGCTGAAGTTGAACTAGTGACACGTGGAATGCCATACAAGTTCACTTTATTGCATTATCCCATAAATAGGTCACGTTGCGACACTTGGCATAACTCTATCTCAGAGAATCCAATTGAGGTTAGACCTGTCGATATGGAAATCTAATAGGTTGGGATATCTCAGGAAAATGTTTCAGATCATGTGGATTGAAAAGTTAGGAGTTACACCAGAAACAATCAGGTACATATTTCTGTCAAAACATAATTATTTTTTAGTACCTTCATTGATGGCTTCCGGAATTTAGGGCTTCGGAGAAAGTTGGAATTTTTGTAATTGGAGACCACGGCTGAATGATACTCATCAAAATAAAAATTTAGAGACCAAGATCAAAATTTTTGGTTGGGAAGAAGGCCGAGCTTGATCAAACCCTAGTTCGGGACTTTGATCAAAAAAGTGGAAAATTAGGGCTTGTGTAAAAATGGGAATTTTTTAAATCTGTGACCACGGCTGGAAGCTCCTTAGAAAAATAGAAGCTAAGAGCTTTGGATCAAACCTTTTGATTGGGCAGAAGAGTGGGTTTCATCAAACCCCAGTTCAGGGTCACATCCAGTGAATTTGGAAGTTTCAAAGGCAAAATTGAGGAGTGAAACTTTGCAGTTTTCAAATTCTGAATATACCAGCTTGATCAGCTCATCAAGGTGCATATTTCTATCCTTTCAGAAGTTTGAAATTCAAAGTTTGAATTTTTGGGGTTTCTCTGACAAACCCATATCCAGCTCCAGGTCTAGTTCTAGTTCTTGCAAATCAAGTGGATTGGGTTAATCTTAGAAGAAGATGGATTGGTCACCTGCATTAGTGAAGAAGTTCCTGTTTCAGAGGGAGATGAGGCTAAGGCCTTACATAAGAATATTACAAGTGATCTCGACAGGTATGACTCATCGAGGTATGTTTCGATATTTGTTTATGATTAAGTTTATGGTATGTTTGTCTTCATGTCATTACGGTTAGTACAATCTTGACTTTAGATTTGTCGTATCACCTTAACAAAATTATGAATGCATGATAGAAGATTTTCATTGGTTAGGGTGTTGACACTTATGTTTGTACTAATGAATTATGGTGTTGTATGAGGTTTATGTTGTCTGCTAACATAAAAGGTACACCAAGAAAGACAAATCATGTTCTACTTCAAGAACATATGATCATGGTGACATGAAGACAAGGATTCATCCATTGTCATGGATCACATAGAAGATCTACTTTCGAGGTATGTATAACTTGGTTCTACAATGGTTAACTTATGAGACATGCATGTTACTAGCACAAGTCACTGAAGAGAACTAGAAGACATTATGCGGGTATGTTAGACATAACTAGCTAGCGTGCTAATCCAGGTATGTTTTTCCTATATCAAACTACAATCCTACCTTGTGTTAGGATCTTATACTGTTGTGTTGTTGATAATGATTATTCATGAAGTCATAGGTTTGAATAATCATGGTTGTATGCATATTATGTTTCTTACCATAATTGATGATATGACTAACCAGAAGAATCATGAAGGTATAGGTTTGAATAATCACAGGTTTTATGCATATTATATCTCTTATCTTGATTGATGATTCAACTAACCAGAAGAGTCCTATGATCAAATAAGAAAATGTATGAGTAAAAGAAGACTTCCCTGATACCTTGAATACTAATGTTTATTATCTGTGAATGATCATGAATATACATGTTTAAGATTATTTTGTTTTGATAGTATTAAGATTATACTAATAAATGTGTGATTATGTATGAGACCTCAAGGATAACACAATGATGATACTAATAAGCATGCATAGTGATTAAGGATGGATGTAAGTTCAAGGACAGGTAATTCAGGAAGCAAAGATCAAGAGGGAGCACACTCCAATTGTTCCTGCAAGAAAGCAAAGGAGAACACTTCAGTAGTTTCTGCAAGGATGCAGATATTCAGAGGGAGTTGACCACTTCTCACAATCCACATAAGAATGGAGTTGCAGAAAAGAAGCAAAGAATGAGAGGGAGTCAACCCAACAAAAGAAAAGATAAGTATTTGAATTGTCATTACTTGCATATTTTATTGTTTAAATAATACTGTTCAATAATGTATATACTGATGTTCCTAGAATTAGGTTGTGTATTATGCATATTAGAATAGTTGCATTGATGAACAGTATACTACTAATATGCATGGGTAAGTATCCTATGGCACTATACAACATTCCATTGCTACTTATCTAGAATGAAACCTCTTTGCTGACATGTTGGGAGTTGTGCACACTCTTAACAATGTTTTGGTAGAGATTGGAAGGCATCTAGAAAGTTACGGGATATGGATAAATGTTGTATTGAAGCATTGGCTAAGATAATTGCATGATTGTATGACATATTTCTTTATGTGTAAGAATTTTTTCTGAAAACTATGAGATGTTTTCTAATCATACAATTTAACTTGTTGTGTAGGAAAGACCGTATGCCATCACCTACAAAAGAAGAACTACAACATTTGTTCAGCAACAAAATTATATATTGAAGATATTGAAGTTCCCAGGATATGGGAAGAATACCATGATCCGTCGATCATGAAGAATGATGTTTGGGATGTAGTCCCAAGACCTTAAGGAAAATTTGTTATGACTTCCATATGGATCTATCAAGATCAAGCATGCTGCAAACGGTAGCATAGAGAAATATAAAAGTGATGAAATAGAAGATACACCAGATGGATTTCAAGACAGCTTTCTTGAATGGTGTAGTTGAAGAAGAAGTGTATGTGGAGCAACCACTTGGTTCTGAGACACATGACAGGAAATCATATATGTGCAGAACTTGGTATGGTAGGATAGGCATCTTTCTATCCAGTTTGGTCTTTACCAAGAGTAAAGCGGGTTCCAATCTTTACTACAAGATTGAGGAAGGCAATCCATTGATACTACTATGTGGATGACCTTTTTGTATCAGGTGAGGATAGATTGATTGCTGACACACAGCGGAAGCTTGCTGCCGAGTTCATGTTGAGGAACTTGGGGATGATGCACTATTTTTTTTTGGCATGGAGGTGTGGCATAGTGATGGAATCTTCCTTGGACAAGGGTAATATGCAATAGAGATCTTGAAGAGGTTCGGGATGATGGACTGCAAGGCTATGGCCACACCTATGGCATCGAACCTGAAGCATCTATATGATGCTTCATTTGAGCCGGTTGATATCACTATGTATCGTCAGATGATTGGGTCCTTGATGTACCCGACGAACACGAGACCAGATATTTGCTTTGCGGTGAACACATTGAGCTAGTTCCTGATGGGTCCGAGGAGTGTTCACCTGGTTGCTGTAAAGCATGTTCTGAGGTACCTGAAGGGTACAATGGATTATGGGCTCAAGTATGAAGCGAATCAAAAGTTTAACCTGCAGGGTTATCTTGATTCAGATTGGGTTGGCAGTGCTCCAGATAGGAAGAGCACATTTGGGTGTTGCTTCAGTATGGGATCAGGTGTGATCTCTTGGTTTAGCAGGAAGCAGTCTTGCGTAGCACTGAGTACAGTTGAGGCAGAGTATGTTGCAGCCTGTTCAGCTAGTTGTGAGGCAGGATGGCTACGGAAGCTACTGTCTGAGTTATTTGATCTCCCATTGGATGCTATTGGTATCTTCTGTGATAACCAAAGTTGTGTGAAGCTGTCTGAGAACCCAGTGTTTCATGATAGGTCGAAACACATAGAGATAAAATATCACTATACCAGGGATATGGTGTAGAGAGGAGCTGTGAAGCTCCTGTACATTGCGACGGACGAGAAGATTATAGATGTACTGACGAAGCCACTAGCCAGAGTGAAGTTCGAGTACTTCAGAGAGAGGCTTGGTGTTCTTCAGATTGAGGACACTTCGAGGAAGAAGTGATGGACACATTTGTTGAAGCCATTCCAAACATGTTGGAAGGAGGATCCTTCACATGGCTGTGGATGTAAGTGTTGTATGATGAGCATCAGGATGATGTTCTGGTTTCTGCTGTATATGATCAGTTGGATCATTTTTATGTATTGTATGTGTGCATCATGTTGGATGCTGGATATGATCAGTTGGATCATTTATATGTATGTACGCATCATGTTGGATGCTGGATATGATCGGTTGGATCATTTGTATGTATTGTGTATATGCATCATGTTGGATGATTAGACCATGTAGCTGTATATGTATCAGGAGGATACATTGTATGATCAGGTGGATCATGTATATTGATATGTATCAGGTATGATCAGGTAGATCATGTATGTTGATGGATACATTGTGTGGATCATGTATCTATGTATCAGGTGGATACACTATGTATGATGATATGTATCAGGTAGATACTTGGTGTGCATTAGATGGATGCATTGCATGATTAGGGTGATCATGGATGACGAGCTTCTATAGATGACATGCAGCAGGATGTTGCAGTGATGATGATCAGGATGATCATGTGTACATCAAGATGATGTATGATGAGTATCAGATGATACTTTGTGGTCGTGGATCAGGTTGTACAGATGAGCATGTCTGGGATATCCTATAGGTCGGAGTTGCATACCCATAACAGCCTGGGATGCTCTTTCAAGACATTTCTCTAGGAGGACATGTAATTTGTGCCCTGGGAGATCTTCAGGTCAGAGTTTTGTACCCGTAACATCCTGAGATGCTCTTGCGAGGTTTTGTCCTATGGCATGTAATTTGCTCCTGGGATATCTGGACAGGATGAAAAAGGCCTCAGATGCTTCAGCCAGGTTTTGCCATGACCACATGTAATTTTCTCCTGGGAGATCTGGACAGGATGAAAAAGGCCTCATATGCTTCAGCCAGGTTTTGTGGTGGACCACATGTAATGTGCTCCTGGGATATCCGACAGGTAGAGACGTGTGCTCGTAACAGCCTGGGATGCTTCGGCGAGGTTTTGTGGTGAGATCAAATGTAGTGTGCTCCTGCGAGATCTGACAGGTAGAGTTGTGTGCTCGTAACAGCCTGGGATGCTTCAGCCAGGTTTTGTGATGGGTCACATGTAATGTGCTCCTGGGAGATCCTACAGGTAGAGTTGTGTGCTCGTAATAGTCTGGGATGCTGCATCCAGGTTTTGTGACTCACATAATAAGTCCCGAGAATTCCACATTATGGACAGTGATGACGAAGACCTACAAGTGGTGGGCCTACATCCAGTATGAAAAAGGACTGGCTCTGTATAACTTCCTATGACGAGTACATTCAGAGATTGATTGAGATAGCAGCAGCAGTGACAATGATGATGACTCGATGACGATTATCCAATGATGATGATCCAGAGAAGATGACTTGTGCTAGAAGACTTGTGTCGAGAAAAACCTTCCTAGTTAAGAGGGAGTGTTGATGTATATGTAACTTTGGAATGTATTTCACATATATGTATATTGTATTCCTATAGATATGTTATTATTCCTCTATACGGAAGTGGTTGGATTCATATAGAGATGTTATTATTCCTCTATATGAAAGTGTCGTCATTTATATTGTAAGTGTCGTAACTTATACTTGATGGGTTATTAGACCACCCTAGTGGGGGTCGGCCTAGTCAGCATTGTGTTAAGTGGTTAAGTTGAGGCCGACCTAGTTGAGTAAAGGTCAAGTCGAGTTCGTGTATAATTAGAGAGTGTGTCTCTCTCATTTTACACATTCTATTCTCTCACTCACTTCTCACTTATGCACTCAAGGAGGAGTGGTGCACTTATGGAGGAGGAGGATCTACTGCTAGGATATGTCTATCTCTTATGTTTGGGTTGTGTCATTGCTCTATCTATCTCTGAGGAAGTTATTGGGGTTTTTCACCTTTATGGTTTTCCGCAAGTAAATCTTTGTGTCTCTTATGTGCTTGCATTATTGTCTCCATGATTGATATGATGTAGATATGATGTACATGTTGTTCTCTCAGTTAAGATCCTTGATCAGATTGAAGTAAATTCTAAAAATTTAACATCATACACCTAAGCCAACTCTGCAATATTCTACTTTGAGACCCACTCTTTGGATACTTCCAGAGGCCATTTCAACAATGTTGAAATCCTCTTGATTGATTTTGATCACCTTACTATGTTCTAAAGATTTAAAAGAAATGGAACTTTTAGTGGCACCAGGCTCTACTATCAAAGAGAATACATTATCGTCTATCTTACTAGTGGTCTCGAGGACTATAGATTTGTGTTCGGCTTGAAAATTGATGGTAGACACATGAAAGCGGTGTGCTTGTCCCAGATCAGCCGCAGTGGGTTGTCAAGGTCCTTGAATTCTTTTGTTCACTTGGTTCTTTCAAGGGAATTCGCTTTGGAAGTGTGGCCCTCCACATTTACAATATCCGGACTTTGGACATCTAGTAGTATTTCTGGTTGGTACATTGTTCTATCACAGCCCAAACTGTGCTGGTTTCCAAAAAGGTCTTACTTGATCATTTCTTGGTGGCGGTGATCGATAGGGTTCTCTATCATATATTTGATATCTTCCGCTGAATGATCCCTTCCCGATATTCTTCTATCCATAGTGATGCTTGGGTGCAAGAGAAAATTGACTGCCTCAGTCAACATTGACAAAGTTCCTGTTTGGTGGTCCTTTCCAAGCAAGATCTTCTTCAGCTATGAGATCCTTTTGAACCGCATCATGTAAGGTAGAGGGCATTAGAATGTGAACCTTATCCCTGATATTCTAGTCCAGTCCAAAAACAAACTTGTTAACTTTTAACTTTTCTGTCGAAATGTGAAATGCATATCGCAGTAGTTCCATGAAACGAATTTCATATTCTTTCACCTCCCATTGCCCTTGTATTAATGCATTGAATTCATTTAAATGTTGTTCAATGAACTCATCAGACAAATAATGCTGACAAGATTGCTCGTCAAACAATTCCTAAGAGTCCTCCTCTTGCTCCAAACCTAGTTGTGGTCGCAAATTTTTCCACCATACGAGAGATTCTCCCTTTAGCTGCAAAACTATCATGCAAACTTTCATGTTTGAGGTGTAGTCCCTTAGTATGAAGCACATAGCCATGTTTTCCAACCATGCATAAGCATCAGTTCCTTTAGTGGAACCCCAAAATTATGGAAATCTGATCTTTTCCAATTCCGGATCTATGTTGACCGGCGATGGAGTTGGTGGTATGGAGACTACTTGTGATCTGTTGTTCTCGTGATCTAATATCATCACTAAGGATTATGAAATCCATTGGAAGCTTCTCATCATGGAAACCACTTCTCAGGAAGGAATGGTTTCCTACCCTTCTTGTCGTAGTGGGGTGGTTGTCGGAGTTTAATTGGGTGGAGGACGTCCAACTTGTCCTCTCTAGCCCCTTCCTCTTCCTCTTCATATGCAATGATCCATGTCCTAGATTCGATGGATAATTCATTAGCTTTTAACATGTTATAATCATTCTATAATTTTGCGACAATTTAATTTATGTAAAATAAGTTGAATGTTTTTGTGGAAGATTATATACAAGTTTTCTTGGTCCATTTAAGGTTTGACCGGCTCTGATAGCAAATGTAGGGTCCGGCTCGATCAAGATTTTTTTTTGTTTTGGTAAATTGGTAATATGTCATTTTTGTTTCATTATTAAAGACAAGAGAACAACTTCTTTTCTGAAGACATAAATCAAGGTAACGATATCTTAAAATTCCCATAACTATAGCCCTAATCTAATCCATATCATAACATAATCAACTACGCATTCCACTATCTTCATACATTCATATGTGTTAACCATTTCATTTAAATTACATGAATTCTTAACAACAATTGTTTCTTCTAACCATACATTTCGCTTTAATAAATAAACTCTATTTATCCATGAGCTAGACTACTCATATTTACAATTCTTTTGTTTGTTCGGAAAATAGATATACAACACATGAATTCCCTAAAATCATTTAATTATGAATTAAATATACAACATATGGAAGTCTGAAACACAAGTTAATATGAGTATTAAATATACAAAGTATAAAATGTATAATAATCCTGAACATAATAAAATGAATGTACCATTATTTATACTACAAGTCCATTTAAACGAACATATCCAAATAATATAATCACTACCTAAGCTCCTAATCTATTCAATACATTACTAGTTAACCAATCACTTAAACAAATGATAGTTAGTGGACCACTCGTAGTCCATAAGGGGTTTCCTTGACAACTAACCCCGAGACATACGGGTTGTGTCCCCATCGAGCACAGGGAGCCATGGAATTCAGAATACAAATGATTGACTCCATCTACTTATCTCATATCAAATTATAAAACATAAATAATGGATTGAATCAGACTCATTCAATCTACATAGATCTGAGTTCGACTCAATGTCATTTAAGTGGTCCTTCTACTTGGATACCGAACACGTAAGGTTCACATCAGGTACATGGTATGTGACCTATACTACCGTAGCCTGGTATTTTCCATACAGAGACTAATATACATTCAATACCAATCCTCTCTAATTAATTACTAGAACACTATATGTAGTAGCATGGCATCGATCCCTGGATCGTATGCATGCTCTACCAAATCGCAACTATCCAATTTATATAAGATACTAAACACGTAGACACCGTGTCGATCCATAAGTGAATCACATTCAAATTCAAATGAATACATACTTAGGGAAATATTTTAATCGTATGGCATCGATCTACAAAGATTGATCACCATCTGTGATCATACGAAAGAAGGCACAACGTAGAGTTGCCAGCATTCCATCACCGAATGAAATCGGGAATCAATCTACAGAGATCGATCGCCATTCATCATTAAACGATATGCAGGTAGGTTCAAATATCATTGGTGATACGACATCAATCTACAGAGATTGATCCTCATTCACTTCGATCTATATGTAGTTATAAAAATATTCAGACAATCATCGATATTTAGGTATAATTAATGTTATAGGTATTATGACATTGATCCACAGAGATCGATCGTCATCCATATCAACCAATATGCATAAACGATGAACTCGCAAGAGCATTCGGTTCATCGATATTTTAGAGATAGACCACCATCTATACTCATACATGCTACAAGTATAATAATACGCTAGAGAAATTCCAACATCGATCCACTGAGATCGATCACTCTCTATTTCGATCGACAAATAGTAATGATAAAATATTTCAAATGATAGGCATCTATCTACATAGGTCAGTCGCCATCCTCATTTTTAACAAAAATAAGTAAAATGAAACACCACAAAAAACCTAGCATCGATCCACTGAGATTGATCACTTTCTATTCAATTAGCATGCTGAAATATTGGTTTCATACGAGCCTTCCGACATCGATCTACTGGGATCGATAGCCTTCTAATTCAACGAGTTACATGCATCAATATTTAAACAAGACGCAAGCATGGGAAATATTACAATGATTCGGGATTGATCTACAGAGATCGATTTCCATTCTTTCTCAAGTGAGTTGTATGTAAAACAATCAAACTAAGATAGAACATAGAAATGGTAACAAAAATCCGGCATCGATCTATAGAGATTGATCACCATTTTTTCTCAAACGAGCTGTATGTAAAACAATTAAACCAAGGTACAAACATAGAAATGGTATCGACGATCCGACGCCAATCTACATAGATTGATCGCCATCCTTACTCAAACGAGTTGTATGTAAAACAGTTAAACCAAGGTACAAACATAGAAATGGTATCGGTGATCCAACATCGATCTACATATATCGATCACCATCCTTTCTCAACTAGTAGTATGTATAACATTTATACAAGAAGCAATCATATGAAATGTTACCATGATTCAGCATCAACCTACATAGATCAATTGTTGTCCTCCATCAACGAATGGTATGTATAAACATTTAAACAATGTAAATCATATGAAATGTTGCCGCGATTTGGCATCGATCGCCGTCCTCCATCAACGAGTGGTATGCATAAACATTTAAACAATAGCAATCATATGAAATGCTACCAGGATTCGACATCGATCTACTGAGATCAATTGTTGTCCTCCATCAACGAGTGGTATGCATATGTGAAAATCCTCACAGCAGATCTAAGAGATGATGTATACCTCACAAGAGTAATTATGATGAAGTAGGAAAATAGAAGAAGAGTGGTCAATGCAGTATAATGAGCAACAGAATAATAATACAGTAGAACTCGGATAGAAGCAAAACTACTTCACACACACTAATCAATTCATCACAATATGGACAAATAAATAGTACAATGCATGAGGATTCGAATGCTTAAGGTGGCAATTCGAATTAGCCTTCATGGAGTGATCAAAGGATCACTAGAGTGTCATCGGAGCACAACTAGTAGTCTATCTCACTATCAGTGGAGTCATCAATGCTCATGTAACTATCAACCATCAGTCAAACTGATTCTAATTGAGTGTGGTAGGTGTAACTGAGTGTAACTAGAACTAATTGAATGAAGGAGGCTCAGTGGAAGGTGTGTGAGGAGCAAACTGGAGTCAGAATGGGCAGTCAAGTCTCACTGGAGGTCCATCAGAGCGATATAGTCAGTTGAGATTCAGTCAAGCCTAAAATCAAGGAGAGAACTGAAGATAACTAAAGATAACTGAATGGTAGTTAAGGAAGGGAACCTTTCTCATGCAGTAGGTGAAAGGAGGGTGCACTAAGCACTAGGAGGGCTAACACTGAGTGGAAAGAAGCTCTGGAGGCTAGCTAACTGAGAGCTAGGTGCTGGGACTGATGATTGGAATGCATGCAAACCCTAAAAGTGCATGCATGACTGAAAATGCAAATAATTAAAATGCTCCTAGGACTAGGATGTAGTATAGCAATATCCTAATACCCCCCCTTAATCCATTCTAGGCCCTGGTAACTAAGACCAAAGGTCACCCAGTACAATGAATAATAAAAGACAATAAACCAAGGAAATGGGAAAAACCTCATAAGAAAAATACCCCCCCTCAAAATATATTGTAAGGCACACACAAAAATAAATGATCCAAACTCAAGCAGGTGTGATGCTTGGTCATATGTTTGTAGGTATCTTCTTCTTGGGAAGAAGTGGATCATGCTCAGAAAGCATGTGCTTGTACTTGCTCTTCAGATCGAATGTGATGAGAACAAATCCAAAAGTATGAGGATGATCCTTAAACCTGTGATTCGAATTAGTTGAGGTAGGATCAAAAACATGAATGTGCAGATAGTCTTTTGTCTTCTCCTTTGAACCATCAAAGGTGAGATTATGCCAAAAAGAACCATCAAATAATAGCTTGAAATCCAAATCAGATTTAAGACTTGAAGAATAGTTTCTTGAGATCTCCTTTGAACCAACAGGGGTGAGATCAAAACTATCATATGCATGAGAAATTATCCCAAGTAATGATTGCTTAGATTCCAAATTAGATCCAAGACTTGAATCATGGTTTCTTGAGAAATGCTTTGAACCATAAGAGGTGAGATCAAATCAAGTAACTGCATGAGAAGTTATCCCAAGCGAATGGCAATGGTTTCTTGAGATCTCCTTTGAACAATCAGGGGTGAGATCAAAACCATGATGTGCATGAGAAATTATCCCAAGCGAATGGCAATGGCCATATTCTTCAATAGCCTTCTGAAAGCATGGAATAATGATCATATAGTAGTAAATAAGAGGTGATTTCTTGAGGAGAGCGAATGCATGACCTCCAATAGCTGATTTCACCTCTGAAACATTCAATAGATCATGATGCAGACCAACAGACTCTGGTGCAAGAGAGGATTTAGGACCTTCTGCAATATCTAGATTGTGAGATGGCACATAAAGAGAAGAAATTTGGAGCATGAGTGTAGAATCTGCAAGTTCTTCTTCTTTGTGGACAACTTCAATATGAGATGTGTTTGATACTGGTTCATGATCAATGAGATCATCAAGGAGGGTGAATGCATCACTTTACCTGCTCTTGAAGGGGTTTGGATCAAATCCTTCATTATGTTTGTCGAATCTTTCATCCAGATGGTCCCATAGCTCTTTTGGAGTTTCAACATCATCAATGACTTGGTATAACATGTATTCAAACAAAGCAAGCATCATTCTTCCAAAGGCCATGTCACCTTTATTCAACTAGTCAATCTTCTCTTCAGAGGATTCGAACTCTCTTTCAAAATAACAATCAAAGAGATCATGGTTCTTCAAATATGCTATCATTTTTGGTTTCCATTCATCATAGTTGAATGGAGAAAGAAGATGTATTTCTTGTGAATTCATTGAAGATGTAGAAGACCTGCAAAAACAATATAGAATATCTGCAACTACTACTACTTCATAAATGCAGAAACTGTTGCATTTGCTGCACTCAAAATCTTGATAATAACCTGCAAAAAACTCTCAGGAATGGAGATAAACAATACTCTCAACATGCTCTGAGCATGTGAAAATCCTCACAACATATCTAAGAGATGATGTATACCTCACAAGCGTAATTATGATTAAGCAAGAAAATAGAAGAAGAGTGGTCAATGTAGTATAATGAGCAACATAATAATAATACAATAGAACTCGGATGGAAACAAAAATACTTCACACACACTAATCAATTAATCACAATATGGACAAATAAATAGTACAATGCATGAGGATTCGAATTCCTAAGGTGGAAATTCGAATTAGCCTTCATGGAGTGATCAAAGGATCAATGGAGTGTCATCGGAGCATAACCAGTAGCCTATCTCATCATCAGTGGAGTCATCAATGCTTAAGTAACTGTCAATCATCAGTCAAACTGAGTCTAACTGAGTGTGGTAGGTGTAACTAAGTGTAACTAGAACTAACTGAATGAAGGAGGCTTAGTGGAGGGCGCATGAGGAGCTAAGTGGAGTCAGAATGGGCAGTCAAGTCTCACTAGAGGTCCATTGGAGTGATATAGTTAGTTGAGAGTCAGTCAAGCCTAAAATCAAGGAGAGAACTGAAGATAACTGAATGGTAGGTAAGGAAGGGTGCCTTTCTCATTTAGTAGGTGAAAGGAGGGTGCACTAAGCTCTAGGAGGGCTAAAACTGAGTGGAAAGAAGCTCTGGGGGCTAGCTAACTGAGGGCTAGGTGCTGGAACTGATGACTGGAATGCATGCAAATGCATGCAAACCCTAAATAATGCATGAAAACCCTAAAAGTGCATGCATGACTGAAAATGCAAATAATGAAAACGTTGCTAGGACTAGGATGGAGTATAGGAATATCCTAACAACATAAACATTAAACAAATTACAGGTATACAAAACAATGCAATGATCTCATTATGGACAAAATGAGGATGTCATCGTGGATGGGTTGTCCAATAGAAATACAACTTAATCCCAGTAAGGTTTAATTGATACAACTAGAACTATTTCTCAACTTGTTGACTCAAGAGATGAAAGGAACAATTTTAAATGCATTCAATAGACCCACGCATTACCATGGGTGCCTTACGCAAGCCTAATGATAAAACAAGGTTTAAACCAATTCATAAGCATCCATGGTTGAATTGTGACGATTCATGATTTCTTCCATTGCTACAAAATCCATGCAACTTCGGTTTCAAAGTAAAACATTCATACAATCAATATAAATTTCAAATAATTATATCCTTATAATATATAAACTACTTGTGTATAATCATATGCATTTTTCACATATATTCAACTTAAATAAATTTTACCTAACCGAACGGTTTCTCAAGTTGATGACGGTGATACCAGAGCTCAAGTGCTCCTAGATCCTTCTTCCAAACTTTAGAATTCATTGGAGGACACCTCGGTTAACCTCCCGACCATATCGGGTGTACTCTTCTTCCTCCCGAAACCCTGAGCAATAGGGTCTTAGATCTCACACACAAAAATAGAGGTCCATAAGTGGGATCCCCCCCACCAAGACCTGTTTCCAAACTCATAATAGAAGCAAATCAATGTCTTACAATCATCACAGTAACCATCCAGCCATAGGGTATCCTCCACTTTCCTCTTCCCTTGCTTAAATAGGAAATTCCTCTGTGACACATGCTGCTTCATGTAAATGTGGCTAATATTTTAATTATTCAAATCTAATTAGCTGACTCAGCCATGTGTCCAATTCCTAAGAGAGTGCACCTACATTCCTAGATTTACTCAAGTTTGTACACCCTGATGCTTCAATCTAGTTTATATTTTTTGTGGGTGCAAGTGGATATGTCTAAATGCTACTTTTTTAGTACATACTATTTGCACTTAAGCAAATATTCTCCATTATTTTAATTATAAATAATTATTTCATGTGAAAATGGCCTAAATGCAAATCTACATGCTTAATGCACAATATTCATCAATCGTTCTCGTCTTGGGTCTAGGTACCACTTCGTAGGGTCCATTTGTCCCTCATTTTCTTTTTATCAACATGGTACCACATCATCAGGTCCTTTCGTTAGTACTTATCTATTGCATCTGATTTGTGGGAACTTCATGTAGGGATTTAGGATTCGTTACCTTCAATCCTCCGTCTACACTCTATTGGAGACTAATGGCAATGAGGAGTAAGTCCATTCTTACTACCCCCCCTCCAGCCTCATACGTGACCAACTCCATCATGGTCCACTTCACACGACTTCATGCTTCCCTGAGTAAGCGGATAAGTTCTTTTCAATTTTTGCGTGGAATCCATATGAAGTCGAAACCATCGTCGTTCCTCTATGTGTGATTTTATTTGTACTCTATGACCCATTTATTGCCTTTGTGAGTCCGTTGGTTAATCGCTTCACCTGTCTCTACACACATGCTCCAAAGCACACATTAGTAGCTTTGTTCTCATTCATCATAATTCACTTCATAACCTACTAATTGTTAAGCAACCATAATTTACTCATAATATCATATATTTCGTCAATCTTCTAATAATTAAGCCAACATGCATTTATTTCATTCACATCATATATTTCATAACACAACTAACCGTTAAGCAGCATATTCATGTATACACATCATATATTTCATAAAAAAGATAATCATTAAGCAAACATACATTTATTCATCAATTTAGATAAAGTATTCTTTTCCACAAGTGTCATTCAATTCATTGTTTTCGTTCATCCATTTGTTGTCATGCACATCATAAGGTCCATTTTATTAAAGTGTTATCCAGTCAGGTCACTCGATAAGTGCCCTCAAAGTCTACATCACTCTAGGGGCACTACACACTTGAATGTCTGAGAACTAGTACAAGAAACTATTCAAGTACCTAAGTTCCAAGTCCTAGATAGAGTATATCGCACACTACAGAGAAGAGGGTCACGCAACTCGATCCACTCATGTTCATGATTCATGATGCCACCAATTACACTACATATCCACAAACACTCCCGTATGTGAATCTCTGTATACACATCATATATTTCATAAAAAAGATAATCATTAAGCAGACATACATTTATTCATCAATTTAGATAAAGTATTCTTTTCCACAAGTGTCATTCAATTCATTGTTTTCATTCATCCATTTATCATCATGCACATCATAAGGTCCATTTTATTAAAGTGTTATCCAGTCAGGTCACTCGATAAGTGCCCTCAAAGTCTACATCACTCTAGGGGCACTACACACTTGAATGTCTGAGAACTAGTACAAGAAACTATTCAAGTACCTAAGTTCCAAGTCCTAGATAGAGTATATCGCACACTACAGAGAAGAGGGTCACGCAACTCGTTCCACTCATGTTCATGATTCATGATGCCACCAATTACACTACATATCCACAAACACTCCCGTATGTGAATCTCTGTTTGTCACATGTTTCACCACAACAAATCGATAACTATACAGTGACAATCATGGATGAGTTGGATGACTTTCATTAAGGTCTTGTTCACACTTATTTAGGTATGTAATGACGCCACTTGAAAGAGGTTGTTGTTCATGTTTATTTAGCCAATGAAGTTGAAGATCTTTACTTATGTGTTCAATACAATGACTTAGACGTTCCACACAATATCCCAATAGAAACTAAGATTGATAAGGTACATGTCGACATCCGTACATGTTAAAGATGTAGAATGAAGAGTTGCGAGAAAAAGTAAAGACACTTGTACCAATTATAGAACAGTTGGAGCTAGAGTAGCAGGTCGCAATAGCAGAAGACTTGTTTCAAAAGGTGAAAGATGGGGGTGGAAGGACTTTCTAGTCTTGTTGACTCTGTTTTTCTCATATTGACACACCTTCAAGATGTTCCAAATATGTGTGTGATGGATGGTCAAATTAAAGCATGGGAGGACCATATCCAAGTAAAAAAGAAGTCTCTATCCACACTTACCATGTCTGCAAGCATAGAAGCTATGGCAATGATTTCTACCCTTGCCCAACAAATTTCCTTAGTAAGGACATACAAATAGAAGTTATCCTCCAAAGTGATGACATTACATGAGCATTCCAAGAAGAATTATTCACTCTTCACCAATATAAAAACTAAAAATACTAATGAAATAGAGTTGGTAGGTTAGTGAAACCTCAATGGGAGTTAGCTACTAAAGATAAGGTTTCCAAGTTCATAAACAACTTCAAAGTGATGCTTCAACCATTCTCTGAATTGGATACTCAATTTCAAACTTTTGTTGAACAGTTGTAGCAATATCTCCCATGTGTTCAACAAATTTTACCGAAGTGAAGCCTGTTGACTTGAGGGAGAGATAAACATATTGTTGGGACGTTTTTGGCACTATAGTTAGTCATTTTACTAGCGCAACAAAAAGACAAACTATGTGCAATAGTCTTGCACTGTGTTGGTGCAATGACAAATAGTTAATGCGTGCTCATAATATATTATATCTAAATGTCCATTGACATGTTAATTAATCAATAGTTAAGGAAAATTAATGTCTGATAATTTTCATATGTTTTGTATTTAAGAAAAGGGGTAGTTAGAGAAGATAAGTTGTTGTTGTAGTAGTTGTGGTTGAGGTTGTAGAGATCAAAGAATAGAGAGTTATGTTGTATGATATTCGAGAAGAGATTAATGTATGGCTACTTCTATGGAATAAAGATGCTAGGTTGATGGCCTATTTCCCCATGTGTGTTGTAAAATATTTTGGGTTATGAATGTGGATTTTTTATAAATGAACGATGAAAGATTATTGTGTTAACTTTCATGTAATTTTGAACTTATTTATGTTTCATTAATTCGTATGAGAGTCTTAGGTGAGACCTTATCCATTTTTTAATATTAAATATGTCAATTCTCATGAGATTATTATTGGTCTTGTATTTTGAACCTCTCATCTAAAACTATGTCAACATCCACATCCCTCTTGGCATGAATATTCATTAAATAAAAGAGAACATATTCATTTAACCTCCATCTAAATCTGATGGGAGGTTCACCTAGTAGGAAATATTATACCACTTGAGTTCATATTGGGGGATTTAATACTCTAAAAATGGAAGCAATATATTGCTTATATATATGGTTCAAGGGGTATTTTTTTATATTAAAAAACACACACACACACACACATATACATATATTGGGAGTTTATAATTGTGTTTCTAAGGGGTTAAATAGGGTTATGGGGGGTTTGAATAAGTTCTCTACATCTAAAGTTGGTGTGAATATGACTACGAGTGAAGTTAGACTAGTGTTTGAATAAGTATGATTTATGTGTGAAGGTGGTGTGAATATGAATTTTGTTTGTAGTCATAGTGGTGTTTGAATAGCTATGATCTATGAGTGAAGGTGGTGTGAGTCAATTAAAATGATTGTCTATGAAGTCGACATGTGTTCAAGGGGTTGTTCCCCATCCTAAAATATCTTCTCTCACTAAGATTTAATGTTTCACCATACAAGGTTTCTATGGGTTGTAAGAGTCGTGTCATGTCACAAAACAAAGGGTAAAATAAAAAGGGGTATTCAAAATGCAAAGGAAAAAATTGATACCTAAGATATCTAGTGAAAATAAGGAATTTTTTAATTGGAAAGGTATATTGAGAGGGTGTTCAACAAAAGGATTTTTGGATTCATTCCTCAATATCTATATAAATTAAGGATATTATTTAATATTCTATGAACACATCTTCTATGTTGTTGGTTCACGAAGTAAACCCCAAACTAAATCTAACTATGTATTTATTTTATCGCCATATAATTATTTAATATTGACTGAAAATAATTTTTTGTAAAGATCGGTTTCAAGATAGGGATAACCTATAGACAATTGACCATATTTCAACATAATATTCCAAAATATTATCCAAGAAATGACAATTTTACAAAGATCATGTAGGAGGAGAAGGGGATTAGCTGGGAATACGAGTTCATACATACTGCCAACATGTGTAAAGAAAAAAACTCCTTGTATATTGGAAAAGTCAAAATATTCTTAAATTTAAGCATACGGCCAATATAATAATAGTTCAAACAACAACCTCCATTAATAGTGAAAGTATTTCTTATTTATATATTGAGTGCGGGTGATTATACTTTAAATAATTATTATACTTTAAATATTTATTATGTCGATAGGTGTTTTTTTACATTGTAATATGAAGGAAATGTACGATTTCTTTTTGTTCTACATGGAGTTGACTTGTGACATTTAAACAAATATTAATGAAAAAATTATATTTTAATATTTATGAAAGTAAAATATTTTAATACCAACATTATATGGAATAAAGAATAACTAAAACAATATTTTTTGCATCAACTATGATAAAAGTGGGATGAATTACATTGCATATTAAAATAAAAAACATAAAATAAAATACAAATAAATATACCATAAAGATAATGTTACTATAACCAATATATATCTATTTTAATTCTAGATCTATCATGGTTGAGAGGGATCAAATCCCTCAAGGTTCAAACATCTTTTGGAGTGCAAAAACTTGAAAAATGGTTTGCACCACAAAGCATTTGATCCATTTCCATGCATGATAAATCTAGAGTAAGAAGGATCTACCCTAATAAATAATTGTTCAATAAAAAATATCTTTAGTCTTTAAACACATTAATATATATATATGTATATAGTTATTTATTAAGGTGAATGAGTGTGTGTGTATATATATATATATATCTACTCTAGTAAATAACTCTTTAACAAAATAGATCTTTAGTCTTTTAACACAAAAAGTGAAGGTATTAAAAGAAATAAATCAAGTTTGGAAACATAATGGGACTTAATAATGAAAAATAATTATTTTCTTCCACCTTTCAAAATATGACCGTGCAATATTATAACTTCATAGCTCCATTCAAAGAAGAAACATTAGTATTTCTATTTGTCTAAATGACAAGAAACATTTCATTAATTATATTGACATTGCTAATTAATATTAATCATTAAATTAAGTGTAATTAAAAAGATCTGGTTTTGGGAACAAGATAAAATAAAGAAACTATCATTAAAAAGCGACAATTATATTTTTGTACCGAGTGAAATGAGGTGCTCTATAGCCTAGTATGGAAGAGATCCTCTAACGTGATATAACATTTCAATTTTAGTAACAAAATAATTAAAAAATTCATGTTGGCTTATAAAATAAAAAATTATGGAAAATATTTTAAAAAAAATCCATGTTGGTTCATAAAATAAAATATTATGAAAAGTAATTAAAAAATAGATGTTCGTTTATAAATTAAAAACTTAAAACTTAAACCCCGATCTATCAATCAAGAAAGATCAAATTTCTTGAGTTTAAATTTAAAAAAAGAAACACATCTCAAGAAATTGGATCCCTCTCAGTGCTTGATAGATACAAGTTTAAGATGGATATATGCTGGTTGTATCCCAATTCAATAATAGATGTATATATGAAAAAGATGAAGGCATAATGCTAGGTTCAATCTTATGGAAACACGATACTTTCATCTTAGAATTAAATAAAATGTTTGTGACATTCTTCCATAAGAAGACGATAATAAACCAGTGAGATGTTACAATGTAATCATGTTTAATAACACCTTGATCAAAAGACTTGAATCATATATTAAAAGTGGCCTTTGAATATTTAAACAATCTGAGTTAATACAAAAATTGCAAGATTGCTAAGAATAAATTGACAAAGTTGTCACTGATAAAGATGAAGAAATTTATTGCCTTCAAACTATAATCAAAGCTTGATAACAAAAATTAAATATATTAAAAATGTTAAAAAAAAATTCAATACAAATTGCATATCCTACCATGTAAATTAGAAAATAAGATCAACGAGACAAAAGAGTTCAAGAGATAACTACGAGTAACAAAGAAAAAAAGTTGTGATTTACAAGTGAATGATCAAGTGTCAAGTCAACAAGAGTTGTAGTACAATGTTATCAAGAATCACATGAGAAAAAGAATGATAAGAACATTTCGTGAAGAACTTGTCAAGTATATACAAAGATATTAATCATTTGAAGAATCGTGGTCAAACTTTAATTATAAAAATAAAAATAATTAAAATTTAAATTTAAAGATATATTGATCTTAAACGTAGATAGAGAGACCATTCATAGATTTAAGTGAATTGATATTTTTTTTAAAAGTTGAAATTGTAAATAAAAGACCTTTTTAATCGCTCCTATTGAACCAAGGAAGTTTTTAGAAATCCAAATTATAGATCAAAAGATCAAAATAGAATTGATCAAAATTAAAAATCAAAGTGTCATTATTAATAAAGTTTTGTTAGTGAAATAGCATTAAAAAAAAATATCAAATTAACATTTATCAAAAATATGAAAATGATTAAAAATCAAGTCTATCCTAAAAAGATTGAGCCAGAGATTAATAATAATCAACTTATTAGAGTATAACCAAATGACAAAAAAAGTTGCACTCATATGACTCCATGTCTTCAACTTTATGTATATATAAATAACACTAAAAGATGGATCACTCTCAACCTATACTTTGAAGACAAAGCACCACTTACCTGAATCTATATATACATTCATTGTCTCTTTCATATATATATGACACCGATATTTCGGATGCAGGAAAGGCTTTAACAATTGTCGTTTTTGCTGTAGTTCCACCGATCCGGCCACCTTTGACTCATTGGATTCCAGGGGCTTTGTGGCTTCGAGTTACCCAGTGCCTCCGCTGTCTGTTTATGTTGTCATTGGTACACTAACAGTGTCATGGCAACATTTCACGATTCAACTGAGCGTAAATACTAGACAAACTTCCTATTCTGAACCTTAATGTGATAGGTATCAGAATCCTAAAAATCTCAATGTTTCCACCGCCCTCATCTGTCATTTCATTTGTTCAAGTAGAAAAAAGTCTGGCCATTGGATACGGTAGGTTTTTTGCTTGCCTTATTGCGTTAGATGATGTGAAATATTAAGACAGTGTCAGCCATTGGAGTTATGGAACGATTCACGACGTTTCAAGTCAGAAATCACATATGTGATCAACCATAAATCGACGTTGCCATCCGACTGCGTGGAAGCCAGGTATGTTGGTTGAAATTCATCCACAGACGTGCGTATTGTGATTTACAATAACAGGACGAAACCTAATTTCTATCCACCCTTGAATTTTGTGGTTGTTTTTGCTCATCATGTGACATTTGGATAAGGAAAGTTGACTTTCAAAGATTTGGTTGGTATGTACAGAGATAATAAGATGTATCCCGCAGCAAGCGTACCTTGTAGCTTTCTAATTTGCTACATTCATTGCATCTACTCCTGCCTTAATTCTATTTGTAAGTCCTCCAAGTAGTGGGCGTGGTCTGTAACATAATGGTGATCGATATGCACATGCAGTGCAGTATTTAATATGTTGCCATCAATATGCATCTGTAGTGCAGTATTTAATGATGTTGGGTGGGGATGTGAACACTTGGATATGATCCAATGATTAATTCAGTGGTTCACATCCGTGTCACAACAACTTTAAATGTTGCGTTGCAGGGTGGATATTAAATACCGTAAACTATTTGGATTTTCTGTTTTGGTTTAAGTAGATATTAGTAACAGTTTTAGATTTATATTAATTTTGCATTTATCCATTGTAGAGAGGGATTAAATTTTAGAGGTGTAAAATTTTTTAGTGTAAAACTTGAGGAAATGATTTCACTCATGATTTGATCACTTTCTGAAGCTTGATAAATTCGGAGTTATGATGGATGTAAGTTCAGTAGACTTCAACAGTTATATAAAGAATAAGACAAGAAATAATAGCATATAATAAATAACAAATAGATATATAGTTATCAATCTCAATCTATTTTCATCCACTTTCCATATAGCCACACTTGCTAGCTTTGTCTTATTTTCATATTGGCTATGTGAAAAGTGTGGCTGAAATAGAAGACCATTTAAAACTTTAACTCTTGAGATACCGTAGTGAATGTCATACCCTACCTTTCTTGCTTCCGAGCAATAATAGCTTTGTCCCAAGCGATTTTTAGTGGAAACGTTTCCTTATTGCTTCTTTCAATATGTGTAATAAGAGTAGTATGAAGAGTAATTCACCCCATGGAACCCTCATATAATTATCAAAACTTACAAAAACAGATGCGGGAGGTTTTAAGGTTAACTTCCAGGGTTATACACAATTTATTCCACAACTCCAAGAGCACCATTGACAAGTTCTACGTTAGTTCATATGTTTGCTTTAAGTACCATTCTTGCTTCAACTAAAATAACTAATTCACATTTCATGTCTTCCAAATCTATTTCAATAGAATAATTATGACTTACTCGTATAGCAATAGTTGATGCAATGAGACAATCTAGCCATTTCAAATAATGCTTATTATGATTATGTACATCATCATCGTCGCAAACAAATATATAGACGTACCAAATGGCTCTTTTGTGGAAGCATCCAACAAAGTATTTGCATGAGTCATAAGTATTCTCTAATCTTCTATAGTGGGCATTACATCCCTAAAATTCATCAACAAATAACGAAAACATTTTTTATCGTGATTTTGCCATCTTATTGAAACACAATATCAATGGTCATAACTATTGTGAATGAGTTCCATAATTATTTTGTAAGACCTTCACATGCATACATAGTTTTATCCCTAACATGTGGTAGTTGTCTCAAATAAGTAACCACTATAATTAACCTCCATTCAAAGGAAATAGTTGATTTTTTAGAGAAATCTTGATGAATTATTGAATAAGTTTTTATTAATATATTTCTTCCAAGAAAAAACATTTCATGATTCAAGATATATTTTACATGTGTCATTTATAAATTAGTTATCTCTTTGATTGATATCTGATTGATATATAAAGTGAAAAATGGATTTTTGTTGCATATATATTGAAAGTTACATCCCCTATAGGAGTTAAAAGAAGTAAGGGACTCTTATCATGAAAACCATTTCAATTTCAAAGGTGTTAAATAGTTCCAATCAAATAATACTTTCCTATACTTGTAGTTCTTTGGATTATTATACATAGTGGATTAACCCATGTTCTATAATGGTCAACAATAATATTATATTCTCTTCTTTGCTTAACCCCTAGACTATTATATAAATAATACTCTACATGCTCATTAGAAAGAATGAACTTTAATATTTGCTTCTGAGATATGAAATGAAGTGCGGAATAAAAAATGTCTTTGTCCACAAAATTAGAGTGCTAGTTATGCATAACATAATGGTCCCTATGTCCAAGTATCTCAAGCTCATTGTAATTTATAAATTTATTCTTCTACAATCCGCAATTGACCTCCCACTCATGCTTTCTAGAATCTCTACGTGCATTTGGAACTTATTCTTCTTTGGATTCAATTGGATTGAACTACAAGGAATGTATTACAATTAAAATTTCAAGGTTTGATTTGAAACTTTTCTCAATTGTATACTATCTCATAAGATCTGTGGCCTATATATGTTGGAAATCACAAAAGGTTTTATACAATACCAACTCAAACCAACAAAATTCTACAAACTTGTCATATTCTTAAGCAAGAATAGAGCTAAATCATGAAAACAAGTGTATAATAGCTACATACTTCCATGGTAACCACTTAACATCATGTCATAATTTGTCATATGACTATGATTTTGCAACATCTATAAATGCAAGGTGGCCCATATCCACATGTTTCTTGGTATATGCATTGATAAGAGAATTATTATTGTCATCATTATATGTATTGACTTGAACTTGTTTGTAAATATTCATAACAACATTTAGAACCACAAATCGATGGCTACATTAAAAAAGAGGAAGCTCTAGTAGAAAATGACATGTCCCATATGCACCTATGTCCCTATTAACCACAGGGGCTTCACTCAATAAACAACTATCATAGCACGTTTGTTCATGGCATATGAAACAATACCCCTAATTTCACTAAATATTCGAAAATACCTTCCAAATTTTATTTTTTAACCCCCTCCCAATATGCCTTCCCAATTTAAGAAAACCCTTATTTTCACTAGATATTGTATGTATCGATTTTTTCATTAACATTTTTTATACCCCTTTACATTTCTTATGACCCCACATGCATTCTACAATGCACCTTGCTTCTTTCGATGTATATTGTGGATTCACATTACTTCACCCACAATGCAATTACTCAGCCACATATCATTATGATTTGCACCATCTAATGGTCTAATGAAGAGATAGGAGATCACTTCTTGTATGTCACTAGAGCCAATGCACATAGTACAACATTTAGATTGCATGTTTCAGTTACCCAATTGTTGACTAAGCCTATTGCGGGTTAGGTATCCAAGACCCTAGGGCCTGTAACAAGCTCTAAGAGGCTGACTAAACCTCCCAAGGCCTGTAATAGGCATGATTGGTTGAGTATTCAAGCCCCCAAGGCTTGTCGAGGGCCTATAATAGGCTCTGGAGGCTTAGAGCCTCCCAAGGCTATTGGTAACAACTGGTTGAATGCTATTGGTAACAATTCGTTGTCAATGACCACTGTCTCTCAACTATGATCGACTGGAAACCCACTTCACCATGAAACCCCTGGCCTCAAGCATGCCTCAAGACGCGATTTCTCTGTGTATTGGTAAGCCTGAGCCTTGCCTCAACCTGATTTCTCATCTGGCCATGATCCCGCCATCTCCATTTGGAGGATATTTGTCATCCCTCCCATAGAAAAAGACCCCAAAGTATTTTTGTATTGTTACATTAAATAAAAAAAACCTTTTCTGCTTAATATATAAGCAATATAATTTTTAGGTTTTCATGAATATTTAATACCACAATATGAATGAACATGATATTATATTGCCTTCTAGTGAAGCGCTTGTGCTATTAACAATGGTTTCACACAATAAAATCATGTATTCAGATAATGCTAATTCATTTGTATTCTCAATGGAAAAGACATGTCTCATCATATTAGTGAACGTCTATGCTCATTTTTCATATTTTATGCATATTTTCGATAATTAATGACCACATACTTTGAAAGAATAGCGTTTTAGTCTAAATTATCTCTCCAGGCCATCAATGTTTCACGATTATGTGGATTCAATCTATCATCATTTCATCTAGGTTCATTATTTTTTTCTCCATTCTCATCAACAAAGTTTTGACTTGTCACATATCTCCCATGTGACTTATATCAACATACCAATTTTCCTATCTTATTTCAAAGGAAAGATTTCTCATTGAAATTTATGTGATGATCAAAATAATTAAGAAGTTCTTCATAATCCATCATACGATCAAATTGGAATATTTGTTTTGTTTCTTTAAGCAAGGAAGATAATCACCATTATGTCGAACCTAAATATTTCTCCAATGTTGATTACATGGATTCATTGCATGTACACATCTATGAAAATAACTTTTTACAGATGTAGCTTGTGTAGGATCTTTGTAGTTTAAAGTGTCTATCTCAAGAGCATCTTTTAACCATGGAAATCCATGTACATGTTGTTTTAGACGAAGGGGATCATATATGGGTTTTAATATATATGATATAAACCCAAGGGGGGAATATATGAGGTTAGTTGTATATTTAATGAATTAAATGTATATGTAATAGTGGTTAGCTTAATAAAGGGTGTATGGGGATTTTGTTGCATTGTTGAGCAAAATTCCCTTTGTTCCGGTTAGGATGTGAGCTAGACAATAGGCAATGATTAGTAGTGAGACTAACACAAGAGTATTCTAAAGCAATATGAGAAAACAGGAATGATACATGCAATCATTATAGAAGAGTAATCACCAAAATTCCATTCAAATTCAAAGAGTAAAGGGAAGTAGAAATACTTATTTATTAGTCCAATGGAAAAACATGAAATATGTGATATCACATTGTAAGAATTATTGGAAGCAAGTGCCATCCAACACTCTCCTTGGGATGGGTATTTTTCCTTCTTGAAATCTCTCTCTAACAATGTTGAATGAAGAATACTCGTCTCCTTGAAGAAACTGTTAAAGTAAGTATGAGGGAACTTCCTCTCGCATAACCTTGCAATTATTTTTCATTTCAAGTCCTCCCTGATGGATTTTGTTTATAGGTAAATTTTGAGATCTAATGAAAAACTAGTTCTAATGTGAATGCTCTTGATGCAGGGGAATCCTGGACTATGACTGATAGTCGAAGATAAGGTGATAGGATTCATTTAAAGGATGAGACGACGACCCATGGATGAACATGGATATGGAAATCAAGGCTAGTAAATTCGGACCGTTGATTGGAAGAGAACTAGTCGAGGGATAGATCAGTCAAGAGAGGAAAAACTGAGAAGTATGATGTAGTTGAGACGATGATTGAGGTGTTAGAGGATGGTTGATGATGGGTAGAGATGACTAGGGAAAAAGGATTAATACAGGGTAGTTGTATTATTTAATGAGCAGTTAAGGTGGTTGTTGAACTAGCCCAGATGACGCGAGATGAGGAAGCAGTTGTAGGTAAAACCTAAGGAGGGTGCAATGTACCTAGATGATTCCAGGAGCTTCTAGAAGAGGATTTGACTAGGCCATGAAGGCTATAAATACAGGTTTCTGAAGAAGGAAGGGTTGCTCCCTTGGGTACAAAAGCTTCATTGTGTTGCTGATAGTCGGTTCAACTGAAATAGAGCATAGAATGTGTTGTGAATCCCTATGTAAATTGATTCCCTAGATTAATAGAAGCCATAATTCTTGGCCTATGTTTATGTCTGTGTGAGTCCCAGGGTATTTTTAAGGATTATAATATTATACTTAAGTATAGTATTCTAGGTGATTATTTTTTATTGAAAAAAACATATATATAGATAGGTAGGCGAATATCAAATATGAAACATACAATTTACTACTGAAATTTGTAAATTTTAGGAAATATTATGATAAAAAGACATATTTTATGTATATATAAGCGATATTAGGGACTAAAAATGACCAAATAGCGAAATACTTTTTGAAAAAAGTCCCCAAATAGCGAATTAGCGAAATTTTGCCCATAAACATTACCCTGTGTGCGCCTAAGTGTGGGTGTTCAATTTATTTTCATTGTTTGCTTTGATATAACAAATGTCTTACATAGGCGTTTGCTACTAGTTCGGTATCTAAGTAGGAAGTCATCTTGCGAAGAGGGTCCAATTGTGGTTGGACATGGATAGGAACTCTAGCTATGGTTGGATAGAGTTGTAGAGGAAGTGGTAAACGCAATGTGATTGAGAAGAAGTGTTTTGGGCCATGTGAGTGGAAATGACTCACAGAGGTTTCAATGTTCATGGGAGAAGACAACATGGAGGTGCAGGGGTCACTATCGACCGTGAAACACTTGAAGAATGTGTCCAAACGATGCAGACATTGAAGAGTGATTTAGTAGCCGTGAAAGAGGCGCAATAGAAAGGACATATTCCTGAAGCCCTCGATCACAATGATGAGGAGGTTGAGGAAGGGAATTCTTGGAAATAAGATGAAGAAGAACCAGAAGATAGACTACTTAAAGTCTTGTTGGAAATGAGGGGTAAGGCTAAGATGGAAATTCCTACCTACTCAATAATTTTGAACCCGAAGGTGTTGATAGAATAGGTTAGAGAAATGGAAAACTAATTTGACATGGAGTAGATAAAGGACTCCAAGAAGGTTAAAGTTTCATTCCTGAAGTTAAAATATCATGGCTCGTTGTGGTGGGACAATGTATAGGCTAATAGAGTAAAGAAGGGAAAGAAGAAAATCAAATCTTGGGACAGAATGGTCACCAAGCTTAAGGATAAGTTTGTGCCTACTGACTATATGATATTCTTATACAGGAAGTTGAAAAACCTCTGATAGAGACAGTTGACTGTAAATGAATTCACCAAGGAATTCTATAGATTGTCCATTCGATTGGTACAAACCGACGAAGGTGAAGAAGCATTCACAAGATATGTTAATGGATTGAAGTACATCATCGAGGATGAATTGAGCCTATCAAGGTTCAAGATGGTCAGAGATCCTACCAGTTATCCCTAAACACCAAAGAGAATATGGAGAGAAAACATGTGGCAACCAAAGGGAAAACGTTTGCTAGGGGTGGAAAGACTATTTCCACCAAAGGACCAGGTAGTGGAACCAAGAAGGAAGTCACCAAGGATAAAAGGTGAAGGGATGAGACTATGACCAGAGAGTTTATGCCAGAATACTGACAAGGAAATAAGGAATCCCATGGTAGGGGAGAATTGGGTTGAAGGGGATCTACTAGTGAAGGAAAAGGAGTAGAAAGACCATCCATAGTCTGTTACAAATGTCGAGAAGTTGGACATAAGGAATATGATTGCCTAGAGAGAATTTATACGTTGCAAATCAATCAGAAACTAGATGACAGACCATAAACAAAGCCAATGCAAAGACAAGTTTGACCATTGGAAGCAGGGACAATGAAAATTTAGAAGGAGGTCAACACCTTAAGACTAGGTAGACATTGATCCATCCAACCCAATGAGAAGAGAAAGAGCCAGTGCAGTGGAAGCCTATTTTCCAAACAAGGGTGAAGATCACTGATTGATGTTGTCTAACCATTGTTGATGGAGTAAGCCATAGAAATTAGTCTCGATGGAAATAATTGGGAAATTGGGTCTGGAGTGTTGATCACAGCAAAACCCTTACATAGTGGCGTGGTTGCAAAAATGACACCATGTGACGATGACCCAACAGTGTTTGATTAACTTCAAGATTGGACACCTAGAAGATAGTGTCTTATGTGATGTGATTTCTATGGATTCCTGCCATCTTTTGTTAGGACAACCATCATAGTATGATCGGAATATGATCTAAAACGACCATGCCAACACCATTACTATGTGGAAGAATGGCATGCAACGAATATTGATCCCATTATAGGAGGATGAAGATGACAAGAAAGGCCAAAATAACTACTGGGAGAAACGAGTGATCATATGTTCATCCAAAGAGTTCTTAAAGGAGGAGGAGAAGCAACAATACTGCATTGCCATCATTTCGAAGGGTCTAAATGTTGAATAAACAACAAAAGACATGCCAATAGAAGTCAGAAAGATGTTGAAAGAATTCAAGAATATATGGGATGAGATGTGGATGAGATTAACGTTGACAAGGAGCATGCCACACTAGATCAACATAATTCCAGGATTGATCCTACAGATTAGAGCACCACATAGAATGACACTGACGGAAAATGCTAAGTTGAACCAATAGGTCCAAGAGTTGTTGGACCAAGGACTGATTAGAGAAATCTTGAGTCTGTGCATCGTACCAGCTGTACTAACACCTAAGAAGGGATGAGGGTAGAGGATGTGCACCAATTCAAGGGCCATTAATAAGATCACCATCAATTACATGTTTCCATTGTCGAGGATAGACGACTTGATCAACTGTTTAAGTGGAGCAAGATACTTCACCAAAATTTATTTAAAAAGTGGCTACCACCATATCAAGATCAGGGATGATGATGAATGGAAAAAAACCTTCAAGATGAAGGAAGAATTGTATGAATGGTTAGTTAGGTTGTTTGGGTTAACAAATGCACCAATACATTCGCAAGGCTGATGAACGTACTGAATCCCTTTTTGGGAAGATTCGTTATAGTCTATCTTGACAATATATTGATTTTCATCCATATGAATGTAGAACATATAGCACAACTTCGACAAGTATTACAACGGTTACAGGAGGAGAAGCTAATTTTGAACTTGCAGAAGTTCTCCTTTATGAAACAGGAACTGACATATCTAGGATTCATGATCTGACCATAGGGGTTGTCTATAGATCCAGATAAGGTCAAGGTTATACTAGAGTCACAAGCCAATACCGACGAGCGCAACAAAGGTCAGAATTTTTCATGGACTTTCCAGTTTCTACTGGAATTTCGTTAAGTATTTTAGTCGAATATATGCACCATTGACAACATGCATGAATAAAGGAGCATTTCAATGGATGGGAGCAACGTCGAAGGATTTTAAGAAGCTGAAGCAAAGGGTGATAGAGAGTCCAATTCTAGCTCTCCCAGACTTTGAGAAAGTATTCCAAGTCGATTGCGACACAAGTGGAGTAGCGATTGGAGCAGTGTTGAGCCTTGAAGGTACACCAATCAGATTCTTTAGTGAAAATATGGATGAAGACCAAGCAAAACTACTCAGTCTATGACCAAAAATTTTATGTCATTGTACAAGCATTGAAGAAATGGAGGCATTATTTGTTTCCCAAGGAGTTCATGTTATATACCGAACATCAGGATGTGAGGTATTCAGTCAAACCAAGTTGAATCAAAGGCATATGAAGTGGGTATAGTTCTTATAGAGCTACGTGTTTGTGTTGCGACACAAGTCAGGTAAGGAGAACAAGGTTGTTGGTGCATTGAGCTGAAGAATCATGTTGATGAACACGACGACTGTCTGAGGGACCTAGTTAGAGTCGGTGAAGACAAAGTATGAAGCCGACGAAGATTTTGGATATGCATGGAAGGCTAGCCAAGATTCATTGAGTATTGATATAACCCCATACTTAGACTACTTTGTCCTGAAAGGATTTTAATTAAGGGGCATTGGTTATGTATTCCCCAAGGATCTGACAAGGAAAATTTGATCAGAGAATTGCATAGTGGAGGATTAGCAGGACATTTTGGTGTCGACAAGACCAGAGCATTGGTTGAAGAGAAATATTATCTTCCAGGAATGTCGACAGAAGTAAACAAATGTGTACGGAAGTCTAGAGTATGCTAGCATGCTAAAGGGAAAAGTCAAAATACAGGACTATATGTGCCATTGCTAGTGCAAACTGTCCCATGGGAAGACATTAGTATAGATTTCATGCTAAGATTTCCAAAGACACAACAAGGTAACACCTCCATCTTTGTGGTAGTCAACAAATTTTCAAAGATGGCACATTTTATTCCATGTCGAAAGACAAGTGATGCTACACGTATTGTTGTTTTATTTTTCAAACTGATTGTGAGACTGCATGGGTTGTTGAAGAGCATAACTTCAAATAGAGACACTAAATTCATGGGCCATTTATATGAAGTTATAGTTCAATTTTTCATATCATCCATAGATTGATGGGAAAATTGAAGTCGTAAATAGAAGCATTGGAAATTTGTTGCGATGTTTGATAGCGAAACGACCCAAATAGTGGGAAAATGTGTTGGCACAGAAAGAGTTCACATACAATAACTTAGTGAATAGGTTGAAGGGAATGATTCCATTCCATGTCATGCAAGGGAGAATACCACATGTAGTAGAAGACTTAGCAGAGCTACCAACATGAATGCAGAGAAATGTAGACACTAAATCGTTTATTGAATACATAAAAGAAGTACATGACAAAGTAAGGTGACAACTTGATAAGAGTAACGCAGTGTATAAGTTAAGGAATGACAGGAAAATACAACTCCATTTATTTGTAGAAGGATATTTGCTCCATGCACATCTATGGAAGGAAAGGTTCCCCAGAGGAACATACAATAAGTTGAAGTTGAATAAAATTGTTCTATGTAAGATCCTTAAGAAGATTTCAGATAATGCTTATGTATTGGAATTTCCTAAGGAATTGAACATTTCATTGATGTTCAATGTTTCCGACTTGTACAAATATGAGGAATGGATAAACTAGGGAGGAAGAATCAACCATCAACTGGAAAGAACAAATTCCAGGCCAGCAGAAAGAATAAATTGTCGAAGTATTGGAATAATGTGAGATAGGTCAAACATAGAGTTCCAAGAGTAAGGAATATTTAGTCCGTTGGGAGAACAAGAGAGTTGAGGAAGTGATCTAGATTCATGAATAAGAGTTTAGATAACTAGCCGAGAAGTCAGGGTTTTTACAACCTGGGAGGACTGATGTAGGGACATCCTAGACCAGAACTGGTAGTCGAAGATAAGGCGATAGGAGTCATCTAAAGGATGAGCCGTCAACCCATGGACGAAAATGGATCTCATAGTTGAGGCTAGGAAAGTCAGATAATCGGCTAGAAGATAAACAGTCAAGGGATAGACAAGTCACGAGAGGAATGAATGAGAAACAGAAGGCAGTCGATATGATGACTGAAGCATCAAAGGACAATCAACAATGGGTAGATACGACTAGCGTAAAATCCATAGTATAGGGTAGTTGCATGAGTTAATGAGAAGTTAAGGTGGTTGTTGAAATAGGCCAGATGACTTGAGGAGGGGAAGAAGTTACAAGTAACACCTAAGGAGGGTGCAATGTACCTATATGATTCTAGGAGATTCTAGAAGAGGATTTGACTAGGCCATGAAGGCTATAAACACAAGTTTCTAAAGAAGGAAGGGTTGTTGTTCTCCGGGGTAAGAAATCTTTGTTGTGTTGCTAATAGTCGGTTTGACTGAAACAAAGCATCAATTCTACTATGAATCCTTATTTAAATTTATTCCCTACATTAATAGAAGCCATAATTCTTGTCCTATGTTTATGTCTATGTGACTGAGTGTGGGTGTTCACTTAATTTTCGTTGTGTGCTTTGATCTTCCAAACGCCTTACATATCTTTTTGGTACTAGCTATTCATTCAAAATGTGATCCCAATGCTTGATGAAAGACCCTTAGAGGCCAAAATTCTCAACAGTAATGAGTTAGGGGCTCAAATCCATCCTATACATCATCATTGTAGAGTTTTCTAAACCAGGACTATGAGCCATCAATGTGTCCAAACAATATCCTCCACATGCTTGAATGTAATTACACATGTATCAAAGTATAACCCATACAAATCTTGTGAGTAGCACACTAAAGTAGTCATACAATTAAATACAACATTAATTTTCCTCAATTAAAGGGATTTAATAGTGATGAAGTGTTATTATGTTTCTCTTTTCCAACTAGTGATGCTTTTTCATATTTTTCCTAAATGTTGCGTATGAATGAAATTAAGGTGATAATACTTTCCTTCTCACGTGTGAGGTTAGGAGCACACATATAGTTGAAATACATCATTTTTTCTTTTCCATGTTTTTGTGTGTTCATGTTGGAGAGAGAGAGAGAGAGAGAGAGAGAGAGAGAGAGAGTAAACATTAGTTCACATGGATGAGTAATAAAGGCCACTTGAAAAACAATTATGGGTTATTATGGAGGTGATATATTTATATAAATGAGGTGGGAATGTACTATGCTTGTGAAAATTTGTGAAATTACATTACAATATATAAAATGGACACTTGGGGCTAGTTGAAAATACCACAAATTTTATGTATGAAGATAGCTCCAAATTGTTGAGAAAGGGTGTTGTTGAGTGAACATCCTTGTATGGTAACACTATCTCCCATGGGGAATAAGTAACAGTAGAGTATTGTCCCTTTGAGAGGGGCCTCAATACCTATAAGAAACCTCATAAATGGAGGTTCTTTCTTGAATGATTATATAGTTGTACAATATCAGTAATCTTCGATTGGAATTGAGACATTGTAACCACCATATTGTACGATCTCCCCTAATGTGGTGATGGTTTGGCATTAAATATAGGGGATCCTACTCGGTTAGAGAGAAGTAATGAATCTGTCTTCTTATCCCAAGGCCAACTATTATTAATGATGAATGGTGACCAAGGTACATGAAACTTCTTTAAGCACTCCCAGAAAAATAGTTGAAGTCAATGGTAGTGAGTATCATAAAAAATAGGATGGGAGGTACTTTTAAATCATAAGGATCAAAAAGTAACTAATTGTAATGGATTATGAATTTGACAAGGATTGATTATATTTGGCCGAAAAATATGAGAGTCAAGACTTCCTTTGGTTAGGACATCGACGACGATTGGCACAAGCATCAATAAAAATTGATTTAGTATAACAAATCCTGGCACTAAATTATTAAAGGAATACTTATGTAGAGTTAAATATTGGGAACTATGTAACTATTCTAAATGGTTGGACAAGGTGACTTTTGAATACAAGTTATTACTAGTGGGGGATGACAACTTGATGAAATCACAATGTATGATACTAGGAGAATCTTAGGAGGTGTTGTAAATGACTAGAACAAATGTATTTGTGGGTAACTCAGTGCATATTTTATGACAAAATGTAACAAGGAATCCTTCCAAGTAAAGAGATGTTGCTATATTTTAAAATAATATGAATATTGATGTTTCCCTCATTTTTTTCCATTTCTTTAATTTTCTTTAGATTTTTTCGTATGTATTTTATTAAATGATTAAAATAATATGGATACATTATAGAAAAGGAGAGGGGGGCCCAAATATGATATCAATCAAATGACTATCTTCTGTATGGTGAGAGTGATGGGAAAGCCTCCTTGGTAAAAAAAAACTGAACTAATGAAAGTCCAACGTTATGGGTCAACATAATGATGAGAAAGAAATATGAGGATTTTTCTTAGTTATACAAACCACACGGACTCCCAATCCTAGAGGGATAATGTAGTATAGGTGTCATAATGTGATGGGGTATACTACTAAGACAACCCATGGGAGTAGAATGGTACTACATGGCAAGTTCTTTAATGCATCCATCATGGATGAGGATGCTTGTCGAGGTAGGGTGGAACCTATGGTAAATTCAAAGAGTGACAAAAGGTAAAAAGAATTGATAGAAAATGGATATCATATACCTAAATTCTAGTTAGAGAGTATACTTCATGAGGAACAACCAACAATATATTTGTGAAAAATAACACCTTTTATAGTGTTATGCACACATTCAAATAGAACCCATAGCAATAGAGTACTTAATTAATTAAGATACTATGCAATGGTCCTTTGTAGTGTGATGAGGGATTTGAATATGATCATAATGGAAAAATGAGTTCCCAATGGGGTGCATTCCCTCAATGGGGCCAAGTAACTAGTACCCTATGAAGGTACTCCCTAAAAGAGGTTAGGGAAATAAGAGTTTCCAAGGATGTCACTCCATAAAGGAGGTTAGAGAATAAAGGTTTCTTAAGGATGGCACTCCTTAAAGGAGGCCAGGGAAAAAGGGGTTCCCAAGGATGACACTCCCTAAAGGTGGTTAGAGAATAAAGGGTTTCCAATTATGATGGAACTCCCTAATAGAGGATCAAGAATGAAGGGTTCTCAAAGGTGACACTCATTAAAAGATGTCGAGGAATGAATTCTTAATTAGGAAATAAGTCTTTGAAGGAGGCTAGGGAATGAAGAGTTCCCAAATATGGAAATCCATGAAGGAGGGAAATTACCAATGTGAAGCACCTGCAACAATTAATTAATAAGAATATGCGAAATAGCAGAAATGACAGAACTCAGAATCACTTTTATATTGATCACAGACCACTTCGAGGGGGCAACCTCCTTTGAGCAAGCTCAATACAAATAACTTCATAGTGCCTTCATAGGTCTCAACACACACTTATATACTAAGTCTAGGCGCCAATACTATGGGTCAAAACCATGGGCCACTACAAACTATGGATCAACAATACTACGGGCGACTTACAAAGCATATGCGCCAACAACAATAACACAAACTATTGATCAACAAATACTACGAGACGACTTACAAAGCATATGTTTCCAACAACAATATACTAACAAAGTAAAGACATGGGTTCCTAACATCCCCTCCCCCTTAAAAAAAAAGCTATGTCCTCAAAGATTTAGATGTGGAAATTGTTGTTGAATCTGAAGGAGTGGTTCCCATGTAGCATCCTCTGGTTGCAAGCCGTGCCACTGAATTAAGACCTCTATGATAGAGCAAGAGCGAAGCTAACGAGTGCACCGATTGAGGATGGACTCCGGCTCCAAAAGGATGGATCCTTCATTATCCAGTTCAGGTAAAATCGTTTGTCCACTGATGTTGGTGCCAAGAACTTTCTTCAGACAAGAGACATGAAAGACTGGATGAACGCGGGAAGAAGGAGGAAGTTCCAATTTATAAGCAACGGACCCAATCTTCTGAAGAATCCAATATGGCCCATAGAACTTTGGAGCGAGCTTATGATGCCCTTTGAGTTTTAGGGAGGATTGCTTGTATGGCTGGAGACGAAGAAAAACCATATCGCCGACTTGAAAAGTGCACTGAAAACGGTGCTGATAAGCTTGTTGCTTCATGCGATTTCTTTCCATGTGAAGATTGTCCCACAAAATGCGAAGAATATAATCACGGTTTCGAAGGACCGTGTCAACTTCCTGAACTGGTGAACTGGTGGGGGTGTATGAAAGAAGAACTGGAGGTGCCTGACCATAGACTGCTTCATATGGGGTCATTTTAGAGGCAGTGTGGTAAGAGGTATTGTACCACCATTCAACGAGAGGGAGCCACTTTTCCCACTGATGTTGTTGTTCAGAGGTGAAGCAACGAAGATAAGTTTCCAAGCATTTATTGACAATTTCAGTCTGACCATATGTTTGTGGGTGATACCCTGAACTAATGTTCAGTTTGGTGCCAGTATGGCGAAATAGTTCTGTCCAAAAATGACTGGTGAAAGTCGCATCACGATCCGAGACAATGGAAGAAGGGATGCCATGAAGATGAAAGATCTGGTCCACGAAAATTTGAGCGACTGAGGAGGCTGTATAGGGATGGCTGAGAGCACAAAAATGATTATATTTGGAGAGGCGATCAACTACAATGAGAATCACTGTCTTCCCGCCAGATTTAGAGAGCCCTTCAATGAAATCCATAGAAATATATGTCCAAATCCGTCTAGGTATGGGAAAGGGTTCGAGCAATCCTGTAAGGAGTGTTGTTTCACCCTTATTTCACTGGCAAGTATCACATTCGGCCACCATCTATTGAATTGTCCTTTTCATGCCCTGCCAAAAGAAGTTACGTCGTGCCCATTCATATGTTTTGAGGAACCGAGAGTGCCCTGCCGATGGAGAAGCATGGAGTTCATAGAAGATAGCCTGTTGAAGATCTGTGCTCTGGGGAAGCAACAGATGACCCGTGTATCTTAGAGATGCACCATCCCAAGAGTAATGTGGTACAGAAGAAGGGTTGTTGGTCAAGCGTTGGATGATTTGAGATAAGGAAAAGTCATTGACATAACCCTGTTGAACAGATTGCAACCAATTTGGAACAAGCATAGAAATCGCTGAAAGAGAACCTTGGGAATCAAATGTGCGAGAAAGAGCATCTGCCACAATATTGTCTTTACCCTTCTTGTAAGTGATCTCATAGTCATAACCCATAAGTTTTCTAACTCATTTCTATTGTGTCGGGGAGGAGACACGCTGTTCCAAGAAATATTTCAAACTCTGGTGATCAGTCTTGATGCAGAAATGATTCCCTAATAGGTATGGGCGCCACTTCTATACTGCATGCAAAATAGCCATCATTTGCTTCTCATAGGTAGAGGCAGCTAAATTTTTACCTGAAAGGACTTTGCTGGTGAACACAATGGGGTGTTCATCTTGAAGGAGAACAGCACGAAGTCCATTGCCACAAGCATCACTCTCAACAGTGAAGGGCTTGGAAAAATCGGGCATAGCTAGAATAGGTGTAGTACACATAGCTTGTTTTAGTTTGTCAAATGCACACTGAGCAGCATGTGTCCATGTAAAAGCATCCTTTTTCAATAGAGCAGTTAATGGAGCTGCAATCTTCCCATAATCCTTAACAAACTTGCGGTAGTAGCCAGTCAACCCCAAAAAACCATGAAGGCTCTTGAGTGTCTGAGGATGTAGCCAATTGTTCATGGCATCGATTTTGGTAGGATCCACGTGAACCCCTTGTGTTGAGATAAGGTGCCCGAGATACTCAACTTCCTTCTATCCAAAAACACATTTAGACTGCTTGGCATGGAGATGATGGTCAGAGAAAAGTTGCATGACAAGACCCAGATGTTGGAGATGTTCATCCCATGTTTTACTGTAGATGAGGATATCATCAAAGAATACTAGAATGAATTTTTGCAAGTAGGGTCGAAATATTTTATTCATTAAGGCCTGGAATGTGGAAGGAGCATTAGTGAGGCCAAAGGGCATGACCAAAAACTCATAATGGCCATCATGTGTGCAGAAAGCTGTTTTAGGGATGTCATCCTCATGAACCTGAATTTGATGATACACAGAACAAAGATCCAACTTGGAGAAAAAGTGAGCCCCATGAAGCTCATCAAGAAGCTCATCAACAACAGGAATTGGAAACTTATCTTAGATGGTGAGGTGATTAAGTGCTCGAAAGTCAATGCAGAGGCGCCATGACCCATCTTTTTTACGGACAAGAATAACTGGAGAAGAAAAGGAACTAGTGCTTGGGTGAATAATTCCTTGCTTCAATAAGTCCCGAACGAGCATTTCAATCTCTGTTTTTTGGTGAAATGGGTAGCGATAAGGCCTGATGTTGGGAGGAATGCTGCCAGGAAGGAGCTGAATACGATGGTCTTCTGGCCTGGAAGGTGGCAATCGCACTAGTTCAGTAAAGACACCTGTATATCGATCCAGAATTTGTTGTAGATCTAAAGGAGTAATGGAGACCGCTGATGGTTGCATCTGAATGGAATGGAGCTGAGCGATGACACCATTTGAATTCTTCTTGAGGAGTTTTTCCATGCGATGTGAACTGATGATGCAGAGAGAACCTGGTTGTAATCCTGTCAATGTGTGTTTTTTTCCATTGAGGGAAAACTACATCCAAAGTTCAGCAAAATCCCATAAGATAGGTCCAAGTGTGCATAGCCATTGAGGGCCCAAAACCACATCACATCCGCCTAAGGTCAAGGAAAACATGTCAGAGTGCAAGGTATAATCTCCCATAGAGATACGCACATTTTGACACTTCCCTTTGCAAGGTAAGGTGCCCCCATTGGAAACCATGACTTCAAAGTTGGAGCAAGGATGGATAAAACAATCAGCTTATTTGGAGATCCGAGAGTCAATGAAATTATGAGTGCTACCAGAATCAATGAGTATTGTAAGAGGAAGCTTATTGAAGTAACCCCTAACCCGCATTGTTTGGGGGGTGGTGATTCCAGCTAAAGCATGGAGATATATCTCTGGCTGGTCATCCTGAGATGGAGGGTAAATAGGCGGTTCCTGAATGTCGACCGGAGCATCCAGTGTTTCTGGATCTTCGTCACCAATTTCAGAGGTAGGCGGAGAATCCACATCCAAGAGATAGAGCTTTTGCTGAACACATCTATGTCCCCGAGTGAATTTCTCATCACAATTATAGCAAAGCCCCTTTTCTCTGCATGCTTGCATCTCTGTTTCAGACAAACACTTGATAGGAGTTGGTCGAGGAGCCTGCGGTATAGGTGGTCGTTGAGAACCCATATTTCGGAAGGGAACAAAAGTGGGCTTGGAGCGTTGTTGGGCTGCAATCTTTTCTTCTGCCAACTTAGCCAACCCTAGGGCTTCCATCATTGTGTTGGGACATAACATTTTGACCTCAGAGCGGATGGCATCCTTTAGACCACTGATAAAACAACTCCGGTAAAAGTCATCAAACAATCCTTCGGTGTGGTTGGCTAGTTTTTCAAATTCGGTTTGATACTCTCTCATAGTGCCAATTTGACGAAGTTTAGTGAGGGCTACTATGAAGTCATCAAAATCACTAGGACCAAATCGTTGCAAAAAGGAGCTGGCAAAAGTCTGGCCATTTTGGCTCTTCATGAGCCTTGATGTACCAACGGTACCATTGAAGAGCTTCCTGTTCCAAATGAAAGGATGCCAGCGGAACTTTGTTGACATCAAAAGTATTATGCAGACTGAAATACTGTTCTACATGATAGATCCATCCAGTTGGATCAGTACCATTGAAGCGAGGAAAATCAAGCTTCGGACCACGGAAATTGCTGGAAGAAGAGAACCCATTGTCTGATGAAGACTCGGACTACTGTTTGTTGTTCATAGCTGAATGTTCAAGATGGAGACCGAGAAATTTTTCATCCAGATCCTGGAGTTTGGCTTGGATGGCTGCAAGTGCATATTCCATGGTTTTTTCTCCTGCATGAGTGACAACCATAACCAGGAGTTTTTTTTTTTTTTTTTGGTTGACTAGGTAGGAAAACAAAAACAGAAACTGCTTCAGTAAAGGAAAATCTCGACTTGGGAAAAAATCTGAAGGGTAATTGGGGTTTGATTAGGTTTTGGACACTATTGAATAGACACGGAAGCAAAAATGAGGATTTTAGAAGTGGGGTGAAAGAATGGAAAAATTTGGCAGAGGGGGACAAAGAAGCAGAATTCAGAAAGGAACTCTGTGGTAAAATTTGAAGGTGATTGGGTGAAATCTGAGGAAGTTATGGAAAACCCTAAAAATAGACAAATGTGGGATTTCGGGCTTTGGGAAGAGAATTGGGGATAGGGTCTTCAGGAATGAAATATGCAGAATGGGATGACAGGGGTTCTTCGAAAATTTCAAGGGAAACAGAGTGAAAACAAGGGAGATATGGAGAAAAAACTGATTTTTATTTTTATTTTTTATTTTGTTCAGATGGGAGCGGCTACGGCTCGAAAGGGATCTAGAACAGATAAATCTGCAACTACCCAGAAGTGAGTGGAAATAGAGGGATCTGAAACGGCGCCGAATGGATTGAAAATGGCTGGATCTGGAACGGCTTGCAGAATGGATCTGAACGGTTGGATCTGAAATGGCGCTGAATGGATTGAAAACGGATAGATCTAGAATGGCTTGTAGAATGGATCTGAACAACTGGATCTGAAACGACGCAGTAGTGATCGACAACAGTTCAGCTAAAAATAGATATGGACCCCAGGTATGTGCGGCTTCCTAACAGTTCAGGGTTTTCACTCAGCCACCAATGTTGTCTGACGGCTTGCGTATTGGGGCAGTACCCCTCACTCCACGGCTTAGGTAAAACTGATAACCGCTTTGCCACAAACGACAGCTCTTGGTTTACCTCACGGGTGGGAACTAGTCAATCAGGTAGGGGTCGTTGCCCTTTTCGCTGGTAGGTCCTCTCAATGGGCCAGCTACTTCGGGGTTCCTGTGGTACTCCTCACAATGAGTTTTAAGGCTTATGCCCAAGTACTTCCCACAGTTAAGCGGATAGGGATTATTCCCAAATCTGAACCTGCAACAGATGCGAAAAAAAAAAAAATTGACAGAAATTTCACCCAGCGAGCCCAAGAAAGTGCTCTGATACTAGATGTGAAGCACCTGCAACAATTAATTAATAAGAATATGCGAAATAGCAGAAATGACAGAACTCAGAATCACTTTTATATTGATCACAGGCCACTTCGAGGTGGCAACCTCCTTTGAGCAAGCTCAATACAAATAACTTCACGGTGCCTTCATAGGTCTCAACACACACTTATATACTAAGTCTAGGCGCCAATACTATGGGTCAAAACCATGGGTCACTACAAACTATGGATCAACAATACCACGGGCGACTTACAAAGCATATGCGCCAACAACAATAACACAAACTATTGATCAACAAATACTACGGGACGACTTACAAAGCATATGCATCCAACAACAGTATACTAACAAAGTAAAGTCATGGGTTCCTAACAACCAAAGGGTTCCCAAATAAGGAACTATCTAAAGGAGGCTATGGAATGAAGAGTTTCCAAAGATGACACTCCCTAGAGTAGGAAAGGGAATGAAGGGTTCCCAAAGATGGAACTCTTTGGAGGATGTCATAAAATGAAGGGTTCCTGAAAATGGAACTCCCTAAAGGAGTTCCATGAACATAGGGTTCCCAAATACGACACTCCCTAAACTAGGCCAAGGAACAAAGTGTTCCCAAAGATGGGACTCCCTGAAGGATGCTAGTTCACATGTATGGGAGGGTAGCCAAAGGGTCTAAAATTGAAGGGGCCTCCCAACATGAAACAATGAAGTTAGTTGGTGGATCATTCTAATTAGTCAATGTGTCTCATATTGGATGTAGGGTATTTTTTTTAAGGATTCTAATAGTATACCTAAGTGTAGTATTCTAGGCGATTATTTTGGATTGAAAAAAGCATATATATAGATAGGTAGGAAAAAATTAAATATGAAACATACAATTTACTACGGAAAATTGTAAATTTTGGAAAATATTACAATAAAATTATATATTTTATGTAAATATAGGCAATATTAGAGAGTAAAAATGACTAAATAAAAAAATTATTTTTTGAAACAAATTCTAAAAAATAACCAATTGGTGAAATTTCACCCCTAAACATTATTCCAATTTTATGATGTTTGGAGATATAGGGCACAAGAAGGTGTAATGATGGTCCTCCCATAAAGATTAGAACGAAACTTTATTTCGTTTCATGGACTAGGTTGTATGGAACCAAGGTGGGTAGTAATATTTCACCCAACATTGCTATGCAAAGAGTGAGGGAAGGTTTGCTACCAAATAACCAAGATGATGGACCAAAGGTAAACATGAAGGTAGTTTAATGATGGGAATCCATAGAAGAGGATATAAAATAGTGTATTAGATTTTCTAGGTGGTATAGCATGTGTGGGAGGGGTTAGTTCTATAAATTGTTTAACAACATCATATATGGGGGCACTTTTGACAAAAATGGAATTTGATTCCATAGAATCTCTATTATTCACAAGAGATGATTTTATATAGAGGGAACTGTTGGTAGTATGGCTGTTGTTACACCAAAACCCGCAGGTGATTGGTAAACTCGCCACTGTCAGATTTCAAGGATGCACGAGAGGCGATTAGTCCCTTGTCACGATACATCAGGGAGCGTTGACTGCTTGCAATTTCGTGCAACAATCTCCCTCTTAGCGTGAGCCGAGTGTGTATCGAACTTGTGACCTCTAGCTATGATACCAATTGTTGGTAGTACAGCTATCGTTACACCAAAACCCACAAGTGATTGGTAAACTCACCACCGCCAGATTTCAAGGATCCACGAGAGGCGATTAGTCCCTTGTCACGATACACTGGGGAGCACTGACTACTTGCAATTTCCTGCAACAGAAACAATGATAGTGCTAAAAGAGATGGAATTGGAGAGTGTGTGAGTTGATTATGTAGGACCCTTTGGATAGTCAACCAGAGAACCTCAATGGAGGTCATCATTAAGACAAGTGAAAAATGCTTGATGTACCAAAGCCAACAAACAACAGCAAATTCTATTGACAAAGCCTTATGATATGTATTTCATTAAAATAAGAAAACATTCTTTATAAAAGACAATTCGTGACCAATGATATATGAGAAACATGGAAAGTGACCATATATACAATATATTATTTATTAATTTATGTTTCAAGGCCTTCTTTACATAATGACAAAGATTGTATTTATACAATTGAAATAGTAAGTCACGCCTCTTATGAAATAGAGGTGAATATTAATTATTTAACTAATTAATTACTAACCTAATATAACTTATTTGAGTATATTACAAGTCAAACCTCTTTATATGTTTTTTCCTCAAAGCATGGGTAAATTGAACGTCGTGATCTAAATAGTTCATTTTCATATGAAGTTTACGAGACTATAAGTTACATTTACTTTGTAGGAACTCATCTATTGAGAAATAATGTGTGGATGTGACTTGTAATAATGTTTTCTTTCCATTTTGGATTTATCCAATTAAATTAACTCAGTCAGTTGATGTCTCTTTGTTAGTAAACATGAATTCAGTCATGATGTGTGGATGTGACTTGTAATAATGTTTACTTTCCATTTTGGATTTATCCAATTAAATTAACTCAGTGAGTTGATGTCTCTTTGTTAGTAAACATGAATTCAGTCACTTGATGTCTCTTTGTTAGTAAACATGATGGACATATACTTGTGTTTTAATTTCTTAACTTCTATAAGCAGTTTTGATTATGAATTTTCAACCGAAAAATTATTTCATTCTTAAGTGACAAAATTCCTTCAACCTGATTCTTGGTAATCTCCTTTTCATGGGATTCTCGGTCGCATTGAATTGCAACATCTTGATGGGTTGGTACTTGATCCTCCCTAAATTCGTGAGATCAAGTATATTTGTTTTTTTTCTTTTTGTTGTGGTCACCTTTATTAGGTGAGCTCTTTTCCCTTTTATTAAAGGATGTTTCTACAAGTAATTCACTTAAAACACTTTCTTGACTACTAGTTATAAATCTTCTATAGTCTAGCTTCTTTATGTAGGCCAATCTCAACCTTTTCTCAGTCATCCCACCCACCTAATCAGGTGGCGACATGCTTCAAAATATGAGTATTAATTACTTTAACTAAGGATTTGACAACACTTTGGAAAGAAATAAGTTTATTCCTTAACTTAACTTGATGTTTTTATTTCCAATTTATATGAGCAAATTCATCTTCTTAAATTTTCTCTCACCTAGTAAAACTATCATTTGTAGAATCTTCTCTTGAGTTACCTAGTCCACTTTCTATTATTTGTTCCACCTCTTGAGATTTTCTAGAATCATGTAGGATTACAATGACTCTTTGAGCTACCTCCTTCTTGAGGTTCCTTTATGATATCCTAAATTTTGTTAACCAGGATTAATCATTTTGGTGTAGATATTTCATTGTGGTTATAATACTTCGTAGTGTATGCCAACTTAATAATATGTATTTTTGTAACTTCTACTTGTACACATTCATTTTCTTCATAGCGGCCAATCTCGTCTTTATCTTCCACTTCATTGCTAGACTGTTTTACATATTCCTTGCATTTACAACAAATTGGAAAAGCATGCAGCATCTGCTTCTTTGACCTATCATTCATGTTGATATGATTGGCAATATCGTGTGTGATAACTCTTGCTTTTCCTTCTTCTTTCATCGTAATATTAGAGAATTAACCTTATACCCATTCATTAGAATTTTGCTCATGGGTGGAGTGATTGATGCTTGTAGATATATTGTCAGCTTGAGAATTCTTCGAGTAGGACTCTAGATGGTTACCAACTCTTCTACTATTGTGGGATGAATTCCTACCATTGCAACAAAATGTAATTTTGTTAAGCCAACTTTCACCACTATTGAATTCCTATAACCTTGTTTGTTTTTTAGCACACAATTATTTTGATAAAAAAGTCGATCAAGAAACCCAAATAATGTTTCTTTCATGGGTCAAAAGCTAGTTGTGTAAACATCAATGTATTTATATTGGCCAATTGCTTGTTGTTCACTAAGACAAATTGCTTGTTGTTCACTAAGACATATTGTTCCAACTGCAGAGTAACAACTTCCAATTATAGCGATTTTGTTTCGTCATGAAAGTAAATCTAGAGCATTGTTGGAATTGATTGCAAGTTCTTTTCCAAGAATGTTGGTAATAAATGTGCATCCATCAACTGAAACAAGTATGTGCTTTGCCGAGTATACTTTTCCATTCACCTCCACAATATGTGGATCAACAATATTTCCACAACCTTCTATTAACAGATCAGAATTGCAAGCTATTGGACTTTTGAGGAATGATAGGTAGAGTCGATATCTTTATGAGTCTCAGCTAGTTTTTCCAGTTGACAGAATCTCACATAAATTTGGAAGGAATTCTTGTAATTCCAAATAACAGTGTTTAAATTGGCAGGTGCCCTAGGATTTTTTAGGAAGCTGAATTCATTTATGAATTCGGAATCAAAATTTGAACTACACAAATTTTGGGTTTCTTAAAGAGAATATCACCATATTCCAACCAAAAAATCCCCTAAAAGTTGAAATGGTCGTGCATTTAAACTTCTTCGTATCTTTCTATGTCACTATGTCGATGTTCCCCACATTTTGGTAAAATAACCTTGCATGCATTATTCAGCGCAAGCAACCAATGATTGGTAGGGAGATGAATCCAGTGTGGGCTTTATTTCTTAAGTGCCATTTTGATCATTTCATGAACTATGTCAAGAGATTAATCTCAATATTGAAATCTAGTCGCATTTCTCGAAACTCTAGGGAGTTTATAGATGTGAAAGAAGGATATACAGAGATCTTCACAAGTATCCTCCACAACGAAAAAGTGATCCTTGCTCTTGAAAGTTATCAGTCTATAAATTAGAATTTGAATAAATCCTCCTTGTACAATCAATGGGCTATTGACTTGACTAAAGTAACTATGAAAGAAGCATCATGAATATGAGCTAAATTTGTGAGATCAATTGAAGAAATGACCATGGGATATTTTTATATGGTTGCATAGCAGGGATTCTTTTCAACACATGTCTATGTGGTGTCCCTGCAACCATACAGAGTGTTGTGGGAGTTATATTGACTGGATCGTAAACAATAGACAAACTCACAGTGTTTTGATATTCCTCCTTGTGACACTCCATGTACTTTATTGGATTTGATCTGTTGAATGGTACAGTTTGATATTTTTGGGAGTTATATTGACCGGATCGTAAACAATACACAAACTCACAGTGTTTTGATATTCCTCCTTGTCACACTCCATGTTCTTTATTGGATTTGATCTGTTGAATGGTACAGTTTGATATTTTTGGGAGTTATATTGACCGGATCGTAAACAATAGACAAACTCACAGTGTTTTGATATTGCTCCTTGTCACACTCCATGTTGAATGGTACAGTTTGATATTTTTGTTTCTTTGTCTACCGATCTAGGTTGTTAAAGAATTATTTTACTACATCTCCCATAACCGCTCCAATATATATTTCCATTCTTCACTTTATCGATGCGACAAACTCTAGGAACTAAGCCCGTAGATGCAACATCAAGAGGAGCATCATCCACGTTCAAAGATTCTCCTTTTCCATCATTGTCTCCACCAAAGATTTACTGATTTTTTCTTCAGCAATAGATTTGTTGCTTCAGCTTCCTTAATTTTGTCTTCCTCATTGGGTGGGTCGTCGATGAAATTATTTTAAAAATTTAATCTAATATTTTATGTATTCTTAATTAATTATTGGATGCGCTGCATAAAAAATTACTAACCTAATATAACTTATTTGGGTACATTACACAACACTTGGTTATAGCATGAAGTTAGATAACTAAACTTACCTATTTTCTAATTCCCAACAATAAAATGTAAGGATGGTTTATAAGCATTGTACAACCCAACATTTACCCTTTCATTCAAACACCACTATCATGCTGACTCATTATGAACAATAAGCAACCCATAATGCTCACTCATTAAAACCCATGGTAGAGGATGATCAAACAATTCATGAAAGAGATGTATCACTCCTTAAAACATATGAAAGAAGATGCTTAATCTATTCATTAATGAAATGGATTTCAATAAAAGATGGATGAACTTATCCACTTCAAGCTAAGGCACTTAAGACAAGATCATCTATTCCCAATATAACCAAACAAGTAATGGAATGGCTATATAATTTGTTTGGGAAATGAAAAACTGACCAACCAACATCCAAACCCCATATTCCAACACCCTCAACCAATAATAATATGCCAATCAACAATTAAAAAACTTAGAAATAGTAAAAACCCCAAGGTGTGAGAAATTATGACTAGCAATAGTAAAATTTACCTAGCATAATAGAAAAAAATACCAACAAAAATAAATTTTGCCTAGCAATTTATAAAACCTCACAAATACCAATTTAGCAACCCCTATGGAAGTGCAATGTCTTTCAGGTAGAAGGCATTGAACTTTGAGCTTGGAAATACATCCAACACTCGTAGCAATCGAGTTTCTATAATCTCTATTAGAAAAGGAAAACCAAGCATTATGTTGAATCTACAGACCTGCATTAAAACTTCAACTCTTGCACCATGACCACTAATTTGAATCTAATTAAATGCCATAGTAGATTTCTTGAACCGTATTATGCAAACTAACACAACAAATTAAAACAACCATAGGAACAATTTATCACACATGGAGGCATTATTTACCTAGAAAACCAAATGGGAAAACTAGCATTTAATTGTTGCTTTGATCTTTCAAGACATCAATCTTTGGTTACAATGTAGTTCATGTATGTTTGATATTCTCCCTTATTTGGCAAAAGAAAGACCCAAAAAATTGCAAGGAAATATAGGATAGTTGGGGTGGGTGGGAGGAGAGTGTCGCTATGGGAGGAAGAGAGGGTGGGGTAATGGGAAGGCCAAGGGGTTGGCATTTCAGTTCTCATTCCACTCTCTCCTATTTTATTATATTTTATTTTAATTCATTATTTTGTTTGAGCTCATTTTTCTCATCTAACTTTAAAATGCATTAGCTTTCATGTTTTATCTAACCTTCATCAATTTTCAAATTACAATTGCACGGAATGAGTCTTAGAACCACTTGTTTTTTTAGATCCATTTTAGATCACACCTCCCAATTGAGAGGATTTTTACTATCCAAAATATTACATAAGGTTGTAGAGTTTTCATAAAATTGTGTAAGAAAATAAATACCAAAGAAAATATAAAACACAAGAATTAACAATGTTTCACACACACATTACAAAGAGATTTAGCCTATAATCCAAAACTAGGAAAACCAAAATTCTTGATAGTTTCTCCACTCTCTATATCATTGTATATATTTTTTGTTACACTACAATATTATAGATTCCAAATCCATAATCCATTAACATGGATTGGATTACATCCCCAATCCCTTGACCAAAAATAGTTTACAATGGGATAAAAAACCATTATGCAAAAACAACTTAAAATGGACCAAAAAATTGATCCTACATTTTTCTCTTAGGAGCATTGGCCGCTCATGAGGGGTGGGGGGCTAATCAGCCCCCCATGATCCCCTCTATTCTAGGAACCTACAATTAGTACAACAAATGCCTAACATTATCTCACTTGATGTATTCTTTGAAGCAAGGGGAAAAGGGAAACCATTCATGAAATCAGTTGCTAAGGGAAACAATGCACATTCATTCTCTACACCTAGAGATAATTTTAGTATTAACATACTTTGTTAATGAATATGAAACATTCTTCAAGGTATTAACCTTTTCCAATAATACTTTGTTATATCCAACCATGTCTCTAACAAAATGGTATTGTACATCAATATGATTTGTCTTGGAATGAAAAGTAGGATTCATTTCCTAAAAAAATGCGCTTTAGATGTCACAAGCTGCTCTCACTAAATTCTAAATAAACCCAATACCCAAACATAATGTTTGCAACCATATGGATTCCTTTCTTCCATCATTGGTTTCCATGTATTAATAATTTTTAGTTGACAATGCAACTATACCCCACCTCTTACTCATGTGGAACTGATTGCGACACCAAATAAGTTAAAAACATAATCACTTGCAGATATTCTATACAATCTAGTAGAAAATGAGAGATAAATGACCAAGCGACCAAAAACATTGGTCACAAAAGTTTTTTCAATGTATAAATGACCAAAATTGAGTGAGCCAACTAAAAATGACCAAAGGAATGACCAATTGGGTCACAAGATAAAATATATGTCCAGATAACAACTAAACTAATAATGACCAAATAACAATAACATTAAGAATACGAATTGGTCATTTATTTGGTCGTTGTTAGTTTTGTCACTCTCACAATGGAAAATTTCGATTTTAACAATGAATTTGTACAATTTACTAAATTCTAACACTGCAAATGGATTCAGAGATCCCCTTCCAATTTACTAAATTCTAACACTGCAAATGGATTCAGAGACCCCATCATGTGTCACGGCTCACCATTAATGCATGAAGCATATTTGCACCACTTACATTAATGACCTTATACGTAGTCTTTTTTTCTTGGAGCAGACATAATTTGCTTATAAGCTTTCCATCCTTTCAAAGGTTTCATAATTAATTTTCAATACATTTGTGGTACACACATGTTAATAAAAAACCATCCCAGTCTGAGATATCGCAAGTACCACAAACCTAAACTAAAAATGACCAACTTGTTAGAAAAACAGGATCTCGGAGCAATTAAAATAAACAGAAATGAAAATATAATCACACACACATTACAAGAGAGACACAGATATATCGTGGTTCACCCCAACTTGGGCTACGTCCACACTGAATTTTCCAGTCCTTATTATTATTACCGTCCAACAAGGTGAAGGGATACAACCTGCAGCACAACCACTGCACTTCCTCTTCACTATCTCACAGTCTCTCTTCATAGATCTCAGAGATCTTTACAATGCATAAAACCCAATACATCATTAACCCTAGCCGTGTTACAATGTCTTTCTTTTATAAGGGAAATACAATGGGAAAATACCACGGGTTACCCAAAACCATGGGCCCAAAAACTGGTGGCGAAAGCAACCCCAAAATTTTTCCTCGAGCATGAGGATGGGATCATAACTAAACCTGGGGTATGGACATGGAATCATCATCTATGAGACTGGAAGATCTGGCTCCACAACCAACACAAATAACAATTGGTCATTTTTAGTTGTGTCACTCCGACAATGGAAAATTACAATTTTGACAATGAATTTGAACAATTTACTAAATTTTAACACTACAGATGGATTTAGAGACCTCATCTGCAATGTTAAAATTAAGTAAATTGTAACATTGTAGATGGATTCAAAGACACGAGCTAGTGTCGAAACATGACACCATAAGCGAACCTACTAAATTTTTTTGCAAGATCATTTTATCTATACCGTTACATCTAGTTTGATGCTCTTATCATGTCCATATCTTATTTCACCATTTTTTCTTCCGTATTATCCCTTCGACAGATCCTCCAAGTTGCATCATGTGCATCATCATAGTGCAGTTGAGTCAAGTCTTGGATATTTTTTTTCTTTCCCTTTCGACATTGTCATGTTGTGAAGTTGGTGTCATTATGTTTGGATCATCATACTCGTCACATTCATATTTTGTTTGAACAAAATCATCATCGTTTGTCCCTCTCGGTATTCTGTTAAAGTATTGACAAGTTCATGTATTCTTCATCATCATGGTAGCTAAAAATTGTCAATTTCACAACCTCCATTAATGATAAAATTTCATATGATGCCCTTCATCAATTTTATTGCTCCGCTTGTATTCAAAAAGTTACAAATATCACCTTAGGCACCTCCTTCAAAAAATCACTCTTGACCTTCTTTTTCCAAAAAGAAAAAAGACTCCCCCTTTTAGGCATTATAGTTTTTTTTTTAAGAATACTTTTTCCTAATGGTTATCATATAAATTTTGTAATACTCAAAATATGTACGATAGTATTTTTTTTACTTTTCTTCAAAAAAATAAAAATTCAACATATATAGTTTATAGATTATAATATGGTAATACATTTATTATATTGTAAATATATTAATATACTATATAATATTAATATAATATAATTATTTTATATTAATATTAATATTTTATTTTATATATTTTTAACATTAATATTAACATTTGAAAAAAAATAAAAATTCAAACAGATTCACATATATTTTTGGTTAAGCGGTATAGCCACATTTTGTGAGGATATCAACAACCTCTAAGCTGGGATCGATTCATAGGAATGCGGTTGGTTCTATAGAAGAGAGTGATGGTGAGGTTAGATCTATGCACGTTCCCATCAAATCTCTTCTCCTATGGACATTATACAAAGCCCTAATCATTTCCTTGGAGGAGGATGTACTCACAAATTCGAGGACTCCTACTTCTCCTTAATGTTACAAGTATGTATAGATCTGATCCTATTCACGGTTTTTTAGGAGGAATAATATGAGAAGTGGATTTTAACATATAAACAATGTAATTTGAGTATATGTTAACATTCTCTTAAGCATGCTAGCTTCAAGCAGGAATACAATGAATTACAGAGAGTAAGTTAGTAGTAGAAAATGGAGTCTATGGTTTTGTCTACCTAGTTCAAGATCTGCTCAGGGTTTCCTGTTGTAAATCTTGGATTATTTTCTGTGTTTAATTTGCATGTTGCCAGCTTGAATCTTGAAAGCGTCGTTTTAGATATATTCTTCTAGTCTGGGCGTAGCCTACACCATTCTATTTGTTGTTTTTAATTATGTTTTCATAGATCGGCGCTCTTTAATTGATGTTTTCATTTAGTCTTTCGGATCTGGAAGATGTACGTGTGGTTTTGTTGTGGATTCTTTTTGTTTGTAATTTTCTAAAATTATTTTGGTTTTCTTCTTAGGAAACTCCGGCCACGAAAAAGTGGCTGTAAAGGGAGAAGCTAAAGAAAGAGAATCTTCTAGAGGAAGTTAGGTTTGAGCTTTCTCGTCTTGTATCATCACAGATAGATGTTCGCAGTCAAGGATCTCTTTAATTTTAGCTCTATTAATGGCCTTCGGAAGGCCGGTAAGTGTTTTAGTTGTGGAAGTCTTAAGCTTTCTTTAAATTGTAAGTCTGGCAGGGCCACTGAAAGGCATGTTAGGGATTTAGGCATGCTTATCTTAGGCATCTCTCTTTCATTTTAATTTTGGAAACATGGCCGAGAAAAGGCCCTGTGTATTAGGGTTATCGACGTGAGATTTCTAGAATCATTAGGGTTTTGGGAAAAAGTTCATTGTATGGTTTAAGGTTTTAGGGTAATAACTAGGAAGGTCGTTTTTCACCAATAGGCGCTTATTTGAGATTTTGTGTGTATATGGAGGGCGATCGCAGCTTTTTAATCGAGATTAAGGATGGAAGGCTAAGATGGGAAATCTAGGTATATTCTTCGTCAAGCACATATATCCAACGACACAGATTTGCAGTCTGTTGAAAGGTAAGCCAAAGGTTTTATCGGATTAGCAATAATCATGGGTTGTTTTGTTTAATCGAATGAGAGAATGAAAGGTTGAGCCTGTGGGAGAACTAAAGGTTGATCCTACCACGCGGGAGTTCGTTTGGAAAAGATAAAGGTTGATCCTGCCATGCAGGAGTTTGTTTGTTTAAACGAAAGGGTGAATCATTTCTGAATCGCCATTCAATTCTTTCATAAAATATAGTTTGATAGGTTTCATTGATTTCTGATCTAGCTTCGGTTATTTCTAAGCCAATTCTTTCATAAAATATAGCTCCGGATATTTCTGATTGCATCGCCATCAGAAAGAATGGCAATGACCATTGGAAAAGATAAAGGGGAAGCTGGTGGAATCGGGAGTCATCGGATGGGTTCTCGAAGATTTCAATCCTCGGCTAAAGCTCTCATTCTATGCGGCCTGTGGAAGTTGAGACTATATGGATTGTTTGCACTTTATATTCTTTCCCTTATATTGTTTTTTTTATGTATTATAGGCTCATGAGGGCGGTAATGGAAAAGCAGTTTTATAACGTGAACGCATCGAGGGCCTCCTCAATCTACCAAATCTAGCTACAATTATTGTATTAGTCTGTCAATTTGCAATATATACTTTTAAAATTTTGCTCAACAATCAAATCGAATCAGCTCTAGCAATGTGTACTTTCTTTTGGATCGACATTGACATGCAACAAAATGCAAAGCATTCGTCAGCTAAAGAGAAATGCTTTAAAACTGTAAGCGCGTTAAAACTAAAATCCGAAGATTTTATGAATTCAACACTCACTCTGTGGCATTTCTGTGCAGGTGCACGCAAAGATTTTACCTAAATAAATTGCATTATTGTAATTAATTATTTATCTATGTCAGTTTGAAGTAATCGATCGACAGATAGAAGTAATCGATCTAGAAACAGATCTAAATCTGAATCCCAAAGGCACAAAAGTTTGGAATGGTTAACGCTCGGCAAGATATAATGGCGGAGATGATAGACAAAAGAATAAACGACCTTCGTGGAGCGCCGCATCGCCAAAAATCATGTTTGCAATATGTTGTAAGTGGTTGCGGTAAATAAACCATCAGCATACATGGCACACTTTGTCAAATCCCCATATATACTAAACGAAAAAGACAGTGGTGTAAAGCAAGAATTTATTTCTCGTAATTAAAGTTGTAACCAATAGACCTAAAAGGAATCCTTCCAATCTTTCTTTAAGGTCATAGAAATCTAGAATGATACTCATTATTCATTATTATATTGAGGAGCCTTCTAAACAAAAACCTTAAGAGAACAACTTTGCATATCTATCGTTAACGTTCAACATCATATAGGTATTCATCAACAAGGATCATTCCAAACTAAACATAACACGCATATCTTGTAGTCAAGTCACTCATATTAATCATACACTCCATGATGAACATTCCTATCATTTGTTAACACAAAAGAGAGATATTTTCTTAAGAACATGACCAAGTCGACTCATAACTGTATAAGTTAAAAACTTTATCTAACACATTCACTTCATAATCAAGTATGTTAACATATCCATAATACTCGGTGTTATTTTGATAAAATAACGTTTTCTCCTCTAGTCATTAAGCAACTAACACTAACACGTTAGTAAAATAGAACATCTAACTTGACTATAATCTGAAATTCTTCACCACATGAATCATAATGATATATCGTAATGATATTACAATGTTAAACATAACATAAACCTTAAATTCATTCACCCACTCATATGTTCATAGGCATAAATACATATGATCATAGACACTAACTCTAACCTTCACATTTGATACCCATAAAGGTCGAATACTCAATCTAGCATTTCATATTAGTTCACAATTGAGCATTACTTAGTGGAATGAAAATCCTTCACCATTTTATATCTTCACATAGAATATAAAACAAAATATGAAAGAGACGACACAAAACGAAAGAGACAGATGTAGGTGGTTCACCCCAACCTTGGGGCTACGTCCACAAAGGTAGTTTCATCATATATTATTCCTCAAAAGAGTTTTACATCCGCAACACACTGTTGCCTTATTTAAAATACCCCTTCCGGGTCTCTCAAGTAACTTCAAAACAACCCAATACTACCCTCAAATTATGAACAAAGATCTTTAAACTTTTACCCTTAATCTCAAAATAGATAGAATAAAAATGTTGAGCTAGCGTTTCTTAAACGATCTACCTCTCACTAACATAACCATAGCTGTGTTTATACCCTGCGGGATCTTTCAGAGATTATGCCACACCAACTACGTACAGAGGTAGCGCAGCATATAGCAAATACACCAGGGATTTATTCCAAGACTGTGGCAATAAGCTTGCATATATATATATAACAAAAAAGAACAGAACAATACACAAATACCAAACGGAGACACCATAAACCCTGTTTGCAATTATCAAAGTACATGTATGTATATATATAACCAAATCGCAGCTCAAACTACAGCTCCTATAGCTATGCTTAAACAGAATCAAAGATTTGGGATCAGACTTATCAAGTCGTCCTCTTCCCAACAATCTATTCGGAACTAGTCAGAGATCAAAATCAGGATCCCTAATAGGTTTAACAACAATTTTCTTCCAATCAAATAGGTGAATCATACAAAGGTGACTCCATTCCAGCGGCTAACCTCATTGAGGGTTCTCGTCATTCAAATGTATAAACATGAATGCGATGGTATGGTATTAATTAAACTCATCATTCCAATAAATCAACTCACAGTTTAAGAAAAACGAAACATTAAAGACATTTGGCAACAATCTGAGTTGGGGATTTGGATGCCAAATACCTACGTCGCAGAGGAATGACGCTCAGGCTCTGTAATTGCTGAGATACCTCCGGACAAGGAATATTGGGTGTTGCATACCTAAATCGCAGAGCTATGAAAGTAGCAGGCTCAAACAAATAATGGAGGTCAACAGGGGGTAAGCAGAGCCAACGACAGTGCGATCCAAGGAACTCCCGAAAGGGAAAACACACCAATCTCTACAAGGTGTGAAACACCAGGGATTCTGGATTTCTCTAAGCTGACCACACAAAGGTCTCTTGAATTTCAACTTTCTTACACTAACTAACTTTTCCATATTTCGATACTTTACTGTGTAATACTTTTCCAGCAGAAATCCTGAGAATAAACTCCATCCTTCAAATGGAAATGCAGAGATCCTAATTCCATTTCCTTCTAGTGACACAAGATTGAGATATCTAAACAAGGACCCATTCAATCCAACAGAGAGAAAGACTCGAAATGCCCCTAAAGTATTCTATCCAGCCAAAAGATCTCAACAAAGGATCGGAAAAGGAAAAACAATGCATATGCGTTTGGTGACAGAGATTAAAACTCGGGATAAAATTAACTAAGAGAAAAGTGTAGAGAGTTGAAGGACGTTACTGGCAATTCACACGGTAGACTTCGCCAGACCCAGGCGTTAGGGTTTTTCTCTACTAAGAGTGATGTTTCCTTTGTCCTTACACTATGCAGTTTTAGAGCTATTCCTTATAACATTTAATGAAGGCATTTGAAGGCAGAGATGCCCTGCACATATGTGAGATAATAATCCTTCTCCAAATACGCATGCATGTATATAATGCATACCACACTATCTAGACATCATAGCAGAGATCCATACAACAAATGAAGGAAGACACATACCATAGGTCGAATCCGAAGAAGTAAAGATTCTCGATCTACTAAAGAAGCAGGCTGAAAATAAAGCCGAGTTCGTATGAAGCAATCCTCTTTAGTATTCACTTCCGGAAAGAGCTCTGAACACTAATCCTTTCTACAGAAATGAGACCCTCCCAATCTTTCTCACGCATTCCCCCCCCAGGTAGCTGTGTGACCCCTTTCTTAAATGTGGGCGTTTCGTTCTTGGGAAGTCCGTCCAGCCTACCAGTGCTCCTACACGTGGTGTTCCCAAAAAAGAAATCTCGCCAAGTGGTTTGTTCGTGGGAGTAACTACTGTTACTCAAAGGTAAAAGTTCCCCACCGATCCTTAACTAGATCGGTGATACATATGATTCGATTGATATCTAGTATATCCACCCAAAATTTTATACAAGAATATCCTGGGTTTTCTTTAATATTTAACCTTTTAAAAAAAAATGACCCTAATATAGTTATTAGGGAGGAAAAGATTTTATCTTACTAGTATTTTAATATATAGTACTATGGCGATCCATGCCTCTTCAAAGAGGGCTTAATCTTAAATATCATTAGGGTTTGCCTGTAACCAAAGTAATCCTTTTAAGTGTGGGTTAGAGACCGGATTGTGGAATAAAAACACATCTAACCAAAAGATGTGAATCATATTCATTTTATATACGTACAATTAATTAATTCTACCTCACTTTCCCATATAATCCTAGGAGTGTATAAAGTTAGATGGACCAACAGCTTTTAGGTGTATTTTCTCGCACACCTATACAATAAATAATATATCCATATTCATGCATATCATAGCTCCAATGCTAAAGTTGTAATATTAGTTCCTCTTAAGTAGGTGTAAGGTCCATGTTTTCAGCCGATAGTACTACCACTTACTTTACCCTTCTTCTTATAAGTGGGCTAGCTTAGGATAACACCCGTGGTAAGGTCTTTTAGTTATCATCCTCACGCCCTAGTGGATGCAGTTGCCATTCATCTAGTCAGGGATTTACCCATATAACTTATTGTGTTTTCTAGTGGAGCCTTTTCCTTGAGCTCCTCACCAGAACACAAGTACAATATTTGTTTACAATTTACATAAAGAATAGGGTGTAAGGAGGGATATCACACACTTGTATTGCATCGCATCGACACAATGGTGGTATCACAACCCACTATGTGGCATGCGAAAACCGCCAAGGAGCTTAACTATGGGAGATGCGTGGGCCATGGCATGTGGTAGATGTAGAGGAAGGTGGGAAATGCACCCACGTATTTGACGATGAACGGACGGTAGGGGGATGTAATATGGGAGATCAAAGGACGAGATCATCTTCGCATTGTAGACAGTGCACACTTGGTAAAGCGGAAGGTGGTCGCGGAGGCGAAACCACCTTAACAGGTGTCAATTGATAGTTGATACACATGGGCGTGTGACCGGGAAAGAAAACCATTGTTAAATGTTGCGGATATCGCCATAGAGGTAAAGGACAGGTGATCTGGTGGCCTGAATTTCAACATGTGCGATCAACGGCTGAAAATAAGGTACGTTTGGAAAGTTGCAAAAAAGATAAGGAAAAAAGTCTATATAAAATAAAAAGGGCATTCAAAATCGACATATTGTCTATGTGTCACTGTTCTCAGAAGCTTCAAAGACTGGTGGAAATTTCCAGTCACGCCAGAAGAATAAACGACGTGTCTACAACAGGTAGGGTCTGGTGACCTGGCTTGTATATTTGAAAGAAATTTGTTTTTAAAACGATTTTAAATGGAAAATGTGCACGATGTAAACCCCTTTAAAGCTAAAGACGCCCTATAAGACAGGGATGGAGATGTTTATCATACCCTAATTAGGTTGAATTTGGCACAATAGTGGACTTAATCATTGTTGTTTTAACACATTTGATCAAATTTGATATATCTTTGCAAATGCACTATTGAGAATATTGATTCACCTTCTTACCAACACGATGCGTTTCTTGACAGGTTTTCTTCAACAATCATTCGGTAACAAGATGAAGTTTGGAATGCACATTAGTCATACAAGGAGCTTAAATACAAACCTACGATATCAACTAAGTTTAGAAGTATGGGTGCCAAAGTTTGTCCAACTTGAAATTGAAATTATTTTCTATTAGTCTATTACCTTGAATTTTTTTGTATTAGTGGAATTGTAAACAATGTTTCTTTTTTTAATATGATTGGTGCATGTTAATGGTGATATATACCACATAGAGTAGCGATCAATTTTCTCCTGTATTTTGATTGTTTAACCTACAACTAATGGTTTAAAATAATCTAAGTAAGTAAAATAATAGAAGTAATCCAAATAAACTAAAGACTAAACTAATTTGAAATAAATATACTAACTATAGAAATCTAAATTTTTTTACAAATTTACAAACATGTTTGTTGGAGAGTCCTAAGAATTTACAAAAGTATGGACTGAAAGGAACTTGAACTTGCTTGCTGAAATACTCACAAACATGCATCAAATTTCAATAAAGGTTCACTCCATAATGCTCATAAAAATATGCAATCTAAATATACAGAGTGTTAACCTACAACTACAGAATGACAACTGCAAAATGCAGAATGCAAGATAAATCTCAAATAAAGATAAATCTCTTCATTACTCTAGCACTACTTTGATTATCAATATGGTATTATCTTAATAACAAATAGGCTTGATATCTGAAGGGTATTAATATTATTAAAAAATTGTTTACTACATGGAAAAAATCAAACATGGACATTGCAACAGCTGGGACATTGAAGCAACCTGATTGTGCACAACCAGATGGGAAGTAACCTGAGCATGCATTTTACTTCTTCCACTTCAGTCACTGTGCAAAGTCTCCATGGATTTTCCGGTTTTCCTTCAACTACAACTGCGTCCTTATCTGTTAAAAATCAATACAAAATCAATATAATCTATCAGTATCCAAAAAAGACAAAAAAATAGCATATGGTACAATACTTGCCATAGCCAAACAGACTATATAGACGGTGAAATGAATATTGAGACTACGAGAAAGGGTACTTAGATGCCTATTAGGGTTGCGCATATACAGACCTCAATCCTTCACTGATTTCACTCTCTGTACTAGGTAGCGCGAGTAGGTTGCCTCCAGGTATTCGATGTCGATAACCAGGCGTTCCTGCTAGAAATACAGGCGTGGAAATTCCTGCTGCTAAGGCAGATAACGAGAATCCTAATACCCACATGCAGATGAATGAATGATTCTCATTTCCCATTTCCAAGAAGTAATGCAATAGAAGCACATGAATGATTCTCATTTCCCATTTGAATATATGTTGTAAAACTAGCAGTATCGGTTTCATTGCAGTTTCAATGGACTTTTCATGGTCACTTCCCTAAGGGAAACACGAAGACCAGATTTTGGGGGCGGGCGGGTCACTTCCCTTAGGGATACCGTTTTAATGATAATGTAGAGTAAAATCAAATGTTTAATGCACAGTGATTAATAAGATAGTGAATGAACATAGAACAAGTAACGGCTCTGTTGATAGTGATTAATAAGATAGTGAATGAACAAATAAATCTATCAACATAGAAAACGGCTTTGTTGCAATATGACAACGGCTCTGTTGCAACATAGAATACTTCCATATGAAAACGCCTTCTTGCAGTAGGCGTTACTATACATTATGGATGGATGGATGCGTTGCATTCAAACCGGTCCATCCATTCTTTGTAACGCCTCCCTGCCCTTTGTTGTTCACACACTCTCCTTTAAAACCATGGCACAGCAGCACAACAACCTCACCAACAGCAGCAGCATCACTAGCAGTAGCAGCATCACTAGCAGTAGCAGCATCAGCAAACCAATAGCACCAGCAGCATCAACAACACAGCAGCATCAGCAGGTGCATCATTTCTAATCCTTTCTGAACTTTAAAATCCTGTAGTCGTGGATAGTCAAGATCTTCACTGTCTTTTCATTTATATGAAAATTGATCACGTATGGATTTCCCTGTATGGAAAACTTATTTATGTTGACTATCTTCAGTGTCTTTTGATTGATATGAAAAGATGTCCAGTATTTGGCCTATGTTTGCCCTATCTGTTAAGGTTTTTGACCTCCTCGTTGTTATCCATCTAGGTTAGAATTTGTATATACGTTTTCCTACCTTCAAAATGTGTTTGTATGCAAATTTTTGGTCACAATTTATGCCCGCTGAGCGAAAGTATCCTTCATAGGATCCTTCAAGAAATTCCTGCTGCAGTTCACTATTTATATTTACTTTTTATTTGAAATATAGCAGCAAAATATAGTCCAATACTTAAATGAATGTCTTGGTCGATAACAACAACTCAATGCATATATATCTGTAATGTTAACTTATGGAAAATATATAAAAGGCTAAAGATATATGAAACAACTCAAATTCTCAAAATGATTTACTTCGTTGAAAAGGAAACAAGAAACAGTGGGCATGGAGTCAATATTTCAGATTTAATGTACGAGTAAGTGATTTATACCAAACAGATTTTCAGATAGTTATCATATCACAGTCAATTTAATTTTGCAGGTGGTATAGAAAGAGATAATGACAATCCATGCGGGCATCAAACTAGGATGAATCCATTGTTAACTTTGGAGAAATAAATGAATACTTAAATGTGATAATTTGAGGCATAACCACTATGAATCCGAATTTATTTCAGATGTTTATTTAAGCATGGAAGAAAAACATAATGGAAGATGTGACAAAGAAGATAAACATGCACATATAAAGATAAGGAAAAGATAGACTGTAAAAATGATTAACACATGAATCTCTTCTCTCAAAACATAGGTATTTCCACTATACGACCGTTGTATTCACTTCATCAAAAACTTGACCTCAAAAACTTATTGTCTCTCAAAAGGTTTCCAACCCCTTCAAAAATGTTTCACATTGTCATTTATACAAAATTGGGAAGAAGCATAACATAACTGCTTCTTTTAACTAATAACTGGAAATGTATTAACTAAAAAGTCTTTAAACAATATTACAAATTTTCAAAAATAAAAACATCATTGTTTGCCACTTGGCAAAAATTCCAAATGCATCTTCAGGAATGAGTTGAGTACTTTAGTCTTCCATACTTGTCTACGTAACTCCATTGGTCGGCCGTGGGTAGATCATAGCTGGTCATTTCCTTCACCAGGACCAGCATCTCGATGTGATCTGTGTAAGATATCAGAGGGAATTTTTCGCCAATTGAAGCTATCTGATTTAAAATTTCAAAATTTTCTGCCATTTTTTCCATTAAGATCTTTCCTATAAGCCAATGATCCAGATGTTGAAATTTTTCATGATTCATCCGAATGTCAAATAATAACCTTTTATAATCATTCTGAGGAATCAATTCTCGCTTTGCATCCCAGAAACTAGGCAATCCTTTGATGATCAATTTTTCAAATAACCTTTTAAATTTGACCACTTGCTTTCTTATTTCTCCAGCTCTGGCTTCAACATTTTCAGCATGTGTATATTTCCCAACGATCCTTCTAGCCCATGTGATAACTGCAATTCTGTTATTTATGTTCATGATTGTTAAATCTGCTTCTGTTAGACCATTTAGGAATGTAATTGCATTATGTGCAATTTCCTTTGGTTTTCTATTCAGATTTTCCCTTATTGCTTTTCAACATTCAAAAACATCTTCCACCACCTTCTCTTTAACTCTCATATAATCAAGATATGGCCTCAATTTTTCAACGTCTTTTATAATTTGGTCCCATACCAAATGCTTACACCCTTGCATCGCAGCTTGTCCTGTTACATGAGTTGTCAACCTTTTATTATTATCAAATAATTCTTGATTTTTGCCTTGTAAAGTTTTAATTTCTTTATCTTTCATTTCATTTTGTTCCTTCATCCTCTGTGTTTCATTTTTCAGCTCTTTAATTTCAACGTCCTTTAGACTTATCTGTGACATAGCTTGTAAGAGACTGTCTGCTCCATTTTCTTCTCTAGCTGGACCTGTATGTGCATGTTGTTGACGTAAGTCTAAAAACTTTCTCTTTACATCTTCCAATTGCTCTCCCAGAGAAATCTTGTCTTTCTCCCAATAAGTTTTTTCCTCAATCAGTTTCAACATTTTTGCAGTGACATTTTTTACTTCATCTGACAGCTCTTCTTTTTCTTTCTCTAGTGTGGTGAGTTCGGCTCCTTGAATAAGTTGATTTTTTGGGATCTTCAATTTATTTTTTAACGTTTTAATCATGCTATCTTTTTCCTTGAGTAAATTTGTTCCTCCGCCTCCCTCTTTATTTACCAAATCAAATTGTAATTTTTTGATTTGTTGTTGTCGTGATTTGTTCTTTGTCTTTTCTTGTCTCAGCTGATTATTTAATTTGTCTGCTATATCTCTTAACTTGTCAACTTTCACGATTGCTTCCAAATACTCTGCATATATAACTTCTGCAGTTTGTCTATGTAGTAGAATATTATCTGGAGCATTAATATTTGTCAAATCAAATTTCATTTCTGAAATTTTATCCTTGGTAACAATTGATCATTTTAGAGAATTCTCTTTGACATTTCTGCTTGTAAATAAATTAACTTCTGTACTGGATAAAGCTCTAACTTTTGGAAATAATTGACTAGTGTGTCGGGATGATTCTTGCTTATTCTGACTATGTTCATTAAAAATATCCATTATATTACGGGGTCTTTTTACATCTTCTTCCATTTGGCCTTCTTGAAGAGTATATTCATTCACTATGACTTCTAGTATTTTGATTTCAGGTTTTCTTTCATCCTCCATAAATGCCATCAGTTCCTGCTGCCCGACCACCTTTGATTTTTTTAGTTTTCCTCCTTCTTCACTTTCAAGGTCGACTATGTCCTCGAGACTTCTTTTAGACCCAACCACCTCAATATCCATCATGTTTTCGGTTTCTACTATTTTAGACCCAACCACCTCAGTATCCATCATGTTTTCGGTTTCTGCTGTTGCATCTGTCAGTACCATTTCCTTCCCTTTAGAAGCAGGGATTATTTCTTTATTTTCCTTGTATTCTAACCAGTTTGCTCTGTCAGACATTCCATCAATCTCTTGATGATCCAGTGCTTTGATGCGATTGCTTACTCTTCGTTTTGATATGATGTGTAAAGGATCATATTCAATAGCTACATCCGTTTCGAACTCCATTTCTTTCAATAATTTTTCTATATAGATAATAGCATTTTTGTTCTTAACAGTGAAAGGGCCAACTGTAAATGGATATTTAATGTGTGTAGCTTGTTTGAAGTGCAAGAAATTATTGTCTTCCACAATCAATTTCTGCCTGAGAAATTCAAGGGCGAAAACCCTCACAGTAAGAAACGCCAGTAGAATATAAGGTTTATGTTTGAAACCATATAACCTAATCACTGTACTATCGTTCAAAAAGAACCAATCCCCTACAGCAAATTCTACACTTAACTGCATAAAGGTCTGCATCTCTGGCAATACTCTCGGCATCTTTTCTCCAAAAATCATCCTATAAAATTCGGAGAGCATATTTAATTTATATAATTGAACATATTATTTGCTAATGGACTCATGAAAATTATCTCTGGAAAATGTAAATCTTCATGACTAGCCATCATGACCATTTTCATCAAATGTGACTGAAACCTGAAATGTCTGAGCGCAGGGAAATTGGCCATCTGCCAGTGGATTTTTTCAGCCGCGAACTCTACAAAGTTTAGTCGGGGAATTTGACTTTCATCATACCCGATGGACTTGTACTCATTCTATACAAAAGGCTCAATTGAAATTCGCTCACATACATGTCTGTATCAAACCCTAAAACTAAAGCCAACAATGACAAAACCAGTTGGGTGTTCTCGTCAAATAAAGAAACATCTATAGGGTAAGGGACATCGGAAATGCTCAATTCTGGTTTAAGGCAGGTGGATATATATTTTTCTTTACTCTCTGGAAGGGCTTGATGATAACAATCGATAATGGAGGTCTCGAAAAAAATTTCAGGTTGAGGGTTTGCGATAAATTAATGTCTAGGGATTCCAGTACAAACGAGGGTTCTATTTTGCAGACAACTCTGGTTTTCTGACCATTTAAGATAGTCCTCTCATCTCTGGAGTAATTAACAACACACCACGATACAAACTTTGGAAAAGACGGGGTTTGGTCTGGGCAAAAAGACAACAAGGAGGACTGGTGAATTCTATGAACGTCTCAACCTTCTTCAAGTAATTTCGTCAGTTTAAGTTTAATTTCAGCGACGGACAACCTAATTAGGGTATCATAAACATGTACATCCCTGTCTTCTAGGGCGTATTTAGCTTTAAAGGGGTCTACATCATGCACAGTTTCCATTTAAACTCCTTTTAAAAACAAATTTCTTTGAAATATACAAGCCAGGTCACTAGACCCTACCTATTGTAGACACGTCCTTTATTCTTCTGCCACGACTGGAAGTTTCCACCAGTCTTTGAAGGTTCTGAGAACAGCGACACATAGAGAATATGTCGATTTTGAATTCCCTTTTTATTTTATATAGACTTTTTTCCTTATCTTTCTTGCAACTTTCCAAACGTACCGTATTTTCAGCCGTTGATCGCACGTGTTGAAATTAAGGCCATCAGATCATGTGTCCTTTACCTCTTTGGCGGTATCTGTGACCTTTAATAGTGGGTTTCTTTCCCACTCACAAGTCCATGCGGATCAACTATCAATTGACACCAGTTAAGGTGGTTTCCCCTCCGTGACCACCTTCACCTTTACCGAGTGTGCACTTTCCACGATGCAGAGATGATCTCGTCCTTTGATCTCCCATATTACATCCCTCTACCATCCGATCGTCGTCAAATAAGTGGATGCATTTCCCACCTGCCTCTACATCTGCCACATGCCATGGCCCACGGTGCGGCACTCCACGATCGTCGTTGATTCTTTTGTCTATGATCTCCACCGTTGCAAGAGCCATAAATAAGGGATCAACGGTTCTTGCTTCATCCCACAACATCTACATGCACTAAAGATAACGACGATGGCTGGTTGCGGTATGAAACCACTGTCACATGTGTTGTTTTTTGATACATCCACATGTGGAAAAATGGTTTTGCAAACCACTCAAAGTGCAATGCGGAACTGCCTTACGTGGTGACCATTACTTTTATAATCAGTATTTTGTAGCTTTGTCAGAAATAGAACAATATGAAACTAATCTTTAATTTCGTCTCCTTCGTGCATTTTATTTTGAACTACTGTATGATAATGATAATCGAGAAAAACTCTCATAATAAAAGTAAGAGGGTTCGGAATAACACAAAATCTGATCTCTACATAGAGACTGATTCTTATAATATTACCATGGGCACAACTTGGGATTCATATGGTACCACAGTCACATTCAGTGTTTCTACCTGCCCTGCGCATGTATCGGTGGCAGTGAAGGAGACGGAGTAAAGTGATCCCCTCTTGAGGCCTTGAATCCTCTGAGATAGCTTCCCATCGTTTCCCAATCTTACACCGAATCTCTCTCCGAACAACCAGATACTATTTATCATCGTGCTTCTATAGGTGATCAGATGTACTGTACCAGTCCTTTGGTCTCCCAGTTGGGTAATAGGTTTTGGCCTATGATCACGTTTTCCACCATACCCCCAAATGAAGGAGCCTCCTTGAAATCTCCGTTTGCAATGAAACCTATGTCCAACCAAATGAAAGCAAGTTGAAATCACAGTTTTTCCATTAGTCCAAAATCACACAGCATTTGTAGTTGTAAAAAAAACACCACAAAAATAACAAAAATAACACTCGAGAACAACGACAACAGTGGATAACCATCTTAATTTTGAAGTGTTGATACCTTGGGAGACCAATTGCAACTGAATATGTATCATTCTTGGTGTTACTTTACAGAATCTGAAGATAAATGTAAATTTACTATGCATTGACATTGAAAACCCTATCAACTATATTGTGCATTCACACTGAAAATCCTATATTGTACATTGACATTGAAAACCCTATAATATGCATTGATATTGAAATGACAAATCCTCATAAAAAAGACAAAGACACTATCAACTATATTGTGCACTCACATAATCCGAAGAGAAAGATCAAACTATCAACTATATTGTGCATTCACACTGAAAATCTTATATTGTGCATTGACCTTGAAAACCCTATACTATGCATTGACAGTGAAATCACAAATCTTCATTAAAAAAGATGAAAGAAAAATAATAAAAAAATGCTGGTATTTTTACAACTACCATACTCATATAACTTAATTTAATCAGAATTTATTAAAAATAATTTTTTAATATATTTTAAAATTATAATAATGTTACTGGGGTATTGTAACTTTTTTTTATGTTTACTTTAAAGTTGATAAATGTATAACTTTTTTATGTTTATTTTAAAGTTGATAAATGTATTTTTTCTAAGAATACGCTATTATAAAAGAATACAATATTATAAAAAATAATATGTAGATTTAAATTAAATTTTAAAATTGATAAATATATTTATATTTATAACTGTAAATGTTGAGGAAAGAATGAATACAATATTATAAAACATAATATGTAGATTTAAATAAAATTTATAATTATATATATATATATATATATATATATATATATATATATATATAAGTGTAAATGTTCAGGAAAAAATTGCATTCAAAGATAGATTTGATTCTTCTAAATATATTGGGTAGAGTCTCTTTAAAATTCCCTTTATAAGATAAATCTATACTAATCATACTAACAATTGTGTTAAAAGTTATTTTATTAGATAAATCTATGCTAATAATATTAACAATTGTATTAAAGTTATTTTATTATTTTAAGATGCTTTAAAATTATTATAATGTTATGTAGATATTAGTAATAACAAAAAAATAAATTAAAAAAATGAAATTTATAGAAAGAAATTATAAATTACTACTTCACAAATATATATTATTATGAGAAATGTCTACTCAAGTTTATTTTCAACTTCATGACTTAGCATTAATTTGGTATTAACTATTATTTTTCTTTAAATTCAAATAAGCCATATATTTTCAACTTCATGGCTTAGCATTAATTTGGTATTAATTGTTATTTTTCTTTAAATTCAAATAAGCCATAGCACTCCCTTCATTATTAGTATTTAATATTTAATATCATGTGTAGTAATGCATGTGTTGTTTGAACAGCAGTTTAGTTCAGATTTTTGGTAGATGTTTATTGGCCTGGTCGTGTTTTACTACATTAAGTTAAAGTATTCTCATACAAACACCCAAGGTGCAAACTCGCAAGTATTAGTTTGTCTTATTGTAATTTAGTGCTTGAAATTATAGCCTTATAATAGAACAACTCTTATTGTCTTTCTATCGTGTTATCATTCTAAAATTAAAATATAAAGTATATATATTTATTAAAAAAATAAAAAATATATGTTGTTTTCATATAAATAAATTTATGGTTATTAAAAATTAAAAAAAATTGTAAATTTATATTATTTATAAAATTAAATAAAAAAAATTTCAACTATATAATTATTAAAATTAATATAAAAATCAATGATGACTTAATAGTAATGTAAAATTCAATATAAATTTATAAAAAAGGCTCAATTGAAATTCGCTCACATACATGTCTGTATCAAACCCTAAAACTAAAGCCAACAATGACAAAACCAGTTGGGTGTTCTCATCAAATAAAGAAACATCTATAGGGTAAGGGACATCGGAAATGATCAATTCTAATTTAAGGCAGGTGGCATAAATTTTTCTTTACTCTCTGGAAGGGCTTGATGGTAATAATCGATAATGGAGGTCTCAGAAAAACTTTTAGGTTGAAGGGTTTGCGATAAATTAATGTCTAGGGCTTCCATTATAATCGACAATTCTATTTTGCAGACAACTCTGGTTTTATGACCATTTAAGATAGTCCTCTCGTCTCTGGAGTAATTAACAACACACCACGATACAAACTGTGGAAAAGACGGGGTTTGGTCTCGGAAAAAAGACAACAGGGAGGACTGGTGAATTCTATGAACGTCTAAACCTTCTTCAAGTAATTTCGTCACTTTAAGTTAAATTACAGCGACTGACAACGTAATTAGGGTATCATAAACATCTACATCCCTGTCTTCTAGGGAGTCTTTAGCTTTAAATGGGTCTACATCGTGCACAGTTTCCATTTAAACTCCTTTTAAAAACAAATTTCTTTGAAATATACAAGCCAGGTCACCAGACCCTACCTGTTGTAGACACGCCCTTTATTCTTCTGCCGTGACTTGAATTTTACACCGGTCTTCGAAGCTTCTGAGAACAGTGACACATAGAAAATATGTCGAGTTTGAATGCCCTTTTTATTTTATATACACTTGTTTTTTTATCTTTCTTGCACCTTTCCCAATGTGCCCTATTTTTAGCCATTGATCGCACGTGTTTAAATTGAGGCCATCAAATCACGTGTCCTTTAGCTCTTTGGCGGTATCCGCGACCTCTAACAGTGGTTTTCTTTCCTTCTCACAAGTCCATGCAGATCAACTATCAATTGACACCTGTTAAGGTGGTTTCACCTCCGCAACCACCTTCCCCTTTACCGAGTGTGCACTTTCCACGATGCGAAGACGATCTCGTCCTTTGATCTCCCATATTACATCCCTCTAGCGTCCGATCATCGTCAAATAAGTGGATGAATTTCCCACCTGCCTCTACATCTTCCATGTGCCATGGTGCACGGTATGACGCTCCACGATTGCCGTTGATTGTTTTGTGGATCATCTCCACCATTGCAAGAGCCATAAAGAAGGGATCGACGGTTCTCGGTTCATCCCGCATCGTCTACATGCACGAAAGATAATGATGATGGGTGGTTGCGGTATGAAACCACTGTCACATGCGTCCTTTTGTGATACATCCGCATGTGGAAAAATGGTTTTGCAAACTGCTCAAAGCGCAATGCGGAACTGCCGACCATGACTTTCATACTATTCTTGGATCTGTAGTTTGATAGCATGATTCAAGTCTCTATAAAATTGATTCTTCGATATGTAACAATGGTTATAACAAGTTTTATAAAATATAAAATATAAGAAAACCAAAAAAAACAATGCTAGCTATTAAAAAAAACATAAAAGTGCAGAATAACTCGAAATTTATGACAACAATCATGTGTAGCCAATAGAAAACGTTTTTGGCATTATAATTTAAGGCGGGTTCATTGTTTTAATGGAGTTGGAATGTGCTCTTATGTTGAGAACCTTTGCTGAGTGCATATTGGGAACAATTCTATTTTATCGATTTCGTAATTCATTGTCCTCCATAATTCATTATTTTAGTATTATAAAAAATATATATTCAATATTATTTTAATAAAATAAAATAATTAACATTTGGATCCATTGGATTTAAGAAAAAAATTGTGATTAAATATTGTTTGAAATTTCTTAAAAATTAAAAAAATATTTAGAATTTTTTTGTATTTTTTTATATAAATTGATTCATTTTATTGTATTAAAATAGTATTCAATATATATTTTTTTATAATAGTAAAACAATAAACATTTGGATCCATTGGATTTAAGAAAAAAAATGTGATTAGATATTGTTTGAAATTTCTTAAAAATTAAAAAAATATATGTTTTAATATTTATAAATAAAAATGTTTTTAATGTTGTTTAAAATTTTAGATGGATTTTATATGGTATCTTAATGTAAAATAAGTATTTAATTATTATGTTTGTTGTGTAAATATTTATTTTTATTATTTTTCAAGATTTTAATTTTTTATAAATAAATAATTTAACAGGTTACTTAATACAAGGAGTGCCTTAATATTATATCTATTCACCATCTATTCTATGTTATATGGGCTTGAAATTTTAAATGTTATTTCAACATATATTTGATCAATTAGTATACTATTCTTTAATTAATGCTATATAAACATATATATAGTGGTTGATCGCCATCGGCCACACATTAGTTTCATATTGTATTTAATATCATGTGTAGTAATGCATGTGTTGCTTGAACAACAATTTAGTTCAGATTTTTGGTAGATGTTTATTTCCCTGGCCGTGTTTTAGTACATGAAGTTAAAGTATTCTCATACAAACAACCAAGGTGCAAACTCGCAAGTATTAGTTTGTCTTATTGTAATTTAGTGCTTCAAATTATAGCCTCATAATAGAACAACTCTTATTGTCTTCCTATCGTGTTATCATTCTAAAATTAAAATATAAAGTATATATATTTATTAAAATATATATATATATATATATGTTGTTTTCATATAAATAAATTTATTTTTATTAAAAATTAAAATAATTTTATAAAAAGATTTGTAAATTTATATTATTTATAAAATTAAATAAAAAACATTTCAACTATATAATTATTAAAATTAATTATAAAAATCAATGATGACTTAATAGTAATGTCAAATTCAATATAAATTTATTAAAAATATTAATATATGTCAATAATAAAATCAATATAAAGATTGAATAATACATAGATTCTAATACCATTATACGATTCAACAACACATAGATTGTAACACCATTATACTATTACAATAACACCATTACTTTCATATTAAAATCAATACATATCAAATTGTTAGAGATACCTAAGAGCTATGGATTCTCATATATTACTAAGTTTTATATTACTATGTTAGGGATTTAAGCTCCATAAAGAACATATTGTTTAAATAACAGTAAAGTGCAAAATTTAGTTTTTATAAATAATTATGTAATATTAATATTAATATTAATTATTATGTCTAAATTCTAGATTTGTTGATACTTAAATTGTTTTTAACAAATAAGATATTAATAAGAATATTATTATTATTAATGACATTAAAAAAACAATAACATCAATATTAATAATGTTATTATAGAGTGTTAACATTATTATTATGAAATAATAATATCAACTTTTAAACATATTATTATAGATGTGTTTTACAGAGTAAATATTTATTTTATAGTTAAAGAGAAGTGGAATTATAATCAAACAATAGTGGGATTATAGTGAAAGTGAAGTATAGTAAAAAAATAGCCAAATTATAATCAACCGCATATGATTTTAAAGTCATAGTGGGATTATCGATTGATGTTATTTCAAAGATGGACTTTATATAAATGACATATATATTTGTGTTAGTTATGAAAGACATGCATTACAAAATAGATATGAGAGGAGGAAATGGTCTTGATTACAACACAATATTGAAATGAGGATAGTTGGTGTTAAGATTGAAAAATGAGGAAGGCCTAGTAAGTGTGTTTATTATTTCAGTGATATAGTAATAATATTTGTGGCATTTTTAATACAAACAGTTTCCATTACAACTTAGAAATACATTACACATGAATAGTTTAGCATTACACATTACAAATTAGCATTATTAGCTTCGTTAAACTTATCAGATTACACAATGGCATTATTAAACATTGCACATTTGCATTAGAAATACGACTATTAGTCCAATAGTATGGTTAAAGATTATTGTTACAAGGGGTGGGCTCAAAAATGAAACCTTATGCTTAGCCTTAAAACATGTGAATTTACTTTCGAAATTCGCACAATGTTTAATTTTTGTTTCTATAACTATATACATTTGTGGTTGTTTTCTAAGTATTATTACGTACTTCCTTCTTAAATACACTTTGTTTTCTTTGGCATATACAAATATTTTTCTATTATTAACTCTCTTTTTTTTTTGCAATGTATAGTACATTCGATATGTATCCAACTATATGGAGTTTCTTGCCGGTTGAGTTGCTTGAATTGATATTTATGTGGCTCCCTCTCTCGGCTTTGTTTCGGTTTCAAACTTTGTCGAAGATGTGGAATCTAATAATACGCAACCATCATCTTATTCAAAGACGTCACATAAATTGCAGAGAAGAAATTGGTTTCTTTATTGATGAATGGAATCCATATCCGAATCATTCCATATGTTCATACATTAATAGAAAAGGTGTGCTATCGGATCTTTGTATCCCTTTCCCATACCCAATGTATACCATTGAATGTTCCTGTGGTTGCCTTATGTTGTTATCTGTCCCTTGTCCAAATCCATCATGTCTAGAATATTATGTCTTGAACCCTTTTACCAAAGTTTGCACATTCGTAGGTTGTATTGAAACAAGGTATTTTGGTTTCTTCAACATCTTGAGTAATATTAGTGAACACAAATATGATTGGATACAACTCAAACACACTTTTGATGAAGATATTGTGTCAAGATATAGTGTTTGTAGCAGTATTAATACGACATGGACAACTATATACTTATATGATGCAGAACCCGCAACTCCCGGGGATGTGGTATTCTATAAGGGAAAAATATATTGGTTACATGCTGAGATGTTCTCTGGTGTATACCCAAGAATCAAGCACGTGTTATTTTCTATTGATATCAAGAATAACAAATGGAGTATCCATTTTGTACATCGTGCATTTAGTAGGGGATCTATGTGCATAACACTTCATGAAAATCGATTGTTATGGATTGTACATCATTGTTACGCAGTTGTTTGGTCTTGTACTATCATACCAGATTTTGATCGTCTGAAGTGCCCTCCAAAATGCAGAAATGGATATTGGGAAGATGGTGCCGGATTGAGTTGGAATCTTGTGGAAGATCTCACATTTGATATTAACAACAAGTGCAGTGGATATCTTCCTTTCCATGCAATTGGAAACATGATACTTATGTGCAATTTTTCTCAAAGATCTTTGGTATATTATGATTTGACAAGTCAGACAACAAAATATGTTGGGGTTGATCCCTTGTCACTATCTAGACATATTCATCTTCCCATGGCCAAAGACCATACCTGTACTGATTTCATTCTTAGAGGGAATTTTTTCCCTCTATCCCTAGGTCTTGACTCTGCATCTGACATTCCCTCCCTTCACATTCCCTTCCTTGCTTCAGCTGAATGATTGTTCAAAGTTTTTTCAAGTTTGAACCATGTAAGTAAATAAATATTTTTTTTAATATTCATGGAACATCTTTCTCTCTTACTTTCTTCTTTGTGGATTGGTCTTTGAAAATATCGTTGTAACATCTCCATAAAAAAAAAAAAATATTTCCTTTCTCTGTACTGTAAATGAGTAGTAATTGGAATCTATGTTAATCCAACATTTAAAATAAATAATACCCTCGTATGTTGTTCTTGCTTATGTTCTTCCCCTTGTATTTTCCTACTAGTTAGAAGGGTATTAAGGTTGTCATGCCACTTACTTAGCTACGGCTAACTCTACTTCATATGTTGGTATGCAGGTTCACTTCTGCTTCCGGAGTCTCTCATGACGCAGGTAACAAGGAATGGTTAAAATAGACGCCCTTAATGTTTTCTTATAGCTTGGGGTTGGGCTCAAGATATGCATTAGACACGTTACACACAACCATATCTATTTTGATATGGGCTATTTGCAAACCCTTGTACTAGCACCAATTCTCAAAATACAATACCATTTTAGTAATGAAATAAGAACTAAGATGCCACGCTTTCTTTGATTACCACAACATTAAGACAATTTATTGCACTCAAGGTTGTCCAATGCCTAACAAGTAACGAGGTTCATTCACCATGTTTTTTACCAAGTTAATTACCAAAATCCATAAGAAAGTGGATTGGTCTTGAACCACACAACGTAAGTTTCTGAATTACTTGATTTCATGGACCAAGAACATAGTTTCGTTCGACCCATCCCCTGCCTTACAAAGCTGTTGGTAATGAGACATGTTTACAAATTATTATGTTTGAAAACAAACTAGACTATGATCTTTCGTTTTGCTTGTGTTTGCAGGGGTTATAATTAATATTTAAATTGCAGCGTGCAAAGTGTACTCCCATACCTACTAACGAAGCTCTATCGGGTTGGCCATGTGATACCATAAATTTTGATTACCGGAAAAAGTGCCACCTGCACCTCGACAGGTTATACCGTATTGGGTGTGTATTTCAATACTTTCCAGCAGTAGTTTGTAAGACCGGCCATGTGACTTCATTTAAAGTGGTTGAATGCGAAGGTGCCACCTGCACCTTGGAATGACCGTTTTGGTTGTCTTGGTTCTTGGAGTGTAATAATCGCCTCGAGCTATGTTCATTCTCCTCTGGTTGATTGTTTATTTTCTGGTATTCGAATTGAGGTTCGATGGTTTTTCCCTGAAAGAAAACTGGCGATACAGCTATACTTCGGGTCTGTTGATATCCCTGTGTTGCCATCATGGGTACTCCAGGAAGAGTTTTCCTTAAGTCCTCAAGGAACAGCTACTTCACTTCGATGCCTCTGAGGTAATCTCGAATGCCATGGTTCAGAATTCCTTTCTTTTCTTTTTGTTCTTTTTTAAAAGCAGTCCATCACTATATGGTAATAACGTATAGTCTGCTCGTGATGGTAGGTACCTCCAGCTTGAAATGGTGCAGGCTTTAGAAGGAACCTTTCCTGTCCGGTAAGTGACATTGCTCCTTCCACCTTCCTACAATGATAGTAAACAACTTGGGCAAGATCCTTCCTCAACGACAAAAGAGAGTTGTAATTTCCTATCATGGTTAGTCTTTCAAAGCTCCAATGGTTCGATGTGGCCTAGGGTTTTGCTGTCACGAACCCAATGTAATATTTATTTTTATACTACTTCCTCCATGAGAATTCTAGGTTTTTAAGAAGGCGTAAAGGACTGTATAACATTTAGGTTCAAGGGCTCTCCAGTTCTGTATCTTAATGAACTTTATTATCCTTATCTAGATTACTGTAATTATTTGGGAATTAAGTTCCATGGGTTCCATGACCTCTGAAATTCTAATTTTGAATGTGGTTCTTGTATGATTCAGTTTTTCGTTTCCTTCCAGTTTAAATGGTAGAGATAATTCTTGGCATTCGTATCTCATATATGAACTAAATTTTTTGTCTGAGGAGAACGGAATCTGGGTCTAAATGCTTTTCTAGTTGAACGCTTCCAGTGATAACTCTATCTATGAGTGATTCGAAACCCCAAATCCTTTGGAGTCTTCCTCATTAGATACTCTTCCCTATACGTTCCCCTGGAAATGAAATGCGGCCAAACCCTAGGTTAAAGATAAAACCTGGAAGATCTGACTCAATAGTTTTTACTCAGTAATGTAGATTCTTTGTGGAATAAATGATGGATTTGCTCTAAAGAGGGACTCGTCGATCTAAAGATTGAGATATAAGTGTTTAACAATTCAAAGGTGAACGTTTAACCTGGCATTTTCCAGGTATCGAGTTACCTGCATAAAATTCACTACTGAACCCATGCTAGCATAATATATTCCAGATCTAAATACTAAATGGACTCTATTCGATCATACAGAGGTCCTCGTTTGTCATTGCAAAGGCAATAAAAGATTACCACGACCTCTATTACATAAGTAAAGGAAATCAATTTTAGGGTTTCTCTACCATTCAGAGCTGAACACTAACCCATATATCAACGATTGCTATTGCAGAAGAACTTAATTTTTTACCCGAAACACGAATACATACACGGGTCAAATATTAGATCGACTTACAAATAATAAAAATCAATACTTCTGTAATTCAACCTTTGAGGGGTAATTTTATGAATATCATTCATCACATTTTATCGCTAATTTTTGAGTACAAACGCACATTGAATTTACCAGTCTTAAGTTAGCTTAATCTATGCCAATGAATAACTCAGGTTAGATTAACAAAAAAGAAATCCCCACGGAAGTACTCAATGTCTATTCTTTAACAGATCTAACATTATTGACAGCAATGTAACTAACATTTTTCCCTTATGCATAAAATCTTATTTCATATAATCTGGACAAAATAAAATAATGGAAAAATGCTGAAAGTCTGTAATCAGAAAAACCTGGGACTGGTAACCCGAATGAATTCGGAACAGCCACGTTCCACCCAACCGTAGATTAGGTACAAACACCAGGTCTGTCTGTAATCACCCCGAGCCAGATGCATGCATAAAAAGTGTGGATAGTTAACCTCAAAAACTCAGTCACGTTTCCAGAATCCCTTGCTTAACACAGAGTGCTCACACAGCAACTATAATACTCTCCTGGCATACTCAGCAGCGTCCCGCCTCTCACATATGCCATCCCTTTATAGTTTTTGCCTAGGTCTTACCATTAGCAGCCATATCCTCATGGAATTTTCGCAGCTAAGTAAATCCCTGATTTTCAGGGTGTGTCTAGTGTCTTAAATACACTTCTGACACCTGTTCTAGTTTCGCAGAGGTTAAGTCTAACTTTTCCCCCACTTTTCCATGCATGATCTCCTCATTTAACTTGGTTGTTCCTGCTCATCCTTTTATTAAAAAAAATAATTTAAATAAAATTTGTTTCTTACAACAGTCCTCCTAGGACTTCTTCGGCAGATTTTTCATCTAGCCCCCTTATTGAAATGAATTTCACAATGATGACAATATATATAATATATATATATTTTAGAAACATAATGTCCTATTTTTATTTGGGGAACGTCACATCCTTGCCCCCTTATTATGAACACTGTCCTCAGTGTTCTATTCTTCCTCCATCGGTTCTGGGAACAAATTCGGATACTTTTCTAGTATCTCACTTTCCAATTCCCAGGTCGCCTCCTCAGGACTAAAGTGCTTCCATTGCACCTTTACCTGAGCGATGGCTCGGTTCCGAAGTACTGTTTCTTTCCTGTCCAGAATGCGTAAAGGTTCCACTTGAAATTCGCCTTCTGGAGCCTCCTGAATCAAATTCCAATCAATAATATGAGTGGGGTCATGAATATACTTCTTTAGTAATGAAATGTGAAAAATATTATGAATTTTTAAATGTGCTGGTAATGCCAACTTATAAGCTACGGGTCCAATCCTTTCAAGTATTTGGAAGGGCCCACAGAATCGTGGTGCCAGTTTAGTGCAACTCCCTAGTCGGAGTGAGCTTTTCTTTGGTTTAACCCGCAAGTACACATGATCTCCAACTGAGAATTCCTTATTCTGTCTTTTTAGGTCAGCATAACGTTTTTGGCGGTCCTGTGCCACCTTTAAATTTTTTTTTGCACCTTCTGGACTGTTTGCTCCATAACCCGCAGCAAATCTGGTCCTACCAATAAACGATCGACCGGACTATCCCAGCTAACTGGGGTAGTGCACTTTCTCCCATAAAGAATTTCGAATGGACTCATTCTTGATGATGCTTGGTACCCGTTGTTGTAAGCGAACTCTACAAGATGTAAATAGTCTTCCCATTTGGTGGGTTTTTCCATGACGTACATTCTCAACATATCTTCAATGATCTTATTTGTACGTTCAGTCTGTCCATCCGTTTCAGGGCGATAACTCGTGCTGAAATTAATTCTTGTTTCTAGACATGCAAATAAAGACTTCCAGAATTTGGATGTAAATTTTGCATCCCTGTCTGAAATTACCATCTTTGGTACTCCGTGTAATCTAAATACTTCTTTTAGAAATATTCCTGCAATATCTGCTGCCTTGAATGTGGCTTTTACAGGAATGAAGTGTGCAGATTTGCTAAATTTGTCCACCACCACCATTATAGAGTCATGTTGTCACTGTGTTCTCGGCAACCCTGTGATAAAATCTAATGAAATCACTTCCCATTTCCACTTAGGAATTGGTAATGGTTGTAACAAACCAGCAGGATGTCTATGGTCTGCCTTCACCTGTTGACATTCCAAGCATTTAGATAAATAATCAGCTAGATCAGTTTTTAATTTAGGCCAAAAGAACTGTTTTCTAAGGGCTGTTATCATTTTTTGATACCCGGGATAACCTGCAAAAGGGGGTTTGTGCATCTCATTTAGAATAAATAATTTAATTTCTGCAACATTAGGCATGTACAGCCTATCTTTGAACCAAATCAGACCTTTCTGGTCAATACTTAAATCTGTCCCGTTCATGTTTATCTCATTTTTCTGAATTTTACTTTGCAGATTTATGTATTATGCATCCTGTTCGCTTGCCACCTTTATTTTATCCATGAGATTACTCTCTGGTTGACTCATTATTATTTCGTACACCTCGTGGTTCCTTCGACTAAGTGCATCTGCCACCGTATTTTCCTTACCCTTTATGTGTTTTACATCAAAGTCGAATTCACTTAAAAAGGCCATGCACCTTGCTTGTCTGGCATTGAGTCCTGGTTGGTTAAATAAGTTCTTGACGCAAGTGTTATCTGTTAGTAACAGAAATTTCTTTCCCAGCAGGTAGTGACGCCACATTTTCAGTGCGTGTACTACTGTCGTTAATTCCAAGTCGTGAACCACGTAGTTGCGTTCATGCTCTTTTAGCTTCCATGATTCATAACACACTACATGTCCGTCCTGGGAAAGTACTCCTCCCACTCCTTCTTTACTAGCATCCGTACAAACCGTGTATCCCTTACATGGGTCTGCTACTTGTAGAACAGGTGCCTTGGTCAGTAAATCCTTGAGTCGTTCAAAACTTTCTTGACACTTGCAGGACCAAACAAACTTAATCCCCTTTTTCTGTAGTGAAGTAATGGGATAGGCGATCTTTGAGAATCCCTCAATGAACCTCCAATAGTAACCGGTGAGTCCCATGAAAGATCTAATATCAGCTACATCTCTCGGTACTAGCCAATCCGCTATGGCTTTAATTTTCTGTGGGTCGACCGAAATTCCTTCTTCAGAAATAATATGGCCTAAGTACTGAATTTCCTTTTTAAAGAACTCACATTTCTCCAACTTAGCGTACAACTGATGATCCCTCAAGGTTTGCAATACAATTCTAATATGTTGTTCATGTTCTTCCTTCGACTTGGAGTATATTAGGATATCATCAATAAAAATCAACACAAATTGGTCTAGGTATTTGTTGAAGATACCGTTCATTAGGCACATGAATGTGGCAGGGGCGTTGGTTAGACCGAAAGGGATCACTACAAATTCGTAGTGTCCGTATCGAGTTCGGAATGCATTTTTACTAATGTCTTCATTTTTAATCCGAATCTGATGGTACCGAGATCGAAGGTCCAATTTGGAAAAGACCTTGGCTCCCCCTACTTGGTCGAACAAATCGTTAATTCGTGGTAAGGGGTATTTATTCTTAACAGTTGCCTTATTCAGTTGCCTATAGTCGATACATAGTCTTAGAGTCCCATCTTTTTTCTTGACAAAAAGGACCGGTGCACCCCAAGGCAAGACACTAGGTCTTATATACCCTTTGTCTAGTAATTCTTGAATCTAAATTTTTAATTCCGTCAATTCTGGAATACTCATCCTATAAGGTACCTTTGACACTGGTGCGGATCCCGGTAACAGTTCAATGGAAAAATCTATTTCTCGTTGAGGGGGTAACCCCGGTATTTCTTCTGGAAATACATCTAGGAACTCGCCTAAGACAGGATGCTCTGCTATGGAAGCTTGGCTTCCATTGAGGAGTAAATCAGATACTCGTACAGCGTGAATCTTGCATCCTTTTCTCATTGTGACATCTCCAAGGTTTGCGAGTTAATATTTTACAGAAAATTTAAAATTTTCGTCAATTAGATATCCTCACAATAAATAAATATCTATGATCGAGTTCAATGAAACAGATAACATTTATTTATTCCTTATTCCTACACCTGACAATCTTATAATAATCCATTTACTATTGTTATGAAGTGTTACCATTTCAACTCCATGGATCTCTTCTGAGACCCTTATATATAAAGGAACTATACAGCTGCATACTACTATAACAAAAGACTTCACAAAATCATTCCCACACACATTCGGTGAATAGAAGTTAAGACTTATTTACGAAACATAACCATTAAGACGTAAACATGCGAGACAAGACATATTCATAGAATCATACACATGGGAAGTGTAACGACCCTAAATATCAAAATTTTTACACAATAACTTTTGATAATAAGATAAAGATAAAGATAAACTAAATTCCTTTATGCATAAGGTAGTTTGTCACTCGTCATAAATGTAACGTGCATGTATGACCATTTTATTTGAATAACAATTTCTACTTTTATCGTACATAATAAATTGCTTCAAGTAAACTACTTACAAGTAACATGTCAATAATTTAACCATATAACACATAACATTACAACACAATTAGATGCAAATCACCACGACAAGAAGACATACACAAAAGAGACACATCAACAAAGAGACCAATTTTCAGGTGGTTCACCCACTCTTGGGCTACGTCCACAAAGGTTGGTTATTTCTTCTATTAAACAATAAGAAGGTTACATTCTGCAACTCCTTAGTTGCTTTTTCTCTGTCTCCTCAATGCTTCTTTTCATAGGGAACATCTTCGATACATTCGACCATATTGATTATAGAGATCTATGACTGGTAATTCTCTAAAATTTAATAATTCTAAACACCCATACCCTATCTCTCTATTTCATGAAGGTCTTTATAACATCGTAAGCCAGAGTAAATATTATATTAGTAATTCATGCATATTACTCAATAGTAACCTACCAAGGAACTTTTGTAGTAATAACGATATTGATAGAGATCCATGTAGTAATTATGGTGATCTCTTTCATATCTATGACTATAGCGAACACTTGATTCTCGGAAATCAACAAAGATATAATTAATCTATACCGAAGCATAATATAACTTAAATCTAGGATTCACATCTATTTAGATGCGGCTAAGATATTCCTATAACCTTTAAGAGATCTCGGGATCCTCATCGAAATCCTATTTATAATATTTCCTAACTCCTTTATTGATTTATCTGTTAACAAGATCTTAGTAGAGATCTGCTCACCCCAAGTAATTTCAGCAGAGAACAGTCGTGTATCTAAATAATTAGTTAACACTACCTTTTGCAACATCTGTTCGTTCGATACTAAATGTAGAAGTCATGGGCAGAATGTTATCGAACAAGGCATAACCGGATCGCAGAAAAATAAACATTTGGTTAAGTAGATACAGAAATCGTATGTCCTACTGGATGCAACGATTTGAAAATGGATAACTGTCAATTGCTACCGCGATCACTAAATATAAAGCATTCCACCGACATATACAAAGATCACTAAAATATGCAGTGATCAAAGAGTTCTCTTTATACTAAAATAATATAAACTTAGAATCCATCCATACGTCATCTAGTTCTTTGTTGTTCTTCAGGTTACTAAACCTAGGTAATGAAATATGATGTCTTCAACGCTTGCTACTGTATATATAATGTGAGACTTGAAATATAAATGATTTTTCTACCAAGGCGTCTTACCAACCAACCCACGGGTGCTTAAAGTAAGGCTGCAAGCTGCCTTCACTAAATACATGCGATGGTTCCGCTGAGCTGGCGCAGAGGTATTCATTTCACAAATATGATCTTAAAACTCATTTAAACTAAAGTTCAGACCTAGCATAACTATAACTGAGAACCACAATATACAGTTTTCCGTCAGACATTGGTGATAAAGATGGGTTCCAAACATCAAGTGATAACGTGCACACGACAAGGTTCGCACTCTATTGCTAAGGCTGAGTTTATACCCGACTCTTATTATTGATTAATGCTGAAAAAACCCAACATACAATGCATTCTTCAGAGAGAACAAAACGAAGATAACAATCCCAAATTTTAGACGCATCACTTATTTATCACAGGACGAATACTAAGAAGATAATACCAACCAAAAACCAGCGCCTTCATCACAAAAATATATAGACAGGCAGCAGGGTTATTGATCCCCATCGTATCATGCAGATAACTAGAAACAAACTATAGAAGTATGGGTACTGTCCATAGAGTAAAATCATTAGCCTTAGTTTTGGCCTTCCGGCCGTCCCCTTTCCAAAATAACCCAAAGTACTACTGCACATAAACTACTTCTATAGTGGCAGCCTATCACAAGACGCAGGAATTAAAATTTTGCATTGAGATCATGCCCATCGGTCGCCTAGAGACTTAAGTCATACCATCAGTGCATAAGTAAGAGGTGCAATATGATTTCCATAAGACAACCTGCATAGAACTATGACTGCGTTTCCATACTCTTCGCATAGATCTATGAAATCAGAGAGGAAATCATCCGTTTCCAGGCATAAGTAAGACGAGAATAACATGCAATGCAACAACAATAAAAAATTGGGACCGAGCAATCTCGAAATACATACCAGAATGTGACCAGCATTCTTTCAGGGGATCGAACCTTTAACATGATAACATGCAAAGCAACAACAATCGAAAAATTGGGACAGAGCTAATCTTGAAATACACACCAATGTGACCGGCATCCATCCAACCTTCCTTTCGATGGATTGCAAGAAGAGCCTCTCCAGAAGAAACATCAAAACCTCAAATTTCAATCCGGGATACTGCCAAGTTTACCATCCACGCCGAAACCTGTCAAGCATCCCCCTTCATGCCGCGCAGATCTCCCATAAATAGCATTTTAAGGTTTCTTTCTCCATTGGAGAACCCGCCTAGGTTTGGTGATAACTTCCACCACTTGGCGATTTTAAAAGGACAACTGGTAGTTTTCTGAGCGCTCCTCGATGAGGTCTCAACCGTCTCTCTTTAAAAGAGGCCGTCAATCATTCCTTGAAAATAGGTTTGATTGGTTAACATAGTAATCAAAGGTCTCGACCTTTTACGAGCAGTGAGAACTTATGCTAGAGTAATACTTACCTTTAAATAAAAGCCATTCAAAACAACATAACTTTTAAATAATTTAATTATTCACTTAGCCATATAATACTACCGTTCCACTTAATTCGATTGCATAATAATATTTTCATATGTATTATTCTACATGCATTATAATACTTCAATAATATCTTAATTATGTATTGCAGCATATTGTTAGCACAACATGCAATGAAGATCTCAACAAAGAAATCAAACAGGGATTTAAGCTTCTCAACTATCCCTTTGTTGTGTAACAAAAGACACAGTTCGATACAACAATTTTAACTGGAATTCAACTTACATGCTGACCCTTCCTAGCGTGTGTATCTCTGTTGAGATTCCCCACTCTGTCTTGGTATTTCTGAGGCAAAACACAGACAGCAATTTCCAGATCTCATTCCCTTATGGTCATAATCTATATCACAAGGGTGGGATCTAGCATTAAGGCGCATACTATTTTAACCCTACAATGCCATCTCCTCGCAGATTTCTTAGTCATAACAGCGAATAAAAACAAGAGACAAAAAGGGTTAACTTTATTCCGTGATCCGTCTTTTCCTGAGTATTTGGGCTATGTAGAAATTATATAAAGATATCCAAGGAATCAGCTGTCAAAACATCTGCCACCAAAATCTATCTCAAAATCAAACATACGTATATGGGGATCTACCCCTACTATGCCTCATATATAACAAAAGAAAACTACGGGGATCAGACTTATAATAAGCCATCCCTTCCCCTTTGGTGCCTATGAAAATGTAAACCCCTGGCTCAGTGTTTGAGGTTCGCTCATCAAGTCACAACTGACAAAATGTATCACTTTCCCCAAAACCAAAGATTATGCCCTCGTTGATGGCATAATCGCAGAGATTTAGATGCGATTTCTGCATAAATGCATTCTACCGAAAATATCGATCTGAAAATCAAACTATCAGCAAATCTACAATGAGAAAAGCAACGTACAAAATAAAAGGCAGAGGATTCAAGTTCGATCCCACCGTTATAAAGGAGGGGTATCACACTCATGCACTTCTTTAACTGCATAGCAGAAATCTGCCTAACAGAGACAGGTTTCTGTTTTCCATTCACCGTTCTTAGAGTTTGGTCTTCCGCAATGTAGCTAAAGTTTTTCGTAAAGCAGTTCAGTACTACTTTATATCTTTCAAGCCAGTCCATACCTATTATCATGTCGTACGATCCTAAAGGTAACACATTTAAATTAATCTTTGTTTTGTGGTCTTGTATTTGAAGCTCACAATCAAATATATATTCAGTTACCTTCCTCTTTGCTCCTGTAGCTAACTGAACTAACCAGGGTTTTGGGTGCTTTACCTTGGTGAGTTGACAGTGTTCCATCATCTTGGGAGTGATGTAGCTTAAAGTTTCCCCAGGGTCAATTAAAACAGTACAAGTATAGTCAGAAATTTTACCTTCAATCTCCACAATTGCAGATTGATGATCTGCCTGTCGGTCTTCCAAGGCTGCATTAATTCGGTGATAACTTTTCCCAATATCTCCCACCGTGGATGCCTCTTGCATATTATGCAATACCCTATTTGCTTCATTGTATCGGGGACAATTCCTGCGTAAATGGGCTTCACCACATTCCCAACACTTTAGGGGTTCTTTAGGGGTACCGACACTCCCTTTTATTCCCATGTTAGGGGGTTTAAAATTTTTATGCTGCAACTGCTCATTCTTAGGAAATGAATTTCCTTGGAAATTTTTGGGCATGTTCTTGAAGGGCGGGGGTTTGAAACCTTTCTTCCGCTAGTTAAACTTTTCCTGTTTCTTATCCTTCCATGCCTTAGTAGTATCATTCCTTTGTTTGTATTGTTCAAAACATAGTCTGGCCTTTCTCAATGCTTCGTCTAAAGTTCTTGGATTGTCGAACTCAATTCGATCTTTATAGGACTGCGGCAGACAGCTTAAGAACCGCTGTACCTTCAATTTTTCTTCCTTGATATATGGAACGAACCGTAACAGGTCTAGAAATTTATTAATAAGATCTTCCATTGTCATTTGACCCAGCTTCAATTCGTAGAATTCCTTGGTTTTTCTTTCATAATAACTTTCTGATAAGTACTGTTTCTTGAATAATTTCTTGAATTCTGACCATTCAAGGTTCTTCTCTTTCAGTCCCTGGGAAATCTTAAGGTCTTGCCACCATATGTTGGCCTTCCCCTTCAGATTGTATACATCCATTCTGACTTTCATATTGCTGGAGTAAATGTAAATTTGAAAGTATTTTTTTATGTCCAGCAGCCAGGCTTCTGCTTCTTCCCCAGTTTTTGATTCTCCATCAAAGCTGGTAGGTTTTATCTTTTTGAATTCACCCTCCAGGTGGTCAACCTTCCTATTTCCCATGGTCTTGTCTTGATGGTCAGATTTCTGAGTCTCATTGGATGAATTTCCTTTTTTCTCAGCACTTTCGTCAGTCTCTTCTTTCCTCTTGGTATCCTCCTTCTGTTTTTCGCCATTATTCCTTTCGTGAAGACTCTGCAGCAAAATTTCATTGATTTCTTGTTTTTTTTCCTGAGCCTTCTTTAGTTGCTCATTGTCTGCTTTGAAGCTCTGTATCTCCACGATCAAGCTTCTCATGGTTTCTAGTACCTGACTTGCTTCAGAATGTTCTTATGTTCGTGCCTGTTCATTTCCTTCAGGCTGTTCTCCGTAATCCTCGTGCGAAGTCATCTGAAAAATCAAACTGGGACATATGCATACAACATCCGAATACATTATTAGAAATTTTTTATTTCATGTGCAACAAAAGTTAGGTGTTTCCAAGGCGACAGGGTTGAATCTAGCGCTCTGATACCATATGTAACATCTCCATAAAAAAAAAAATTATTTCCTTTCTCTGTACTGTAAATGAGCAGTAATTGGAATCTATGTTAATCCAACATTTAAAATAAATAATACCCTCGTATGCTGTTCTTGCTTATGTTCTTCCCCTTGTATTTTCCTACTAGTTAGAAGGGTATTAAGGTTGTCATGCCACTTACTTAGCTACGGCTAACTCTACTTCATATGTTGGTATGCAGGTTCACTTCTGCTTCCGGAGTCTCTCATGACGCAGGTAACAAGGAATGGTTAAAATAGACGCACTTAATGTTTTCTTATAGCTTGGGGCTGGGCTCAAGATATGCATTAGACACGTTACACACAACCATATCTATTTTGATATGGTCTATTTGCAAACCCTTGTATTAGCACCAATTCTCAAAATACAATACCATTTTAGTAATGAAATAAGAACTAAGATGCCACGCTTTCTTTGATTACCACAACATTAAGACAATTTATTGCACTCAAGGTTGTCCAATGCCTAACAAGTAACGAGGTTCATTCACCATGTGTTTTACCAAGTTAATTACCCAAATCCATAAGAAAGTGGATTGGTCTTGAACCACACAATGTAAGTTTCCGAATTACTTGATTTCATGGACCAACAACATGGTTTCGTTCGACCCATCCCCTACCTTACAAAGGTGTTGGTAATGAGACATGTTTACAAATTATTATGTTTGAAAACAAACTAGACTATGATATTTCGTTTTGCTTGTGTTTGCAGGGGTTATAATTAATATTTAAATTGCAGCGTGCAAAGTGTACTCCCATACCTACTAACGAAGCTCTATCGGGTTGGCCATGTGATACCATAAATTTTGATTACCGGAAAAAGTGCCACCTGTACCTCGACAGGTTACACCGTACTGGGTGTGTATTTCAATACTTTCCAGTAGTAGTTTGTAAGACCGGCCATGTGACTTCATCTAAAGTGGTTGAATGCGAAGGTGCCACCTACACCTTGGAATGACCGTTTTGGTTGTCTTGGTTCTTGGAGTGTAATAATCTCCTCGAGCTATGTTCATTCTCCTCTGGTTGATTGTTTACTTTCTGGTATTCGAATTGAGGTTCGATGGTTTTGCCCTGAAAGAAAACTGGCGATACAGCTATACTTCGGGTCTGTTGATATCCCTGTGTTGCCATCGTGGGTACTCCAGGAAGAGTTTTCCTTAAGTCCTCAAGGAACGGCTACTTCACTCCGATGCCTCTGAGGTAATCTCGAATGCCATGGTTCAGAATTCCTTTCTTTTCTTTTTGTTCTTTTTTAAAAACAGTCCATCACTATATGGTAATGACGTATAGTCTGCTCGTGATGGTAGGTACCTCCAGCTTGAAATGGCACAGGCTTTAGAAGGAGCCTTCCCTGTCTGGTAAGTGACATTGCTCCTTCCACCTTCCTACAATGATAGTAAACAACTTGGGCAAGATCCTTCCTCAACGACAAAAGAGAGTTGTAATTTCCTATCATGGTTAGTCTTTCAAAGCTCCAATGGTTCGATGTGGCCTAGGGTTTTGCTGTCACGAACCCAATGTAATAATTATTTTTATAGTACTTCCTCCATGAGAATTCTAGGTTTTTAAGAAGGCGTAAAGGATTGTATAACATTTAGGTTCAAGGGCTCTCCAGTTCTGTATCTTAATGAACTTTATTATCCTTATCTAGATTACTGTAATTATCTGGGAATTAAGTTCCATGGATTCCATGACCTCTGAAATTCTAATTTTGAATGTGGTTCTTGTATGATTCAGTTTTTCGTTTCCTTCCAGTTTAAATGGTAGAGATAATTCTTGGCATTCGTATCTCATATATGAACTAAATTTTTGGTCTGAGGAGAACGGAATCTGGGTCTAAATGATTTTGTAGTTGAACGCTTCCAGTGATAACTCTATCTATTAGTGATTCGAAACCCCAAATCCTTTGGAGTCTGCCTCATTAGATACCCTTCCCTATACGTTCCCCTGGAAATGAAACGCGGCCAAACCCTAGGTTAAAGATAAAACCTGGAAGATCTGACTCAATAGTTTTTACTCAGTAATGTAGATTCTTTGTGGAATAAATGATGGATTTGCTCTAAAGAGGGACTCGTCGATCTAAAGATTGAGATATAAGTGTTTAACAATTCAAAGGTGAACGTTTAATGTGGCATTTTCCAGGTATCGAGTTACCTGCATAAAATTCACTACTGAACCCATGCTAGCATAATATATTCCAGATCTAAATACTAAATGGACTCTATTCGATCATACAGAGGTCCTCGTTTGTCATTGCAGAGGCAATAAAAGATTACCACGACCTCTATTACATAAGTAAAGGAAATCAATTTTAGGGTTTCTCTACCATTCAGAGCTGAACACTAACCCATATATCAACGATTGCTATTGCAGAAGAACTTAATTTTTTACCCGAAACACGAATACATACACGGGTCAAATATTAGATCGACTTACAAATAATAAAAATCAATACTTCTGTAATTCAACCTTTGAGGGGTAATTTTATGAATATCATTCATCACATTTTATCGCTAATTTCCGAGTACAAACGTAGATTGAATTTACCAGTCTTAAGTTAGCTTAATCTATGCCAATGAATAAATCAGGTTAGATTAACAAAAAGGAAATCCCGACGGAAGTACTCAATGGCTATTCTTTAACAGATCTAACATTATTGACAGCAATGTAACTAACATTTTTCCCTTATGCATAAAATCTTATTTCATATAATCTGGACAAAATAAAATAATGGAAAAATGTTGAAAGTCAGTAATCAGAAAAACCTGGGACTGGTAACCCGAATGAAGTCGGAACAGCCACGTTCCACCCAACCGTAGATTAGGTAAAAACACCAGGTCTGTCCGTAATCACCCCGATCCAGATGCATGCATGAAAAGTGTGGACAGTTAACCTCAAAAACTCAGTCACGTTTCCGGAATCCCTTGCCTAACACAGAGTGCTCACACAGCAAGTATAATCCTCTCCCGGCATACTCAGCAGCATCCTGCCTCTCACATATGCCATCCCTGTATATTTTTTGCCTAGGTCTTACCATTAGCAGCCAATTCCTCATGGAATTTTCGCAGCTAAGTAAATCCCTGATTTTCAGGGTGTGTCTAGTGTCTTAAATACACTTCTGACACCTGTTCTGGTTTCCCAGAGGTTAACTCTAACTTGTCCCCCACTTTTCCATGCATGATCTCCTCATTTAACTTGGCTGTTCCTGCTCATCCTTTTATTAAAAAAAATAATTTAAATAAAAGTTGTTTCTTACAACAGTCCTCCTAGTACTTCTTCGGGAGATTTTTCATCTAGCCCCCTTATTGAAATGAATTTCACAATGATAACAATATATATAATATATATATATTTTAGAAACATAATGTCCTATTGTTATTTGGGGAACGTCACAATCGCAAAAAAAATTTACTAATATGTTTTTGATTGACCTGTTTTCATCTCTTCATTATTTCTCGAATGATATGGTTAAACACTTTTTATTAAGTTGTGAATTGATAATTGAATTTGAAATATTAATATTTTGTTCTTTTCATGTGTGTTTACACTTTTTCTTAAGCTATGAATTGCTAATCGAATTTCAAATATTAATATTAACATTTGTTTGTTACCTAGAATGTTCTTCCACATGCCTTTACACATTTGAACAATATACTAAACATTACTAAACATTAAGAAACATTGTTAAACATTGATTAACATTATTAAACATTAAGATTATTAAAAAATAATCTATACATAAATTTAATGTTTATGAAATCATTAATAAAACATTGATCAACCATTGGTAAACATTTGAAAACATTAAGTTGCCATTACAACTTAGAAAGACATTCAACATCAGCAGTTTAGCATTACACATTAAACATTAGCATTATTACCATGATTAAACTTAGCACACTCCACATTGACATAAAACATTTGTTTGTTGCTTCAAATGTTCTTCCACATGTCATTAGACATTTGAAAAAGAGTACACATTAATAAACATGAGGAAAACATTATATAAACATTACTAAACATTAAGAAACATTAGAAAAATTACAAATATATTAAAAAACATTGGGAAAACATTATATAAACATTACTAAACATTAAGAAACATTCTAAAACATTAAAAGTATATTAAAAAACATTGATAAAACATTAATAAACACTAAAAAAAATAAGTTAAGTAACGATACAAAGACGTCACATAAAACATTTCAAATTAGAAAGCCATTAAGCATTAAATAAGATTATTAACATAATTAAACATTATTAAAGATTAAAGAAAATTTTAAATAGCATTATTAAAGATGCCATTAAAAAAGCATTAAAAGTCATTAGAAATTAAAAATGTCATTATACATTTGAAATACATTAAATAGAATTGTTAAAAATTATTATACATTAAATAACATAGAAAATTATTCCTAAACATTAATAGAACATTATTAAACCAATTATTAAACATTAATAAACATTTTTAAACATTGATCAACATTAATAAATATTATTAAACATTAATAACCATTGTTAAACATTAAATAAAATTATTAAAGAAATTAGAAAGAAATTAAATAACATTATTAAACATTTATAAACATGCATAAACATTAGATAACATTAATAACCAAAGTACAAATAAGTTAAATAACATTATTAAACATTAATAAACATTGTTAAACATTGAATAACATTATTAAACATTAAGATTATTAAAAAATAATCTTTACATATATTAAATGTTTATAAAATCATTAATAAAACATTGGTAAACATTATAAAACATTAAGTTGGCATTACAACTTAGAAAGACATTATACATCAATAGTTTAGCATTACACATTGCAGATTAGCATTGTTACCATCATTAAACTTAGCACATTGCACATTGACATTATTAAACATTGCACATTGGCATTAGAAATACATCTATTGGTCCAATAATATGGTTGAACATTACTTACGAAGCTACCAATAAATGATCCACTTATTATTTTCTACTAATTGCATATTGCACTTATTAGTGCTATTTGCATATTTTAATTCATGTTCACAATTTTACCATATTTAAATTTAGTCATTTCATTATTCTACCATTATACATTAACACATTTTTTTTAAAATTACCACATTAAATGAGTTTAAACATTATTAAATCAACATTCATAAAATACTTTTCACATTTTTATTTGTCCAATAGATTTCGTTGTCCGCATTTAAGTTATTTTCTTCTACATCCCCAATTTTCTTTGTTTTTGTCATCAATTGCATTGGTTCACATTGTTTTTACCTTCCGTTTAAGACGCTTTCTTTTACACTTACTAAAAATTCCTTTCAACTTTCCACAGCTGTTGCTAATGGAATCTGATAGATTATTTAAAGCGACAAACAAACGACGTGGTTCTCCGTTTTCACATGGGCAATTTACCAGACTTGAGCAGTCAAACTTGGGAGATACGAGTTATGAAAATATTGCACAAGACATGGAATTGGCCCCTTCACAAACGAAGTATCGAAAGCATAAGAATTTGGCCGATATCATGCGAACCACACTTCCCTTCGAACACCACCATGGTAGAGGGGATAGAGGGCCTTCAAATACCAATAATCATCTACATCAAACAATGCAAATGGATATGCAACGACAAGTGCATACATATTCAAATAATGTTGAGGTAAAGAATAGCCATGATGGTGAACATGGTTCTCGAGATAATCCTGCTATGAAACAACCCACTTTGCATACATTGCCTCTTTCTCCAACTATGCAGCATGGGGAAAACTTGTAGATACCTACTGTTAGAAAATCTCATTTACAAAGAGAAATACAAATAACCCCTGTCTTATCTCCCAGCAATGTGCTTCATCAATTTTTGGATGGAGTTAAGCATTCGGAGGAGAACACCGGAATTGTTCACTATAGAGAATACAAACATGGTCTTCAGAAAAACACTTCGTTGGTTCATAAACCGGAACGTTCAAGTTCTGTAGCATCACGAATGAAAAGAAATGCAGCTGCTTGATTAAGGTATGCCCAAAGTAAGGAAGTGCACAACGCACGACGTCGAGAGTTGTATCGTTTAAGAAGTTCAACAACTTCAGTCCCCTCTCATATTTCTTTCAATGGTATGTATAAAAACTCCCATTATTCTTATGCAAACATTCTTTCACTCCCTTGTCCTTTTCCCATATTGTGTTTAAGAAGATATTAGTAAAGACTTTCTCTTTTGCTTTGCCTTGGTGTTTTTTTGTTCATAAGGTCCTGCAACTGGAAATGTTGTTATCAATGAATACGTTCAATCGTCTCCGCACCTTTCTCAAACATTGCAACATGGGGAAAATGTGCACATACCTGATCTCAATCCACGTTGTTTTCAAAGAGAACAAAAGCAATCTTCTCTTATGTCTGGCTCGAATGTGGTTCGTCAAATGTTTCATGAAGTTAACCAAACATAATACAACAATGCAAGTATTCGCCATAATGTAGTTGAACCATGTCAACACAATATTCCAACACCGGTTGAGTCTATTGTGCCACATACTATTTCCCTTGACACAACGAAGGTATTGAACAACTCCATTTTACCCATTTTTCTAATTATTTCTCTTCTACATATGCTTTTGCTTTTCCTTATCACCTTCGTTCTTTTTTTCTTCTTTCTGTAATCACAGGACACTCCTCGATCTAAAGGACTACTTCATCAAAATGTTGTTGAAATACATTCCAATGCCATTTGTATGGAATCGCATGTTAGACATAAATCAACTGCATCAAATAATATCCATGTTGTGAGTCACCCATATATCAATATCTATTCTCTTCTTCTGACTTGCAAACATCCTTTCTTTTATCTACTTCTTTGACAAGCGTCGCTATGTTGTACTTTTATGCTTCTATTGCATAGGACAATATTGAGATGATTCAATTTGCTCAGACGCAGGGTACAGATGATTTTGAAGCAGAACCTTCACATTTTAAAGATTCTATAAGTGTTTTTTATGATTCCCCATTCTATTGGCCTCTTTCTCTACCAGTAAGAGATCCATCTCTAAGATTTATTTTCAGTAATAGATGTAGGAGTTCCTCTTTTCTTACATGCCTGCAACAATAGTAAAATATATCCATTCCTGATATTTTATTCACTTCACATGCCCATGCAGCACACTATCCAATGCAATCAGTTGGGAGTCCGTAAAGAAACCGTCCTTGGAAGCACTCCTCTTGAAGTACCTGCAGAAAATTTGTTTGTCCCTGCTACATATGTCGATGGTATCAAAGTTGGGCGACGTTTTGGAAATCATGTAGTTCACCAGCGACAGTGTGCACCAACTTCCCATAATGTTGGTCACTATAATCCTTTTTCTCCCCATTTTGATGATGCAATGTTGGCATGCCATCAAAAGTTTCGTTCTAGGATTGAAAGCCTCCCAGTTGTGCAAATGTGTCATGTCTGCCATGAATCCTATGTTGGGATGAAAGTGCAAATAATGTCGGATGGACCTACTTGTGCATGATGTAAGAATGAGCAAGGGTCGCATCAATTTTCTCGTTGGAATGAAATGGATCCTGTTGAACAACTTGATGTTTTGAGGGTCCTTACACAAGTGGAGGAGATGTTGATAGCCCATGTAAACCCTATATTGCAAGTCTCACATGCTCGTGGTGGCCAATATAAATATAGTGGCCATACTATTTTCTTTCCACAGGATGTATCTATGGTTGTGAAATCCCTTCCACGTCGCGTAGAAGACCTTGACATCATCATTGTTCGGAGACAAGGCCCACAAGCCAGATCTTATGATTGTTATGTTAAGAGATCATGAGTGTTAAATGCATTTCACTACAAGCTCCAGATGGATCAATTTTATAGGGATGTTGAAATTGACCTTGACTCTCTAGCTTCTTTTCCTGAAGTTGCGACAGATGTCTCAAATAGGCTAAAGTTCGTTGATTCTGATATTCAAGAACAACGTGTTGACACTGCAGATGGGGAAGAGGAAGGCATCAAAAGTCATTGCGTACATGCTCATCCTTCATCTTTTGCCGCTCTCGCCAACCAAATTGTAACATACCCTTTAAGCTGGAAAACATTTTGTGTTTAGAAACATTATGATAACTTTTATTGTAAAGTTTATATTGGACAGGTGTCCAAGGATGACTGTAATTTGCACAATATATTATTATTTAATAAATAAAATAGGAGAGAAACACCTAAGAGGAATGTTGAAAGAGTGGTTACTGATCCACTAGGTGGAATGGAATCTGGGGTAGAAGGCAATGGACAAATGGCAACATCATGATACAACTAACTAGATGTTGGTATGGGACAACTCCCTTGAAATGTGGTCATAGTGCCCTGAAAGATGGGATTGGAGCTTGAGGCTCATTTATTCTAAACTGACCACTAAAATACCTAGGTAGTCTATATAATAGCCATTAAATTATGAACTGAGGTTCATCACTTTTCCTGACGAGGAAACTTACCTTGGGGTTTTGCTGTGTTTGCACCCAAGAGATTTGATGAGAAAATATGTTGTTGTTGATCATGTTGTGAGTCTGCCAAACTCTTATTGAGTTCAGGAGTTTGATGCTGAGTGGAGAAGGCATTTTGTTTCAGGTGTTTGATACCGATTGGAGAAGGTATTTTTGAGTGCCTTGCTTCTACTCAGATTCCACTCGCTTACTGGATCAGTAAGCAAGCTCGGGGGTTTATTAGAAGTCATCATTTGAGCTGCTTCTTTTGAAGTAGGTTGGGAGGAACAGGCCTCCTTGGGTATTTGTCGGCAATATCATCTTTTACAGGTTCTATTGTCTTATCTACTTTTATTTTTAAGTTCTATCATCTATTTAAACTTTTACTGTTAATTTCTTTGTTTCAGTTTTCCTAAATAAATTATTAAGTTTGTATCATTCGAATGATTGAATAAAATGATCTCTGCATTTTTTTCCATGCAAAAAGGAACAACATCCTACTCTAGTACAGAGATAGATTAAAATACATAAGTATGATTGGCAAGATAGCCAAGTGATAGAAAAGATGCAAATGATGTGTTTCTTTAAATTACTGTTTACTGTTAAATTTTCTAAGTTTACCTATGTCAGTGTTTTTTCAGTATTTTCTGAATTAGACAAGTATCTCTAGATATTACAGTAATGTTTCTCTATTTGCTTGAATAGCAGTTTGTTTAGAAATACATAAATTTCCTTTTGAAAATTTAAATGAAAATATTTCTTATTCCCTACAATTACAGTCCATTAGATAGCTTATTTATATCAATTTCTTTTATTAATAATGTATAGAATAAATACAAACTATTTATGTACTGATCATCGACTCTCACACAATTTTACCTATGTTTAAGAGTAATTATATTCCTTTAACAGAGTCGAGTTATAGATTTTCATCACAAATAGTTTTGCATTTCTAAGTTTTTACATTTCTCTGCTAGAGTAGGAAATCGAATTTGTTATCAGCATATTCATTAACAGTAGAACAAACTAAGCACTTGCACAATAATCATTTCTGTAATTCCAATAGTTAAATTCCACAGATTCATTTCAGAGTTTAGATAATACTTTTGATTGCAAAATAAATCGAAATAGAAATAGCAGTCATCAAATCTTTTTACCAAGACCAGACACTCATACCATAAACATGCCTATAGATTGTTTAGATAAGATTGGATAATCAAAACGACTATAGAAGATTCCAAAACAAAGACTAAACCCTAACACTGGAAATTACTTTCCTATTTTCTTTAAGACACAGCAAGAACATTATAAACAAAAACGAAGCTCATGCAGGCCGTAAGCCTTATCAACAATTTCATTTATCCATTGTTCTATAAAACAAACAGTTGTATTATCATTTCACAAAAACATTCACTCATCTATCGATAACTAAGATAAACACAAAGGTTGAAAAAACATTGATTATTCCCATATCATTGACGAGTTACAACTCATGTGTACAGACCAAGCACAAATGGACGAAAAGACACGATTACAGTATTATGAATTTTAAATATTCCATTTGAATTTCTTTTGGAGTTCAAAAACTTAACCTACAGGTTTACAAAATAAACAAGACTTCACACAGGTCGTAAGCCTACATTATCTAGCTGGTAGCAACCGACACATCGTGTTATAGATTTAAACATTTACATTTTACCTAGCCATTTACAAAGGAAATGATAACTATCATATCGAAACATCAAATATTGCTTCATTCAATTCTGAGGGTAAAATCATGTCTTAACACTATTACATTCAAAACCAGAACCAACAGTTGCCTCATGGGTCGAGGGATATCCTCCCCATACTTTCAACAAGATTCACAAACCCTAATTGTAAAACTCTTTGAGTTTTTCAAACACAATACACAGAACTTTCAAGTAGACGGCCATCATCTTCTACATAGGGTTTCCAAGGCAACCACCGAGGTCTTACCAATTGGTATAGCTGAATCCCAAATTCCAACGCCGAGAACGTCAAAGCCATTACACAATGCACCTGTGAGAGTATTAAAAAAATGGTTAAAAACAATATCAAGAAGGAGGGTTCATTGTATTGAAAATAGGATAACTATTGATATCATCGTATGCTTATAACAATGATAAAAACCAAACACGTTACCTTTTAAACATTAACCGTAGCAGCAATGAACGCTCTGATATTTCAACTGCATTGAAAACCTTACTTCATTAATGGCTGGTATAGCCGAGGCTATTATAAAACCTTTCAGCCTTCAACACAGTAGCACAGTGCTAGGAGAGATAGCAACGATGGTGAGGCCCTGGGCCATTACCTTTCAAACCAAATTGTAGAAGAAACAAACCCTCAACACGTCAGGGTATCAAAGCTTACTGATACAAAACTCTAAAGACTATCAAACGAGACCTTCACTACCATACCAGGATAGAAGAGGGCTCGGCTCTTTAACTTCAAAGGTCATGAGTTCAAGACGCAGGAACGACGCCTCCTTAGGCTAAAAAATTTAGACTGCAAACCCTCAACCTGTCATCCATGAAGAAATACCACAACCTAGTGGAAACAAACACAATAAACTCATCGAATACAGCAAGGTAGGGTTTAACCAAAGCATTGAAATCCCTGCCAAGATCAATGGTGTAGATTATTGGTGAGATTTACAAAATCACCAACTGTCTATCACATTTAATGAACCATCACTACCACTGCCACGATGTAACCTGTTCATCAACATTAAATTCATCAACGAGTTACAACTCAGCACTCTGTGGTTACACTATGACACATTCACGTGATCTAAGCACAATATGCCACCCACGATGGATTTCCACTATCTATAAGTAGTTGCAAGCATTTAATGCTTAATAAATTAAACACATCCGCCAACCTGTAAACCATTACAACATTCACAATTAAAACAATGTAGATATGGTATGGGTATGATATATCACCCTTGCAACATAAAGTTATGGGTCGATTAGAGTTTCACAAGGTTGTATAAGTGTCACTTAGGGTCACGTTTAAGTGCACACAACACATGATAAATCCTTCTAAAGTTTACATAGCAAGACATGTTTACAAAACTATTAAGATATTTTGTAAATGTCGCTTTGTTGCAAGGCATCATAGGTTGGTAAAGTTCACTAGGATAGTATAATAACAATAGGGCAATCACTATTGCCCATAAGCCCAACAAATAGTATGTTATATATATATATATATATAGTTTACAATTGTTTCATCTTGTCCCAATACCACATAAATGGGTTGTGTAATAATCAAAGAAGATTGTTTACATTTACATGTTAAGGTATAGTGAAATCAAAGACAAGAGAATAAATCAAATTATCATAACTATGGTATGAGTTTAGACTCTACGACAGTTAACCAAACAGTTATAGGAGAGAAAGATAATTACATACATTTCAACATGAATGGAATTGAAACATAAATCTGAGTTTAGAGATGAGATTCAATCCTCCTAGACCTTCTTATTATTTTTAATTACAAGCTTACGGTTTACAAATATTCTCACCGGAGGAATGTTCACAGTTTTATCTCTTCGATTAATGACAAAAAAGATTCACACTAAAATTTTTTATTTACTTGTCGAAACCTCAAACCCTTACCTATAAGCTGCCACAAGTACAAATCACATGCTTTAGCACCAATGCTAAGTAAGCCTCGGGGCGTCCAAAGGACCCCTTCATCAATCAAACAAAAGTACATTAGTCAAACAGTAGAATCAACATTTATAAACAACGACAGTAGAGATGTGTAGCAACACAACTAATTATTGGATAACATCAAAACTTAAGCTGAAATCCATGTCGCAAATCCTTACTTAATTAACCAGCAGGGCATTTAATACAGCAAGATAACATTTTATGCATTGTTCTATTTCCGCATTCATTAAATAAGCAATAAATGTCACGTAGAAAAATTTTAAATTTTTGTGATTTTTTGGGGATGTTACACAAATGCACGTACAGAGATGGAAGAGATTAGAAATTTTATTGAAAATGGAGATGGTTCAGATATACAACAAATGCAATGGCCAGATATTGGTCTTGGTCCTATAAGTGAATATAATATAGAAGGGTTGTTTGATATGGCATTCCCCATGTTGTTTCCAACAGGTGCTGTTGATTGGTTGCAACCAAGAATATGTACTGTTGCATTTCATGAATATGGACTGCATCTTCTCAGGTTCTCTGACCACCACTTTGGGAGACACCCTCAATTCCATTATTTGTTGTTGAACATGATTATGCGTCATTGGATCCAACCTTCAACTTCTGTGTTTGTTCAAAAGAATATGCATGATGCTTCTCCCACGACAATACAAGATTTGCGTCGACAATTGACCGAACTTCTTGATAGTAAGTTGGCTGAGAGTTTAATGAGGTTTGGTTCTTCACTTATGGGTACACAATTGTATTGGAATAAGTTGTTGAAATATTGTAACTTCAAAGAATATTATATTTGTATATTATTTATTCCGGAGATGTTCCATACCTCCGATGTGATTATACTATAAATCCGGAGATGTTTATTCCTTCGAGTTGGGTGTGGTAACTAGGGTTATTAGACCCACCATATGGGGGTCGGCCCAGTCAGTTATAATGGGGTATTTAACCTAATGGTTAAATACGAGCCTACATGTACTTGTGTAAAATACATATCAGAGTAGTGTATAAATAGAGGAGGTGTGTTCCTCATTTGATACACTCACTCACTTGAGGATAGCGCACTTGTGGAGGAGAGGTCTGCTATTGTGGAGGAGGAGATCATGTCTCAGGGTTTCATCTTTGTATATTGCTGGTCATCTATATTGAGGAAGCTTTGCTGGGTTTTCTACCCCATGAGGGTTTCCCAGGATAAATCTATGTATCTTGTGTTTATGCTGTGCTTGTTGTTTCTTCAGTGATCCTATATATGCTATTATTGTGAAATGGAATGTAATGTTGCTATTTTTTGTCTTAGCATATTAAAACTTAACATGGAATCAGAGCTAACCTGAAGGAAGACAAGGTATGGCACTTACGACACTTGCTTTACTTACGATAATTTGAAGGTTAGGGTTTTACATAGCAAAAACCAGTCTTCGTGGAACTTTCGCTATAAATCCATTTCTGCGAAGGTTCAGGGTATGAAAAGTTTACAGGTCGAATACAACATCCCCAGGTACCTTGTGTCCAAAGGGCACCCTCAGATTCGTTGTACTTTATGAGTTATGATCAGTACAAGTTAGGGTTTCTGCCTCTTCCAGATCTCAGTCAAAATCAGGTAACCTTGGCAAAAAGGTCATAACTTGGGATAGGAAGCTCCAAATGAAATTTAGTAAAAGGTGACAGGTAGTACACAGACTGTACTATCTTAGGAAACTTTTTTTAGAGGCCGAAGATGAACCAGTGACACGTGGAACTCCGTACAAGTTCGCTCTCATGTTTTATCCCATAAACAGGTCACGTTGCGACACTTGGCATAAATCTCTCTCAGAGAGTCCAATTGAGGTCAGACCTGTCAAGATGGAAATATAACAGGGCGAGCTATCTCAAAAAAAGTTTTCAGAGGCCGAAGTTCAAACAGTGACACGTGGAACGCCGTACAAGTTCGCTCTACTGTTTTATCCCATAAACAGGTCACGTTGCGACACTTGGCATAACTCTCTCCCAGAAAATCCAATTGAGGTCAGACCTGTCAGGATGGAAAGATGACAGGTCAGGCTACTGCAGAAAATGGGTTTCAGACCCTGTGGAGCAAAAATTGCAGAGTTATAGCAGAAACAATCAGGTGAATATTTCTGTCAAAACAGAATTATTTTTCGAGCACCTTTATTCATGGCTTCCGGAATTTAGGGTTTCGGAGAAAGTTAGAATTTTTGGAATCAGAGTCCACGGCTGAATGATACTCAGGAAAATCGAAATTTAGAGACCAAGATCGAATTTTTTGGTTGGGTGGAAGACCGGGCTTGATCAAACCCCAGTTCGGGATTTTGATCGGAAAGATGGAAAATTAGGGCTTCAACAAAAGTTGGAATTTTTGAAGTATGTAACCACGGCTGGAAACTCCTAAGAAAAATAAGAGTTTAGAGCATTGGATCAAATCTTTTGTTTGGGAAGAAGGGTGGGCTTCATCAAACCCTAGTTCGGGATCCTGTCCAGAAGATCCAGAAGTTTCAAAGGCAATTTTGAGGGGTCAAATTTTGGAAATTCCAAAATTGAAGTATGCTAGTTTGATCAGCTCAGCAAGACATATTCTTTCATCCATTCAGAAGTGTGAAAGTCAAAGATTGAATTTTTAGGGTTTCTCTAGAAAACCCTAATCAAGCTCCAGATCAAGTTTCAGGGGGATTTGAGGCTAAGGCCTTACATAAGAAGACTACAAGAAGTCTCGACAGGTATGACTTAAGGAGGTTCAGGTATGTCTTGAAATCTGATTCTTGATTAAGTTCATAATGTGTTTTGTCTTCATGTTATTTATTAGTACAATCTTGATTAATGTTAGAATTGTCTTATCACCCTAGTAACAGTATGAATGCATGTGAATGATCGAAGACATTCATTGATTAGGGCTATATGATTGTACTAATGCATTATGGTGTTGTGTGAGGTTGATGTTGTCTGCTAACAAGATACAGGTACATCACAAAAGACAAATCAAGTTCCATGACCATGACCACATGAATACAAAGACTCATCCATAATCTTTGTTCTACTTACGAGGTATGTATGAACTTGTTATATTATGCTTAACCTATGAGACATGCAGGTTCTAGCTCAGGATCTCTAAATCAATGAAGAGATTGTTTAGGTATGTTGCACATAACTAAGCAGGTATACTAATCCAGGTATGTTTTCCTATGTCATGTTAGAATCTTACCTTGTGATTAGGATCCCTTATATAAGTATACTTGGTATGATTGGTTATGCTTATTCATAAAGTTAGTAATCAAGGGTTTATGCATATCATTTTTCTTATCTTGGTTGATTATTTAACTAACTAGATCAAACAAGAATATGCATAAGTAAAGGAAGACTTCCCTGAAACCTTGAATATTATCTATAATCATGATTATACATTTTCAAGATTATTTAGAACTATAATGTTTTGATAACATTGAGATTATACTAATGAATGTATGTTTGTGTATGAGATCATGATGATGACACTAGTGCACATTTGAGCATGCACAGTGGTACAGAATGAATAGAAGTTCAAAAGACATACAGAAGATCAAGCGGGAGGCAACCACACAAACATAAAAGATAAGTATTTGAGTTGTTATTTGAAATAGTAAATGATATTGCTTGTAATAGATTGTATGCATATTTGTATTCCTATAATATATCATGCTGAGTGTAAATATTCATAGAACATTGAACAGTATACTACTAATATGCATATGATTGGTAAGTTGGACAAACATTCCATTGTTGCTTGTCTAGAATGAAACCTCTTTGCTGAAATGCTAAGAGTTGTGCACACTCTCGATAGTATGTTGTAGTAGAGATGGAAGGCATCTAGATAGCCACTGTATGCATACAGGATATGGGAAAGTGTTGTGCCAAAGTATTGGTCAAAATAGTTGCATCACTATGTAAATGATATCTGTATGCATAATAGGTTATCATGTCAATATGATTTGATGACTATGAAGTATTACTAATCATGTACTTAATTTTGATTTGTAGGAAAGGTCATGAAGAATGATGGACACCGTACAAGTGGTGGATGTTCAAACAAGAAGATTTACAAATCAAACAAAATATAGAAGGCTCATGGCTAGAAGATTCTCTTAGAAAGGGGAAGAGAATCATGACAAGATGTTTGCTCCAAGTATGGTGTAATTAAAGAAGAAGTGTGAATCAGGTTCTGTATAGGTACCTAGGATCGATAATAAATTGATAAGCTTAATGATCACCATGGGTGATGTGGATCTCAACCTTTGCTACAAGGTTGAATATGATTTCTATACACATATGACATGGATGCAAGAAGGAACTCACCACAGAGTTCGAATGATATTGAGGTTCATATCAGTAGACCCATCTAACGAGAGATGGCACAGATAGATATGCAGAAGATCATTCAATGCAGAAATGAAAATGAAAGATCTCAAATTGATGCTTTACTTCCTAGGTCTGGAAGTATGGCAAGGCTCAGAAGAAATATTTCTCAACCAGGGAAAGTATGATGAGAAATATGACTTGAGGTGTTGGAATGGCCACTCTTATGGATTCCAACTTGAAGCTGTTAGGGGATAACTCATCAGAGTTAGTGGATATAACTCTGTACAGTCAAATTATTGGGTCATTGATGTATCTAACATATACTAGATTAGATATATGCTTTGTTGTGAACACCTTGAGTCAGTATCTAGTGGAAACTAGATGTGTTCACCTGATAGTTGCAAAGCATGTGATGAGGCACATAAAGGACACGATAGAATTTGATCTATGCTATCTTGAAGATCATGACTTCAGATGGTTATTCAGATTCTGATTGGGCAGGAAGTGTATCAGACAGGAAGAACACATCAAGAGGATGTTATTGTCTGGGATTAGCCATGATCTCGTGGTTTAACTGGAAGCAGTCTAGTGTGGCTCTCAGCACAAGCAGAATATATGGCTGCTTGCTCTGCTAGTTGTGAAGAAGTTTGGCTTCAGGATTGCTTGACTTAGAGATAGAACCAACTGTGATCCTATGTGACAAATAGAGTTGTATCAAGATGACATAGAATCCAGTGTTCCATGATAAGTCAAAGATCATAGGGATCTAACAAGATATCACACAGAAAGGAACTATAAAGTTTGAATTTGTAACAGGTTACCGATGTACTAACCAAACCTATACCTCAAGTGAAGAAGTTACCAACATACTAACCAAGCCTCTATCTCGAGTGAAATTTGAATACTTTCGAGACAAGCTTGGTGTAGCTCAAAAGGACCCTCCTCTAAAGGGGGAGTAGTATAGTCACTGATGATGAAGATTGTCTCATCGAACAACAAGGTCGATGATGAGGTAACCTGTTCTCTACACCTAGATACTTAGAAATATTTAGATTTAGGACTCGTATACTTAGAATACTTAGTTTTACTTATACATGCTTTTGATGTTATATGTATTAGTAAGAATACATGCTTTTGATGATAGATGTATTGGTGAGAATACATGCTTTTGATGATAAGATGTATTGGTAAGAATACATACTTTTGATGATACATGTATTGATTAATGTACTTGTATGGTTGAGGATACTTGTACTTGTATTGATGAGAATACATGTGAGGATTGTATCATCCTTGAACACTTGTTCTAAAGTGAGCCGTAGACAGGTGTCTCCGAGAAAGAAGAGGGATTGTGTCATCCCTGGACTTCAGTTCCTGAATTGATCCGTAGACGTATGGTCTCCGAAAATGAAGTCCTTAGTGGACAGATAGGGATTGTATCATCCCTGGACCTCGGTCCCTGAATTGAGCCGTAGACGTGAGGTATCCGAGAATGAAGTCCTTAGTGGACTGTTGAGGGGATTGGATCATCCCTGGACTTTTAGTCCTAAAGAGATCCGTAGACGTGAGGTCTCCGAGAATGAAGTCCTTAGTGGACAGTTGAGGGGATTGGATCATCCCTGGACTTTTAGTCCTAAAGAGAGCCGTAGACGTAAGGTCTCCGAGAATGAAGTCCTTAGCGGATATTTGAGGGGATTGGATCATCCCTGGACTTTCAGTCCTAAAGAGAGCCGTAGACGTGAGGTCTCCGAGAATGAAGTCCTTAGTGGACAGTTGAGGGGATTGGATCATCCCTGGACTTTCAGTCCTAAAGAGAGCCGTAGACGTGAGGTCTCCGAGAATGAAGTCCTTAGTGGACAGTTGAGGGGATTGGATCATCCCTGGACTTTCAGTCCTAAAGAGAGTCGTAGACGTATGGTCTCCGAGAAGTGGGTATTGTATCATCCCCGGACTTCGGTCCCTGAATTGATCCGTAGACGTGTGGTCTCCGAGAAGTGGGGATTGTATCATCCCCGGACTTCGGTCCCTGAATTGATCCGTAGACGTGTGGTCTCCGAGAAGTGGGGATTGTATCATCCCCGGACTTCGGTCCCTGAATTGATCCGTAGACGTGTGGTCTCCGAGAAGTGGGGATTGTATCATCCCCGGACTTCGGTCCCTGAATTGATCCATAGACGTGTGGTCTCCGAGAAGTGGGGATTGTATCATCCCCGGACTTTGGTCCCTGAATTGATCTGTAGACGAATGGTCTCCGAGAAAGTGATCTTTTTTGTGGTTACTTGTATCGGTAGGATACTTGTATTGATGATGTGGTTACTTGTATCGGTAGGATACTTGTATTGATGATGTGGTTACTTATATCGGTAGGATACTAGTATTGATGACGTGGTTACTTGTATCGGTATGGATACTTGTATTGATGATGTGGTTACTTGTATCGGTAGGATACATGTATTGATGACATGATTACTTGTATCAGTATGGATACTTGTATTGATGATATGTATACTTGTATTGGCATGAATACTTGTACTAATGATGTGGATACTTGTATTGTTATGGATACCTGTGTTGATGACGATGTTGATGATCGTGTGATGACGATACTGATGATCGTGTGATGACGATGCTGATGATCATGTGATGACGATGCTGATGATCGTGAGATGACGATGCTGACGATCGTGTGATGACGATACTGATGATCGTGTGATGACGATGCTGATGATCGTGTGATGACGATGCTGATGATAGTGAGATGACGATGCTGATGATCGTGTGATGACGATGCTGATGATGGTGAGATGACGATGCTGATGATCGTGTGATGACGATGCTGATGATCGTGTGATGACGATGCTGATGATCGTGTGATGACGATGCTAATGATCGTGAGATGATGATACTGATGATCATGAGGATCCAAATGTTGATGTTGTTGTAGCTGTTCGAGTGCTGCAAAAGATAAAGACTCAGTACTGAATATGTTGATGTTCCAGTATTGAAGATGTTCCAGTAACTGCTTGAGTTACTGATGATGTTGAGAAAGCTTCCAATGATTTATAGATGTATCATGTATGATGTTGATGAATACTTGCTCGTGCAGATACTGTTATAATATCCTTCTCGTTAAGGGGGAGTGTTGAAATATTGTAACTTCAAAGAATATTATATTTGTATATTATTTATTCCGGAGATGTTCCATACCTCCGATGTGATTATACTATAAATCCGGAGATGTTTATTCCTTCGAGTTGGGTGTGGTAACTAGGGTTATTAGACCCACCATGTGTGGGTCGGCCCAGTCAGTTATAATGGGGTATTTAACCTAATGGTTAAATACGAGCCTACATGTACTTGTGTAAAATACATATCAGAGTAGTGTATAAATAGAGGAGGTGTGTTCCTCATTTGATACACTCACTCACTTGAGGATAGCGCACTTGTGGAGGAGAGGTCTGCTATTTTGGAGGAGGAGATCATGTCTCAGGGTTTCATCTTTGTATATTGCTGGTCATCTATATTGAGGAAGCTTTGCTGGGTTTTCTACCCCATGAGGGTTTCCCAGGATAAATCTCTGTATCTTGTGTTTATGTTGTGCTTGTTGTTTCTTCAGTGATCCTATATATGCTATTATTGTGAAATGGAATGTAATGCTGGTATTTTCTGTCTTAGCATATTAAACCTTAACATAAGTGTCATGGTGATTTAATGGACATGGTCACTCAATTGGGATGCCCCACTTTTTTCTTTACCTTGTTTGCAGTTGATACAAAGTGGCCCGACTTGCATTCGTTGATGCCGTATAAGCGACCTCATAAATATTTTAATGAACATGTTACAAAGATTCAACATGTTATAGATTACCCGCATATTGTTGCATTGTATATGCACCACAGGTTTACAATTTTCCGTCAGGAAATACTCGAAAAGTATCTTCGAGCAAAAGACATGTGGTACAGGTTTGCAATCTTCTATGTGCCTACTTCTATTAGAAAGTTTTTTTCTTCCTTTTGTCTTCATATATAGTTATATTCTTATAGTATGTGGGTTTGTTGTAGGTAAGAGAGGCAACATCGAGGATCTGCACATATACATGGATTTTTGTAGCTTGAAGATGCTCCTAACATGGACATGTTGGATTGGTCTAATGCATCTGTCGTGCAAGATGAAAAACATTATTTTGATAGATATGTGAATGCTTGGAACCCTCGTGATTTTCATAGAAGAAATACCATTATCCCTCGAGCTTTGACTGATGATCCTTGTCTCTTGATCACTACGTAGATCTTTGAATGCAACCCACTTGAAGATTATGAGCATTTAGTGAATCGTGTTCAGAGACATTCAAAGTGCAGTCCCTATTCTTGTTTACGAAAAAAGGGTTATGTGCTTAAATGTCGTTACAACACTCCATGGGAGGTTCGCGATGAATCTATCCTAACAAAAAATGATAAAGGGGAGAAAAAATATGAGCCTGCAAGGAATGATGATAGGCTCAATGTTCATAATGCTTCTATTCTTGCAATATGGTGTGCAAATGTGGATTTCCAGCCAATTGTCTCGACCCATGTTGTCTCGCAGTATATCGGAAAGTATGCAGCTAAAACATATAAAAGGTCTGAAAGTTATCATGATATGCTAACAAGAATTGTAGACACTTCTGACTATATAGATCCTTTTCTGTTGGATTATAAACGTTTTTTTGCTGAAACTATAGTTGATCGAGACATTGGAGCACAAGAAACATGCCATATTCTATGGAAACTTCCACTTGTGATTTGTAGTCGACAAATATTCTCATTGAATGTCGATAGGAAGATATTACGAAAAGTGTCTACCGACCCGAATGATATTTATGAGTCCTCTAATTTCATAGATTTATATCGAATGCGTTCTGCATTCTTGGCCCATTTGTGCATGAGTGACACTACACGATCTTGGACCTATAATGTGAAGTGTAAGAAGGATCCTTGGAAGCTAGAAAATCCTTTGCTGTTGTTCATGTATGGCCACGTTTTTTGTCCATTCCTCCAGAGGATTCTAATTATTTTGAGACATTTTGTTGGAGTGAATTTCTTTTGTACAAACCTTTCAGAGACATAGAGCAAGATATAGGACTTTTGAGGGAAACAATTATTAAAAATTGGAGGCATCTTCATTACCATCCTTGGCATGTCAATCGTGCACCAATGGTGGAGGATGCTATTGATGAAAATATGGATGTAGATGATGAAGGTGTCCATGTGGATGAAGATTTGGATGAATGGGATTTGTTGTCTCGTTTGATTCCTCCACATAATATTAATATTTCATATCTTTGCACTCTTGGATGAAGAGACTTTGATTTAAGTTTCAATTGGGAGGACCTAACGATAGATGCTGCTATTGCGGAAAATGCAACCACTTTTATAACAAGTGCTCGTTCACATGGTGAACTAATACAAGTTACAGACGATAATATTCCAAATCCATCTTTGTTGTCTTCTAAGCAACAACTTGTTTTTGACATGGTTCTGCGTCATTCTATGGAGGTTGGACAGAAAGAACCATTCAATATGATTATTCAAGGTACAGCTGGAACTGGAAAGTCCTATCTAATTAATTGTATTTATCATGCGCTTGGTGCTTCAGGTGGAGATGGCAAAAATCCTTTGCTTTTGCTTGCTCCAACAGGGATAGATGCATTTAATATATGTGGCCGCACAATCCATTCGGCTCTGAGAATTCCTATTCAAAACATGCGACCCTTGCAAGGTCGATCTCTTTTTGTGTTTCAAGAGGAAATGAAACATATAGATTATGTATTAATTGATGAGATGAGTTTTATAGGGCCAAGGTCATTGATGCAGCTTGATTCTTGATTGCAGGAAGCATTTCCAGATAAAAGAAATTCTCTTTTCGGTGGTAGGTATATAATTCTTGTTGGTGACTTGGGTAAATTGCCACTTGTCAAAGATAAGCCAATGTATGCAGGAAAAATAGTAACACAAGTGTTATGGTACAACTTCAGCATTGTTGTCACCCTTGAAATAGTATTTCATCAACAGGGTGATAATCCCCGTCAAGCTTCCTTTCGACGATTATTGCATAACATACGTAATGCAAAACCTTCCATAGATGATTTGGATGCTCTGATGTCTCGATCCGACAGTTGTTTTCCTTTTCCATAAAGGAAATTGTTTGATGCAGCTGTGCATCTTTTCCCTTCAAACAATCTTGTCTCCTTGCATAATAGGAAGATGTTGAAATCTTTGAATTCTCCTATTGCAAGGTGTATTGCAAAGCGTGGTCGTTGTACATAATTTCTTGGATATGATGATGACCAACTTGATCATGATGTTTTGCTATGCCCTCAACAACATGTTATGTTAACTTGCAACTTGTGGGTTGAGGCAGCTTTGGTAAATGGTGCATTGGGTTACATTCAAAATGTTTCTTGTATGCCTGGAACAAAACCTCCTCAACTCCCAATGTACGCAAATGTTCTCTTTGACAAGTACGTTGGTGTTCCATTTGACATAAGAAACCCTAATATTGTGCCTATACCTCCTGTTAGTAGAGGCAACCGAAAACAGATTCTTCTAAAGATTGTGTGGGCTTTAACAATCCACAAGTCACAGGGCCTCACATTAAAATGAGCAACTATTGATATCGGCAATACCAAACAACAAGGAATGACTTTCACTGCCATTTCACGTGTTAAATCCATTGATGGATTGCGCATATCTCCACCTTTTTCTTATGAATGATATGTGAAGATGGAAAAATCTGCTTATGTGAAATTGCGCAACCAATAAGAAGAACTTTTGAAAGGGCTAACATTGTAACTAAGGACAACCATTTCTCATTTCATGTGGTTCTCCATGACATTCATTTTCATTGTTTTCTATAAACTTGTGATATCGTTCTCAAATTTTTTATTCAATATGTTGTATTTCATTTCCATTCGTGCTACAACATCTCTTCCATGACATGTTTTGCATGACTTAAATTCCAATTTATGCTTTTTACACAAATCAAATTTATCAAAAACCATTCCCAAGAAAATACCATTCAAATATATTTATCAAAAACCATCAACAACCCCTCATATTATGCAACTAGACTACATTCAGATCCGTATAAATCTATATGACATAAACATTCACATTCAGGTAACGCTATATAACATACTCATTTTCATGCAAATAAATCAATGATGAAGATCTATGAAGAATATGCATATACTGAGTATTTCCATTATAAAATACGACAACTATTTTTTCATAACTATGGAAACATTTTATATAAGGTATTCCATCTTCATGTACATAGCATTGACAATCTTGAACATTTTGCAACTTAACAGAATTTTGTTTCAAATAAACCTATACGACATAAAAATTCACACCATGCACAACCATGATCAATATGTACATACTTCATTCCTCTTGAAAACAAACATCTCATTGCTATGTATCCCAACTTTTAATATTTTTAGTTTCATATTCATCTACATACTTATGCATTGCTTTCATTTGATTGAATGAAATGGAATTTCGATTTTACGTTTTCTATCCGCTGGAATTATTGCAATGTAAAGCTATATAACATACATGTTTTCATGCAAATAAAACAAGGATGAAGATCTATGAAGAATATGCATATACTGAGTATTTCCATTATAAAATATGGCAACTATTTGTTCATAACTATGGCAACATTTTATATAAGGCATTCCATCTTCATGTACATAGCATCAACAATCCTGAACATTTTGCAACTTAAAATTTTTTTGTTCCAAATAAACCTCTACAACATAAAAAAATTGACACCATGCACAACCATGATCATTATGTACATACTTCATTCCTCTTGAAAAAAAATATCTCATTGCTATGTATCCCAACTTTTCATATTTTTAGTTGCATATTCATCTACATACTTATGCATTGCTTCATTTGATTGAATGAAATGGAGTTTCGATTTTACGTTTTATGCCCACTGGAATTATTGCAATGTAAAGCTATATAACATACACATTTTCATGCAAATAAATCAATGATGAAGATCTATGAAGAATATGCATATACTCAGTATTTCCATTATAAAATATGACAACTATTTGTTCATAACTATGGCAACATTTTATATAAGGCATTCCATCTCCATGTACATAGCATCGACAATCCTGAACATTTTGCAACTTAACAAAATTTTGTTCCAAATAAACCTATACAACATAAAAATTCACACCATGCACAACCATGATCATTATGTACATACTTCATTCCTCTGGAAAAAAAACATCTCGTTGCTATGTATCCCAACTTTTCATATTTTTAGTTGCATATTCATCTACATACTTATCTGTTGCTTTCATTTGATTGAATGAAATGGAGTTTTGATTTTACGTTTTCTATCCGCTGGAATTATTACAATTTACATTTTCTTACATTGTTTCGGTGAAACATTATTTTTACTTTCATTATTCCCCACAACCTTTTTTTTACATTTTATTAAAATTTACTTTATTTTAGATTTTCTTTCATAATTTCACATAACTGTTTTATTTTATTTTATTACATAACATATTATTTGTTTTATTTCTCCACAGTTATGGACAATGCTCTTCTTTCTAGATTTGTCTTCGCGATCCATGAGACAACTTTGCAAGAGGATTTTCTTTCCTATTTCCGAAATAAGATCAGTATCAAAAATGGTTCTCCATGCGACTTGTTCAATGATACCCTTTATATCTTATATAAGATTAAATCAATACTTCAACAATTTAAACAAATATGTCAAAGAGAGGCTGCGAGAAAGGTTAGAAAAGAATGGTTGTATAGGAAATGTGTAACATCCCCAAAAGATGCCTAACACTGTAATCTATAAAAATTTAAAAAAAATTATCCTTACAATCAATCATTAATAATATAGTCGTCATAAGGTGTTTAGAGGACATTCCTCTTAAAATAGAATCCTACGTGCATAGGACCTTACGACAAGTTCATTCCTACTAAATTTCTTCAAGTCCATTGATGCTACAAAGTCAAGTCAAAGGGTTCATCTAACATAATTGCGATAACTCATAAATGAATGTCACTAACATTATCAAGATAGATCACGAGTATTACTCAGCCAAGTAATGTCTATACAACTCTTCTTATCTCCTATGCGACTTTACCACATTGACTTATTCCAACAAAATTATAAGCATATATATAAACCTAGCTTACTTATGCAAAGATCAGGTTTTCTCATCCCTACATGAAAACCTCTTACTATTTATATTCCAAATTGCTATATCCTACATATGCAACAATATATATATATTCCTATATGATTATTTCACAATACATGCATAATCCTCGATATACCACTTGTCACACCTACATTCATACATGGACAACCATAATAAACGTCACATAAAGTACACATAACATAAAGTACACATAAGACAAAGTCCAATATACACATGGTTCACCCAAAACTCTGGGCTACGTCCACCAAGAAGGTTGCATCATATGCAACATATTTTATTAGTTCAAGGAGGTTTACAACGGCAACAAAATTGTTGCATTACTCAATTTCCACTAGCTCCGAGCCTCGGAAAAACTAGAACCTTCAAATAGTCAAACATAAATGCAGAGATCGATTATCTGGTAGAACTTAACAAGTCCTTTCGAATTTACATAAACAAACACAGAGATCTATTCTCTTATTTCAAATTTATATCTCGAGTAAAATAATTTAACAAGACCTTTCAACTTTACATAAACAAAGACAAAGATCTATTCTAATATTTCAAGATAAGATCTATCTCAAGTAAAATAACTTAACAAGTCCTTTCAACTTTACATAAAGGAACACATAGATATATTCTCTTATATCTTGAGTAAAATGACTTAGCAAGTCATTTCATCTTTACATAAACGATCACATAGAGATCTATTCTCATAAACATCAATCTATTTAACACTATAATGTTTACGCCACTAGTATCACAGTGAATCTCCAACTAAGCATAACAACTCCAACTAGGTGTAACTACACGAACTCGACACCATGCAGGGATCCAGCTCATGCTGAGATTGCATATAAACGGGAATTTTAGGCTCTGATTTCAATAAAACAAACACCGAGATTGTACATTTCGCAGGGATAATTATAATCGGTACTCAAAAGGGATTTCCAGCTTAAAATCTAGCCCTTCGATGCACCCAACACGAGTTGTAGGGATATTATGGTAAAAGAAATCTGCATCGGATGTAGTATATATATACATAAGTGTACTATAATTATCTAACAAGTATATAGAATTCCTCCATAATTTCGATCTAAAGAAAATCAGGCAAGTTCGGTTATGATAAGAGTTTCCTCCCTCAAGGTAATATTATAGTCAAACGACTTTACATAAGTAATATTATAGTCAAACGACTTTACATAGGGAGTTGAGAATTTTACCCTTCGGTAGTATTGCGAGGAGATTGAATAATAAAAAAAAGATTTCTCAACAATGAAGCACTAAGATAAATATTTAAAAGCCGTCATAATTAAGTATCAGTATAAGATAACCATAAAACTGTAATATCCCGCTTTCTCCCTTAGGGTTTCTGCAACAGGAAGTACAAACTGTATACCCGTCAACGGCAAGGAACTCATGGCAAGAGCTCCGCAAGTTAAACTTTGTAAGTATGATGATGTTTTCTCAAGCTTAAAGTAAAATTGTAGACTTAGGAGAGTGAAGGTTCTTTTGAAACGATTAAACGAACGGGAATTTAGTTCACTAGGGGGAAAGTTTGTTTGCTAGAAAGCTATGGAAGACAAGTTATCAAGATCCGCTACAAATAGAGGGCTTCCCTGGTCTTGCTATTTGAGTACAAAAGCTGACCTACTAGGATTAAGGAGAATCCTTATTATTATTATTCTAAACTGGGGCATTAAATGACCAATACTATCTATAAGTCTTTTTAATAAAAATTTCCTTTTCCTAGGGACTATATACTATATTATATAGTCGCCTTATGTTAAAAGGTAGATAGTTAATTATGAAAGTACTTATGCAAGTATATCCTTGTATAGATAAAATTAATTAGTTTCAAAAGGGATACCTACAAGGCTTTAGGAATAATTAAACCTTGCTTTTAATGGGCTACTTGTGAATCATTTATAAGTTAACGATCACCTACTTTTTATAAGTAATTATATTACTTTAAAGAAAATCTTGTTACCACCCCAGCTATGTATACACATGTGTGTATCTCTAAGATATAGGCAAGGTTACAAACAATATTATATTGACCTTTATGTTTATATATCATATATATGTAGGATGAACACGGGAGTTCGCTAAAATAGGAACTACCTTCATATTTTTCCATTTCCCCCGTAAGATAAGTAGATTGTATCCATCGTGAGGAAGTTTTACTCCACCTAACCACTGCGCTTTAAATGAGTGGGACAGATCCTCCAACGTGCATAGTTGGACGAATCTTTCCAAAGTTTATTTTTCGACACCTGCGCGCTGAGGAGGAGTGACAAGTGGAAGAGGGATTTCACTTCTTGTTGAGAGGGGTATGAATAGAACTCGGAATGGCTACCCAGGGGGGGGTCTCAGCGTTTGGAGAAATCACAGCGAAGGTGTTACCGTGGTTCCGGAATCTCATATAAAAAGATATGGTGAGCCCGTGATAAGAGGGAGGTAAGCTCGGCGTCCGTGATTGAGATCGAAATCCAGATCTAAAACTCTACTTAGCATTATGTAAAACGTGGAAGCGGGGATTCGAAAGGGGGATTATCCCTGCTACTCCATGAGGGCATTGTTGCGAGGAGATGGGCGCTCTGCATTAAGAGGTAAGGGATCTCTGTAACGGAAACTGGAAATGGAAATATACCATCTTATTCCGACCTCTGCGTATGAGGTATGATGAGTTAATATCTCCATCTCTGCATTTTAATTCTTGATAATTGTGATTTCATTTTAAGAGTTGTTTTTAACTTAGGTTTACCACACCATAGAGATCTGGACTCTTTATCCATAATGTTGATTTTAGGTTGGATAGTGTTCACCTCTATGTTTTGATGCCTGAACCGAGTAAATTTTTGATAGGCGTGATTCTTTTAAGATTTTGTTTTAGCCTGAGCTTACCCCACCATAGAGATCAGAAATCTTTGCGAAATTATGCATCATCTCTGTAATTTATATTTTATTCTTTTGTTGTTTACATTTGCTATGAAATATTCTTGTTTATATTCTTACTATTACTACATATTCGATCTGATTGGATACTGAATGACGAGACCTCGACAGATGATAAATCTGGGTACTAAGGTGATGCTATGAGTCCTCACTTTTAATTATTATGAATGCTGGTAAAAAGGAATACTGGTAGGTGAAACCGAATAGGAGAGGATAGCACTTGGGTTGATCCATGTCGAGTTTTATATCTCAGTATTGTTCTATAGAGAAACTGCTAAATAGATCTCTGTCTGACCGTATGGCAGAAAGGAAGTTCGTGGTCTCGATTGGTATGACTGCCACGAAAATGTTTATTTTGTTGTATGCTTTTTTGTTGAAAGGAAATCGTTAATGTTCCTCTCTGTTTGATCGTATGGCTGCAATGAAAATCGTGACCTTCTGTTTAGCTTAGGATTAAACGCCTGAAAACGAGTGATCTTAGTTTCCAGTTCATTTTTTTATGCTGCACGGGTATTTGAATTTATTGCTGTTAGGTGGAGACCGCAGATGTTCTTTTTATTTTATTTTGCTGGTTATTGATTGGAAATGGCAAACGTAGATCCCCGTCCCAGGGTTTTGACTATCATTATGGAGTTCAGAAAATTCTAGTCTATTTTTCTTTGCTAGATAAATGATAGCTTCTTTTTTTTAGTTTGTCGTGGAAGAGCAATCTCCGTGGAGAAGCCATCCCATACCGCTACTGGGTTTTGAGGAAGAGTCGAGTGTTATTTTGCTTGGTAATATTTTTTGAAACAGTGGGGTTCGAGGAAGTAAGCTCGATGTTAAGAGTTGGCCCTATGATCAAGGTAAGTAATCTATGCAGCAAGGAGCAGGTAAGAAATCTCTGCTCACAGTAAATAACATGCTTCGTCTTTTAGCATAAGCAGTAATTTTATCGCTGATCTCTCCTAAAACGTTGTTATATATATATATTTAGATCTAAGCTTGATCTCTGCTAAAAGGTTAATGTATGTATTATTTAGATTAGATCTCTGCTAAAACGTTAATGTATGTATTATTTAGATCTGAGCTTGATCTCTACCGGCATATATTACTAGATCTGAATTGATTATTGGTTAAAAACATTGATAAATATATGCAGACCTGAGTATGATCTCTAGCTTAAGTCTTATAGAACAGAGTTCGATCTCTCGTTCAAAACATTGTTAAAAATATATGCAGACCTGAGTATGATCTCTGGCTAAATTCTTATAGAACAGAGTTCGATCTCTGGTTCAGAACATTGTTAAAAAAAAATATATGCAGACCTGAGTATGATCTCTGGCTAAATTCTTATAGAACAGAGTTTGATCTCTGATTAAAACATGATTAAAAATATATGCAGAGTATGGAAGTATATCTCTTGGAGATTGAGCAACGAGAAAAATGGAGATTTGGTTTTCTATCCATTGTTGATAGATTGTAAACCCTCGAGGTTGATTGATGAATAATAAGAATACAGTCTTGGTGGACGTAGCCCAGAGTTGGGTGAACCACGTGTAATTGCCATTTTCTTATGTGCTCTATTATTTGTTTTAATTCCGGTTGATGTTTATGAAGGATGATTGTTATTTCAATGTATAAGTGTGAGTTTTAAAAAATGGATTTGGTTGTTCACAAATAGTACTATAGAGATATTTAGGCGGTTATGCATAGTTATGATTGTTTTGAATGGGTAAATAATCATGGAGGTACTCAAGGTGAAGCTATGTTGTGAATTCCAATAAATAAGTGAGTGATGGATTCATTATATTATTATGTTCTTATTAAGGATGATGAATATTTAATAAGAATTGAGTTAGTAGAAAGCTTAATTATGATTTAGCTAAGGTATACTCCACATTTGTTAAATTCTCTAGTCAATATTTATTTGGGCAGATCACTGCTAACTCCCATAAAGATAAGATTATGGTGAAGATTGTCCAATGCTTGAAAATTCTAAATTTCACTAGAAATTTCTAACTCGTTTATCTAGGGGTTTTTAACCAAAAATATTATTTACTCAAAATAATACTAACATATTCAGGGAGATGTTACATATGGTATCAGAGAACAGGTTGCAAACACTCGGGCTTATTTGGGCTCAGTCGGGGAAAACATATATGAGTTAGTCGAACTGGCGACACAAGACGCAATAGAAAATTTCATTTCAACGGATCGACAACAAGTAGCTTACAAGTCGTCATTGAATTGCAAGTAAGTATGTTTCATTTGGTGAAAGCATTATAATGGCACAACACTGTTTGTAGGTAAGGATAGTATATGTTTCATTATGGAGAAGAATGATCTGTTATTGGTAAATATTAGCTGATGAATATATCCTCCTATTTTACAATTAGATTCTTTGGACGACGAGAAAATAGTCTTTAGAATGATAACGATTATGGTTTTGTGGATGAGTCTTCGTAGATTGAAAGTCATCCTAGTTGTGAATGTGCTAAACTGAAGAACTCTCCTAAATCTGTTGATTTGATAATTCGTCTTAAATACTTATTTCCTTCTCTACCTTTATTGTCATTCTTAGGAGTGGATATCTTTCAGTTTCAATAAACACATCATATGGGAGAATAGGGTTGATACATTTTGTTGATTGTTTCTGACTAATCGAATTTTATTGATCCATTCGTCAGGATTTCCGAATATGAGATTCAGATAGATAAAATAAGCAACTTATATCTGTTAAGTCTTTTATAAAGTAATTATATATGCTAATATTTGACTATAGAAGATAGTTTAATGTTTTGATTATGTTAGGAACTGTCAAGTTCCTTTCATCTATAAAGCCACTTTGAATGATAAATTTATGATGTTGTCATAACTAATAAATTCTGGTAAAATGCATACAGCCGAACTAACCTTCCACATGGAATGTAGACTTTCTAGTCTAGATTCTGTTAACTGCAAACTAAGAGAGTTTGAAAATTTTCCCTATGACTGCGAGGGAAAAGTTGGATAAATAATAGAATGTATGATGGAAATACATGATCTCATCTTCATGGATGTTGGGATACTATGAGTGGTAGTAATAAAAACTATACTTTTATGAGATCATGATCTATGATGATTTGTTGTCACATACAATTATATGTGGTGTCAAAATGATTATTTTAGTTAAGAGATAAAATTTTAGTTAATCAGGTTGTTCACATAATGAATGCATAGATGTAATTAATGATGAGTATGTGTTGTTGTATGAATAGAAGTATTGGAAAACTAGAACCGCCATGGAATGGTAATACATGACACTTTAATGTTATGATGTCTTTATAATGACTGTTTTATAGCCGCATTAGGAGTTAAGGAAAAACCTTTAATATCATGGAATTTCCATGATAGATCAGAAGTAATATTTAATAGTAATTGATTATGAAACAAGTCAAGGTGACGATTGACATGCATGATTGCTCTTATGATTTAATTACATTTTTTGCTTTTTACGACTGACACATTTAATGATGTGGTTGAGCGGGATGTTATATTCCCACACATCACTACAACAGTCAAGAGATAAAAAGGGGATATATAGATTCATGTAATATTTAGTGTAATACTAATATGTGATGATACAGGTAAACTAGTACCTCGACATATGAGGATCTTATAATAAGAAGATACGCGGTCACCCTTACAAATGTATATGGTTATCATTATAAGGTATGCAAGTATGTTTTAGAAAATTGGCTATTTCTATGTGATGTTGGTATATACAAAGGAAGTTGTATAACTAAAATAGGAAGTGTGTTTGAAATGGTGAAGGATAACATGCGAGGTTAAGAAATCATAATGTCCACGGGTCCTCATAGGAAGAATATTATTTCGTGTTCAAGGAATTATGTAATCCTATTAAGCAAGTTAGTTATGCTTGGAAGGAGAAATGTTTACTTCAGATGATCAAGTATGGATATTGTAGTATGAAGAATGAATGATTTTCTTATTTACAAATATTTGATCTTGTTATATAAAGTGTTACTAACAATTGAATTTGGCAGATGGCCAAAAAAAAAAAAAAAAACTCGGTGGAACTTGTTGAAAGACAAAAGCTTAATATATTATGCATGGTACAATAAAGGGGTGAGGATGAAAGATCCACATTGCAGCTTTTATTATTGTTAATTATTGTTGAATAAGAACTAGACCAAATTGGTCAGAGAAATTGTATGGTTATAAAATGTAATATGACGAAATAATTGATGAATTTGAATGAGATTTTCCTAGACTCAAGCAAGGAGGCTTGAGGGGATTAGATTCCTGGACTCAAGCGAGAAGGCTTGAGGGGAATTATGTAAAAGTGCGTTAAGGGCACTGACACACTCCCTAGAGATCAGGGAGTTGACAACCGCCAGGATTCTCGAAGGAATCGGCGAGTTGTAAAGACCTAGGCAAACTGTAAGAGAATGCATATGCAGGAGGCAGGACGCTGCTTAGTATGCATGAGAGAAAGTATTGCTGCGTGAACACTGCAGTGTTAGGCAAGAAATCTGTAAAATAATTGCTGTGTGAGCACTGAGGTGTTAGGCAAGAATTTCGAAAGGCTTGTTGTGTGAGCACTCGGGTGTTAGACAAGAATTTCCTGAATCAAGTGAATGGTTGGTTGTGATTAAGTTCATAATCTACATTCCTGGATCACTGGAGTTATGTGTGCTTGTGATAATAAGAGCACAAACAATGAAAAAAAAAATATCTTCCATAGACTGCGAATGTTATGTTACAATAAATGACTCAGTATTTATGAATATGAGTTTGATTATGAAGTTGATGATAGTTTCACGGTTTCTTTGAATTCCGGTTTTATAGTAAAAATGTAGGGTGATTGATAGTGATTTGCGAGAAATTCATGAAAGACCAAAGAAGGTAAAATAGAAATGATGAAGCCAGCAAAAAAAAATGACTAAAAAAAAAAGGACGGTGTGTGATTGATAGTCTATGTGCTCCCGAGCTTACGCTCAACACATTACAAGGTAGTCCATGTGCTCCAAGAGTTGCTTCTACTATGTATATGTTGTGCACAAGAGACAACTAAAAGCGGAAGAAAAGTTTGAAAATGTATGAACACCGAGGACGGTGTTATTCTTAAGGGAGGGAGGATGTAATATCCCGCTTTCTCCCTTAGGGTTTCTGCAACAGGAAGTACAAACTGTATACCCATCAACGGCAAGGAACTCATGGCAAGAGCTCCGCAAGTTAAACTTTGTAAGTATGATGATGTTTTCTCAAGATTAAAGTAAAATTGTAGACTTAGGAGAGTGAAGGTTCTTTTGAAACTATTAAACGAACGGGAATTTAGTTCACTAGGGGGAAAGTTTGTTTGCTAGAAAGCTATGGAAGACAAGTTATCAAGACCCGCTACAAATAGAGGGCTTCCCTGGTCTTGCTATTTGAGTACAAAAGCTGACCTACTAGGATTAAGGAGAATCCTTATTATTATTATTCTAAATTGGGGCATTAAATGACCAATACTATCTATAAGTCTTTTTAATAAAAATTTCCTTTTCCTAGGGACTATATACTATATTATATAGTCGCCTTATGTTAAAAGGTAGATAGTTAATTATGAAAGTACTTATGCAAGTATATCCTTGTATAGATAAAATTAATTAGTTTCAAAAGGGATACCTACAAGGCTTTAGGAATAATTAAACCTTGCTTTTAATGGGCTACTTGTGAATCATTTATAAGTTAACGATCACCTACTTTTTATAAGTAATTATATTACTTTAAAGAAAATCTTGTTACCACCCCAGCTATGTATACACATGTGTGTATCTCTAAGATATAGGCAAGGTTACAAACAATATTATATTGACCTTTATATTTATATATCATATATATGTAGGATGAACACGGGAGTTCGCTAAAATAGGAACTACCTTCATATTTTTCCATTTCCCCCGTAAGATAAGTAGATTGTATCCATCGTGAGGAAGTTTTACTCCACCTAACCACTACGCTTTAAATGAGTGGGGCGGATCCTCCAACGTGCATAGTTGGACGAATCTTTCCAAAGTTTATTTTTCGACACCTGCGCGCTGAGGAGGAGTGACAAGTGGAAGAGGGATTTCACTTCTTGTTGAGAGGGGTATGAATAGAACTCGGAATGGCTACCCAGGGGGGGTCTCGGCGTTTGGAGAAAGCACAGCGAAGGTGTTACCGTGGTTCCGGAATCTCATATAAAAAGATATGGTGAGCCCGTGATAAGAGGGAGGTAAGCTCGGCGTCCGTGATTGAGATCGAAATCCAGATCTAAAACTCTACTTAGCATTATGTAAAACGTGGAAGCGGGGATTCGAAAGGGGGATTATCCCTGCTACTCCATGAGGGTGTTGTTGCGAGGAGATGGGCGCTCTGCATTAAGAGGTAAGGGATCTCTGTAACGGAAACTGGAAATGGAAATAGACCATCTTATTCCGACCTCTGCGTATGAGGTATGATGAGTTAATATCTCCATCTCTGCATTTTAATTCTTGATAATTGTGATTTCATTTTAAGAGTTGTTTTTAACTTAGGTTTACCACACCACAGAGATCTGGAATCTTTATCCATAATGTTGATTTTAGGTTGGATAGTGTTCACCTTTATGTTCTGATGCCTGAACTGAGTAAATTTTTGATAGGCGTGATTCTTTTAAGATTTTGTTTTAGCCTGAGCTTACCCCACCATAGAGATCAGAAATCTTTGCGCAATTATGCATCATCTCTGTAATTTATATTTTATTCTTTTGTTGTTTACATTTGCTATGAAATCTTCTTGTTTATATTCTTACTATTACTACGTATTCGATCTGATTGGATACTGAATGACGAGACCTTGACAGATGATAAATCTGGGTACTAAGGTGATGCTATGAGTCCTCACTTTTAATTATGATGAATGCTGGTAAAAAGGAATACTGGTAGGTGAAACCGAATAGGAGAGGATAGCACTTGGGTTGATCCATGTTGAGTTTTATATCTCAGTATTGTTCTATAGAGAAACCGCTAAATAGATCTCTGTCTCACCATATGGCAGAAAGGAAGTTCGTGGTCTCGATTGGTATGATTGCCACGAAAATGTTTATTTTGTTGTATGCTTTTTTGTTGAAAGGAAATCGTTAATGTTCCTCTCTGTTTGATCGTATGGCTGCAATGAAAATCGTGACCTTCTGTTTAGCTTAGGATTAAACGCCTGAAAACGAGTGATCTTAGTTTCCAGTTCATTTTTTTATGCTACAAGGGTATTTGAATTTATTGCTGTTAGGTGGAGACCGCAGATGTTCTTTTTATTTTATTTTGCTGGTTATTGATTGGAAATGGCAAACGTAGATCCCCGTCCCAGGGTTTTGACTATCATTATGGAATTCGGAAAATTCGAGTCTATTTTTCTTTGCTAGATAAATGATAGCTTCTTTTTTTTAGTTTGTCGTGGAAGAGCAATCTCAGTGGAGAAGCCATCCCATATCGCTGCTGGGTTTTGAGGAAGAGTCGAGTGTTATTTTGCTTGGTAATATTTTTTGAAACAGTGGGGTTCGAGGAAGTAAGCTCGATGTTAAGAGTTGGCCCTATGATCAAGGTAAGTAATCTATGCAGCAAGGAGCAGGTAAGAAATCTCTGCTCACAGTAAATAACATGCTTCGTCTTTTAGCATAAGTAGTAATTTTATCGCTGATCTCTCCTAAAACGTTGTTATATATATATATATTTAGATCTAAGCTTGATCTCTGCTAAAAGGTTAATGTATGTATTATTTAGATTAGATCTCTGCTAAAACGTTAATGTATGTATTATTTAGATCTGAGCTTGATCTCTACCGTTATATATTACTAGATCTGAATTGATTATTGGTTAGAAACATTGATAAATATATGCAGACCTGAGTATGATCTCTAGCTTAAGTATTATAGAACAGAGTTCGATCTCTCGTTCAAAACATTGTTAAAAATATATGCAGACCTAATTATGATCTCTGGCTAAATTCTTATAGAACAGAGTTCGATCTCTGGTTCAGAACATTGTTAAAAAAAAAATATATGCAGACGTGAGTATGATCTCTGGCTAAATTCTTATAGAACAGAGTTTGATCTCTGATTAAAAACATGATTAAAAATATATGCAGAGTATGGAAGTATATCTCTTGGAGATTGAGCAACGAGAAAAATGGAGATTTGGTTTTATATCCATTGTTGCTAGATTGTAAACCCTGGAGGTTGATTGATGAATAATAAGAATACAATCTTGGTGGATGTAGCCCAGAGTTGGGTGAACCACGTGTAATTGCCATTTTCTTATGTGCTCTATTATTTGTTTTAATTCCGGTTGATGTTTATGAAGGATGATTGTTATGTCAATGTATAAGTGTGAGTTTTAAAAAAATGGATTTGGTTGTTCACAAATAGTACTATAGAGATATTTAGGCGGTTATGCATAGTTATGATTGTTTTGAATGGGTAAATAATCATGGAGGTACTCAAGGTGAAGCTATGTTGTGAATTCCAATAAATAAGTGAGTGATGGATTCATTATATTATTATGTTCTTATTAAGGATGATGAATATTTAATAAGAATTGAGTTAGTAGAAAGCTTAATTATGATTTAGCTAAGGTATACTCCACATTTGTTAAATTCTCTAGTCAATATTTATTTGGGCAGATCACTGCTAACTCCCATAAAGATAAGATTATGGTGAAGATTGTCCAATGCTTGAAAATTCTAAATTTCACTAGAATTTCTAACTCGTTTATCTAGGGGTTTTTAACCAAAAATATTATTTACTCAAAATAATACTAACATATTCAGGGAGATGTTACAAAAACAACCAGATTTGAATATGGAGATAAAATAGGCGGATAGAGTTTGATTACTTCGATGAAGTACAGAAATATATGCCTGACGAGCTAATGTGCAAAAAGCTTTTATACAGTAAACTAAACTTAGTTAGGGTAGCGATTTAAATCAACTAAAGAACTTGCGAGGGTAGATATCCAAGGTGTACTGCAAAATCATTAAAAAAAATCGATATGTTGCAGAAAGAATTTCTAAATTAGCCAGCTATCAAAAAGAGGTGTAAGAAGAGTGAGATACGCAGTCAACCAAATGATTGCAGATCGCATAAACCACATTCTACAGGGTACAATTCTTCCAACATTTGTTTTTCTAATAATACGACGATCGAATGGATTGTATAGTGAACAAGATCAACAAAACAGTATAGTGACTAAATATTGAAATCGCATAGCACCTACACATCTTGCAAAATGATCATACTGAGATCGCAGAGGTAGTATCGCAACTTCATGGGAGGGGTCAAACATCACTAAAGACAACAGCAATGGGAAAACGTAATTCTTAAAATATAAAACATCACCTTTTTGAGATATGAAATCGACTAGGATAGAGGTCACTAGTTTGACTCAGACAAATAAATTAGAAAAAGATCGAGGTAGAAGATGTGTACCACCTTAAATTAGTAGCCGCGTGATTTAGAGAGCGTGAAGAACACCTTACCATACCCTGACATTGCTCAAACATATAGTCGTTACTCATCTAAGCAGAGGTTGCTTGTACAACCAAACTCCACGATGGATGCATTCTCCTAGTAAACTCTTCTCTTTTCCACGCCAAGACCGAACTTCCACCAATTTTCTTTTCCCCCCTCCAACTGGCCATCAAATCCTCCTTTTAAAAGAGTCTCACTCAAACCTCTTGAATGGTTACTCCTCATTCGACAAGTGGCGACCTACTGGAGTTAGATGCCCTACTAAGGAGACAAAAACTTCCACCAAAAAATCCACTACGTTTTAGCTTTATTAAACAAATAAATCGCAAAACCCATTTCCAAGGGTTCCTCGGCTAGGTCTGTTAACGCCGATCTTTTTAAAGAGATCATGGGGAGATCGTGGAAACTAGAATTGAAGTCCAATACCAACACTTCTATCTCCTTTTTCCCCGTCAGGGTTCATCGATCCGTGTATAAATACTAACCTAGTTCGATCTACCATGGATCCACTTCTCGGCAGCTGTCCCTTTCCTTAAACCCACGATGTAGTTAATGATAACCTCCCATTACTTGTTTGGAGCTTTCCCACTTAAGCTTGGCGGCGACCTCTCCCTAAACTCAAGGTTCTGTTTGCCTTGAGTAGTCCACCAATCATGACGAGCGTCACTCTCTCTTTCTCACTTCCACTTGGAGTTCCAATCCCGACGGTTGAGGTGAGTCACGTAGGTAGTCATTGATAATATGAGTTTCCTTTTTATCAAAGGTTCCTCCATTTTATAATTAGCTTTTACTTTTGATATATTTATAATATGGTCCAAACATATAAATATATCCCACATTAAGGTTACGGTATAATGGTATATTACCATATGTATATAACATCGTTTAATATATGTATCAAGGTGTAATGTTATATCCCCATATATATATATATATATATATATATATATATATATATATATATTTCATTATATATCTGTCACCATATATATAAATCAAGGTACGTCTTCCTTTCTATACTCTTTTCTTTTATAACTCTTTGACATTTTATGTCAAAATTACTATGTTCATGACCTCCACTATCATGGCTTAGGATAAGGTAATTAGGCTATAGTGTCTCGAATAATTACGGCAAAAAAAATAGGAACCCCTATAGTGACAAACCTTAACCTAAATACTACCATACTTAAGACGATACGAAAAATTACGTATCAAAATTATGGCTGCCAAACCATTTGTTTCTCTCCTTAGTGGGATGAGTTTCCCGTTGTTAAGTTGCGTCATTAAGTTTACTATTCGTAGCTTACAACCTAGGAAGAAAATAACAATACTTTTCAGATCCACTGGTGGGGCCTTAGCCTTGAGCTCCTCGCGAGGGCCTCATACATAATTTGCAATATACATTTATCAAACTAATAGGGAAAGAAGGAGGGATATCACACAATGGGGTCGAGACGTCAAATTCGATCTGTATTGGTGTTGCATATGTCGTGAATCTGGTTGTAGATTCGAAAATGGCGAGATATTAACAAACTTTTCTTATAGAAGCATTGTTTCTTCTTCTAGGTATGTATTTTACTTTTTATTATATTTTTAATATTTATTTTTTTCCTCTATTATTTATATAACAACAACTATATTTATTTATTGTCTTTCTCTTGATGCAGAGTTCCTGAAAATAGAGAATTTTCTAAATTTACTTGGATTTCTTCAGAGATTTTCAAACAAGAACAATTTTTCAATCATATACACAATACAATCTCCAGCGTGCTTGCTACTCCATCACATCTTTTTGACTATACACTTTATTTTTTTTCTAGGCTTAAGTCATCGATCATCCATCTTGAACATACATGTCTAAGTCTTGGTGTTAACATCTATTGGTCCTGCATTTGTCATGGATATAGTTTTTAAATATTTTTTTCATTTTTGCATTCAAATAATTTTTGTATCCTTTTTTAAAGTTTTATAGTACTTTTTAATATACACTTTTATAGATTTAAAGCCTTCATATATTCATATTTTTAATGTGCATAACACATTCTACTTTTTCCAATACATTTATGTTCTACATAGTTTTATTTTACAGTAGATTGTATTTCTTTTTCTCGCAATGATTTTTTCACCTATGTTGGTTCGATATTGATTTTGAAATAAACATCTTATATTTGAATATATATGAGATAGTACATTTTTCCCTTTAATAAATAATAATATTAATCAATATTGTGATCTACTTTTGTATACCATTTCACCATACATTTTTTATAGCACAAATTTATATATCATGTTTTTTTTTCATTCCCTCATTTACAAAAGTTCTTTTGATTTCTAAAGCAAATTGTTTTCTATGTTATAGTCTATGCTAGTTAAGTTAAATTACATTAATTAAATTAAATTAAATTAAAGTAATTAACTTAAATTAAATTAAGTTAAATTAAGTTAAATTAAATTAAGTTAAGTTAAATTATATTAAATTATTTATTTTATATAATTTAATATATAATATGTTTTAATATTTTTATTTATTTATTTAAGTGAATGTTTTAATTTAATTTAATTTATTTATTTTATATAATATGTTTTAATATCTTTTATTTGAATTTCCAAATAATATTTTAATTATTATTATTTTTTTAATTTAGTCATTTCCTAGGTGCATGGAACCACATTTAAATTGAATGTGGTTGATACTTATTGATCTATATCAATCATGGCCACAAATTTAAAAACTGGTTGATATAAGTTCATTGAGGAATATCAACCACATTCAATTTAAATGTGAATGTGATTGTTACTATTTTTTAATTCATCTTACTTCTTTTGATCTCTCTGTATTGACATGGTATGCAATATTTTGCATATTTTTGAGATGGAGACGTAGGATTTTAACTAAGAGGGGATCACAATTTAATGAGGGTTCTTCCTCTCAGATGCAAACTCTTCCGACATAAGTTGAATATGCGGTGCCTTTGAAAACTTCTCTGGAAGCACAAGCTATACCCTATGAATATGAATCTTGCAGGCTTTGGGTCATGTGGCTATTTTAAAAGGTGTGTAGATGGAAATCCACCCTCCAGTTATCAGACATCCCGTTGGTTTTAACGCTCCCCAATTGCATGCTCTAGGTCATCTATAACCTACCCATCGTGCATCCCTACAGTATTCTCGTGATGGAAATTAATGGAGCCGGATTCGTTATGGAAGCATTTTACGTTACCATATTCATCATTTACTCTAACAGAGACGTCGGGGTAAGCAAAGTGACAGAACTGCAATCTTATTTTTCTTTTCTTGACAGGAACTCCGATTCTGTCAAATCTTTGTCCTGTAGGTGAAGGTGCTAAAATTGTTGGCCGGGGTGGTGGTAATCTTCATGTCGGTGGTGATGTCGAAGATCATGTTAGTGCAGAATGTGATAATTTTGTGTTGTATGTTGGGGATCATCATGTATTGTTCTCCCTTGCACGACATTGTAAGTGTTTCTGTTTAAAGATCGAACAAGTCAAATATTTTAAACGACAATATTTATTCAGTGTTGCAGTATACATTGAATTATAGATTGATTGTATAAACTCATTTTATATACATTGCTTTTAAAAATTCATTTTATATTCTTATCTAGATCGGAGATTCCAAGCATCCAAACGCTAATAGTTAACTTTACTCCAGGTCTACTGAGTGTTTTATAGCGGCATCCCTATAGGTATCAAGCAAATTTAACAATTAACTTTACTCCATATGCCTAAAATCTCAAATCAAAATAAACACACGTAATGGGTATGGAGTAAAATTAACAATCAAAATAAACGCAGAGAATGTGTCTGGAATAAAATTAACAATCACCTTCAAGGATGCCTAGAATCTTCAATCCAAATGACCTAAAAGACTATACAGAGATCTATTTTATTGTTAACTAATCTTCAATCCAAATGAACTCAAATATTATACAGAGATCTATTCTCTAGTTGTTTTCATTTAGTCTTTCAGATTTGAAATATGTACATGCCTTCAACATTTATTTACCTTTCAATCGGACCCTTATGCTACAGTGTAATTTTTGAAGGTATATGTCAATTTAATATAAGAACTAATTATTGAATGTGCATTTATTTTGAATTATGGAAGATGAATTGCTTATAACAGGTTAATTCTTGTGGATGCAGCACCACTGTCGTTGCTATGGTAGAAATTTATGCTTTGAGCGTTCATTAAAGATAATTGTAAGTTAATCTTTTAGGCTTTATATCTTCCTTATATATTGTTTCATTTGACCCCTCTATTTGTTGTCTGAAACTTGTATCTCTTTTGAGATGTGCATCCATTGCCACAGTTTGGAATACATTCTGTTGTTAGAGTATGCGATAAATGCTTCAACAATGCTTTGAACAAAAAAATTAGTTTTCCAGTGGACATTGTTTCGGGTGTTTTGTCCTTGAAAAGGAACAACGCAAGAGTTATTTTCTTTTGATATTTTTCTCACCATCTCATTTTTTGGTATTATTTTTCTTTGCTCCACTTCCTTGGTATAATGTATTAATGTTGCACTATTTTTTATTCTATGATTATTATGTTTTCTGTGTTTCCAAGTGCCTTTAGTTACATGTTGATCTCAAGTTCTAAGTGAAAACGTTGTCAAGTATGTACAATAGGTCCAAGTGGATATGTTTATGACGATATGTCCTTAATTTTCATGCACATTTCCCATGGCATATAAAAACTGAGGCTTTTGGCTTGTTTTGACTAGGGTGTTGCATTCAAAATACATAAGAATAATTTATATTCACAAAATCAATGATCGATAGGGAAAAATTCTAGGGAAAGTGATAGTTCAATCATTGGATCATTTAGTTTTCTGATGTGTACTGAAAACTATTTCGAAAGCCTACTTCTCCAATTTTCCCAGTGACTTCTTCAAGCTACCTTCTTCTGATGAATTTTTCAAACTTGTATATAGGTAAATTTTTCTACCTTCTTACAAATGTCCATGAAGTGTACAGTTCATCCAAACTGTCCTATTCATGCTTACAAATTTCATCATTTTCTATAAGATTCCATTACAATTGTAACACAAATAGTCTCATGCTAGATTCACCAATTTGAAAACCCTAAGATTTCCAATTTGAGTGCACCCGATCAATTGGTTCACTTTGACCTAAGAAGTGGAAGATCCACTAAGTGGTTTATGCAAATTATAGAAAAAAAAGCCTATTGACATACAATAAATGTGTTGGAAAACTACCTGATCCCACTACCCTTCTACAATTTTGGTTTCCATACTCAAATTCTTTGTCCCGGGTGAGTTTTAAATTCTTCAAACACTGATTGGAAATTGAATCATTCCCTACTCTCCATTCTTTTCACATTTCGATGTATTCCACTCAAATTAGAATGCATTTTCAGAGTAAGAGGTGGTGAAAAGGACTTTGAATGGAAGACTGTAATGGATTCCTTAGTTCAAAGCTAGCATGGATTTGTTGATTCCACATTTAATGATAAAATTCTTCTTCATCCCTTCAGGACCAACAATATAGATTTGCAATTAATTTTAAGGGTTTTCTTTCTGCTTATGAAAGCCTTGAATACAATATTAGATCCTCGAAAACAATTACGGCTTAAGCCGAGACTGATATTTATTATAATAGTTATTTTTTTGTGTGTATTAACTATTGACATTATGTCAGCAAAGAACTTAGTTTATATATGGATTGTGATGAACACCCTTTTTGAGTAGGATGTTTTTGAAATAGGAAATGTTTTCTTAGTTTATCTATTTGTTACAAGTAGCATGTGGGTTTTATCATAAATATTTTAACCATTAGTGGGACTTCAAGGGTACTAGCTCAATGGAAGAGGATTTTCCTTACATGAAGGAGGTTGGTGGTTCTATTCCTCCATGCCCTATCTACAACAATTAGTTAATGATTCCAGTACAAAATGAGAGATAAATCACAAAAAAATGACCAAAATCCGCATAGAAATGACCACTTTTGAGTTGGCTACCACTGATGCAAAATTAGCAGTAATTTATCACGCTACTAAAAATGTGGTCATATTTAGCTTGGTCCATTTATAGCTTGTCTTGTGGTCATACATTTGGTCGTATATTTGGTCATTAATTGTGGAAGTTAATGAACAAATATACAAACAAATTAGAAACCAAATATATGACCACAAGATAAGCTATAAATGACCAAGCTAAATATCACCACCTTTTCGGTCACATGGTCGCATGATCAATGACCGCTAATTTGCCACCAATGGTCGCCGACTCAAAAGGCGTCGTTTATATGCAGATTTTGGTCATTTATCTCTCATTCGTTCTAGTGATAATCAAGAGCTCCAACTCAGTCTATATCAACAAATACTTGCATATCTATCTCTTCCTTGGTAGCATATTGCATAATTTGAAGTGCCATGCAAATATATGAAGACCCTCTTTACTATTGTCCATTGTTCCTTCCATGGTTGTGACATATACCTACTAAAAAATCCCATTGCATAGGAAATATTTAGTTTAGTATAGACCATAGCATGCATCAAACTTTCAATAGCTCACTAACATAGGGAAAATGTGATATCATGTCTTCTATTTCTTCATGACTCTTAGGACACTCATATGTAAATAAATTTGCACCCATAGGTAGGTACCTTTACGAGTTTACCTTGTTGCATATTTGTCTCAACAAATTTCCTATTACTCAACGAGAGTTTTATATTCATTCGATCTCTTTTAATTTCCGTAGCGAAAATAAAATTTGTAGCACCAAGATCTTCCATATCAAACTTAGAACACAATTGATGTTTGACATCCTTGATGATTTCCTTTTTGTTTACAATCAACAACATATCATCAACATACATGAGCAATAAATAAAATGATCAACAACCTGTTTAGAATGAAAACAATGATCATATTTTCTTCTTTAGAAACCAAGTCCCAACATATAAGTATCAAACCTATTGGGTGATCTTTTGATTCCATCCACTTGGGAATATCCCTTACCTATTGGGTGAGGTTTGCACTTCTTCACCTCACCGTTTGTGTTGAACTTCTTTTCAAACACCCATTTGTCACCAGTAGGTTTTATTCTAGCCAACAACTTGACTAGATCCCAAATATCATTTTTATCGAAGGCATTTATTTCTTCAACCATTTTTTTCTTTGAAAGTTTAATATCCTTTGAATCCATTGCCTCCATATCAGTTTTAGGATCATCATAATAATAGATAGAGAAAAATTAGAGTGGAAATTAGGTGGGATGTACCTTTTTTTATTTCCTTATTTCACAAATTGATCTCATCAAGAATGGAACTTGATATTCTTTCTCTTTTAGTTCATCTTGTTCTATTGATTTGTCTTATTCACCCTTTAACTCAAACTCTATTACCTATGGTTCTTCTTCCTTTCGTTGGACTTCCTATTTGGGAGGAACTTTAACCTCTTTAAACATAACAAACTAACAATTAAAAGTCTTATTAGTTACTAGGTTCCAAATCTTAAATAACCTTTTATACCATGTTTATAACCATTAAAGATACATTTTTTAGATTTACTATCCATCTTACTCCCATTTTCCTTTGGAACATGCACATAGGCATCACAACCAAAAATTTTGAGATGTTTAAGAGAGTGATTTTTACCAATCCATGCCTCATGTAATTTTTTGTCAACCAATGTTGATTTAAGTGATTGATTTACCAAGTAATCTACAATACCCACTACCTCTACCCAAAATTAATAGGATAACCTATACCACTAAGCATACACCTTTCCTTCTCCATCAATATCATGTTCATCCTTTCTACAACTCCATTCTGTTGAGGTGTGTATGAAGTAGTCTTTTTCCTTGCCACTAGTCCACACTTCTTATATAATTCCTTGAACTCATTTCTGTAGAAATCTCCACCATTATCTATCCTCAATACCTTTGATTTCTTCTCTTTCTAGATTTCTACAAGATCTTTAAACTCTTTAAAATTATAGAAAACCTCATATTTTTTATGTAGGAAATAGATCCATGTGTTCCACGATAAATCATTAATGAATGAAACAAAATACATAGATTTACCTAGTGATATAACACAAACAAGTCCAAACACATCATCGTATATTAAATCCAATACTTATTTTTCTCTTATTACATTAGATGCGAATCTCATCTGATTCTATTTACCATTTATACAATGTTCATAGAAATTAAAATGTAATGAGAAATCATACACTTTGACCATACCTTTACCATGTAATTCATGAAGTCCCTTCTCTCTAGTGTGTCCTAAACTGTTTTGGATGCCAGAGCATTGTCTTCTCTATAAAAAAAATATGATTATTTTCTCATACATTGCAATCCTCAAGAGCATCAAAATTATAACACCATCATTAAAAGTGCTTCCCAATAGCTTGTACAAAGTCCCAATCCGAATTCCTCGCATTAACACCATTGTTTCTCAAACCATTTTGCATGTGTCCTTTTCAAATTTACTATGCACATCTACATCACCCATATTACTTGTATATATTATATTTCTAGATAGATATATAATGTGCAAAACCCTAGGAAGAGTTCCAATCATTTCATCTTTGAGTGGAATATTAACCCTTCCATGTCCTATGATTTTGGTTGTTGAATTGTGACATCTCCATGAATATGTTAGTGTTATTTTGAGAAAAATAAAATTTTTGCTCCTATAGCCATTAACCAAATCATAACTTTAATAACATAAAGGACCTCAAGTATTTATAATACATTTTCTTAATACTGGTTATTTATCAAAGAATGAAACATAATGACATAACATACCCATGTGTCGATTCAGTACCTGAAGGGGACTTTGAGAACTCTTTCATATTGATCATCTGCTTCTTATCATATCACTTTAGTACTATTTAGTTAAATGATTAGCATTTCACTTTCCTTATCAACTTCATCCACACTAAGTAATGATGTGAACACAAATGTACTAAACATTAATATAAAACGATCATGAGTAATTATTGGTTATTAAGCTCCTCGCTTAATTCTTCATGAAATACTTTGACATAATATACATTGAAGTAATAATGACACAAGCATCTAATTTAAACAAGAACCATAAAAACCACACAAGAGATCGTCAAAGCCACATAGATTACAAATGCAGATCCCTTTAATGCCTTCAACCACACGATGTGAATATAAGAAATACCATCATGCAAAATGCATCAAATTCCAGAGTTTTTACTATAAGGTAAAGACTAGGAGCTATAGATTCAGGGGACCATACACTTATAAGATCTTCTCGACATGGACAATCATCATAACCATTCAATACATTTTAACAATAAATCACATGACAACAATACACCAACCATCATACACCATATATAAACGTGGTTCACCCAAAACTTGGGCTACGTCCACAACACCCGTCGTAATATATATTATTTCATCCAAATAATAATTACATCCTGCAACTCAGCGGTTGCACTATTTACCTTCCATTACCTGGAAGTCTCTCTCGTGGAGAGCATCTTCTAACATCCAAAGTGAGAAGCCTTACCATTATTTCCCATACTTTACATATGATAATACCTATAATGTTCTCAACATACACTAAAAATAATCCAACCATAAAGGATTACAATCTTGCCATGCCGAGGCAACCACATTACACTTCCAAGGCTTCTGGCGCTACATCTACTAATGCAGAGAACTAATTTAACTTAACAATAATCATATCTATTTATATAAATCTGATAGTAATGTAAATAATCTGAGATCCATAGAACCGATCAATTTAGGCAGCCTATATATAAAAGGAAAACTTGAGATCTCCGTCAGAAATCTAATGCTGGTAATCCAACTATACTTGTAGAATTCAACCAAGGTTCAATACGTAGAATATAAAGAAATCTCATAGGACTCCCTCAGCGGTAAGTTGTGAAGTAGGGATCTAACACAAAAAGGGAAAATTCAACTTATAGTTTAAAACAAGATTCCGAGAAGTAATAGCACGGATCCTAACATCTTAACAAAATAACATCTTCAGCTTAACAAAATCGAGGCTATCTACAGAGATGTACAATCAGAACTATATCTTAGCACATCAATCATCAAGGAGTATGCAGAATATGTGGACTCCCTCAGCACTTATGAATAAAACATAGCTACAGCAAATCTTCAAGCGAGGGTATGTAGAGTATGAAAACCCCTCAGTATTTACAAAAAATATGTCTCTAAAGCAGATCACTGGCAAGAGTTTGCAGAGATTTTCCCAGTCATAAATCTGTGATGGATGTTAGTTCGCCGATGAACATATGTTAAAACTCAGAGGTCACTAAAGATATCACCAGATCGCGTCTCTAGGCTGAAGAGGTTCTGAACACTTATAAACAAAGGCAACAACCCTTCCGATCACAATTCCATGATGGGTGTTAAAGCATAGCAGATATTAGCCAGCAGATGTTAAACGCAGAGAGCCCAAAGAGAGATGACTAGTAAGATGGGAGAGTAATCATGGTTTAGTTTGGATTTCAACCGCATTTTACAGAGATCAAAGCTGGTTTTAAATTAACCAATCAATATACTTAAAAACTGTAAATTTATATAATGGTCGATTCTCTCTTGGAGAGCGATCACCCACTCTAATTAACGCCATTTTTATAAAACACAACCAATTTATATAATACTAAAAACCAATGGTCAATTCTTAAATCAACCACGCATTTAAAGAGACCTGCGTCCTCGATTAATACCTAGGTTCAAAAACTCTGCTACACTACAATGTGAAAGAGAACTTCGTAGATGTTTCGTAACTTCTAACTATCCAACCTTATATCAGCTTCAGTGGGAAACACTCTTCTTAAGCACGAATTTATTAGACAGATTCAGGTCCTCATATATTTAAATATCTATAATATAAATTTAATTAAACTTTTATCATCCCCTATACCATGTCTAACTATGGTTTCATTTTATAAAAACATGCATGCCTTTTAAGGAACACAAGAATATATAGAGGCAGTCTACCCACAGACAGTAAGTGCTTATACTCGGGCAGATAGGCCCACAGGCTCACGCACAACCTGCCCTTCCCATTACACATGGCAGTGTTTTGGCAGAATAGTCAAAAGGAAGCAAAAACAACTAAACCGCAGGGATTAAAAATACATCAACTTAAATTCACAATGATCACCCTGGTATCGCTTGACAGAAGTAGATACGGTGAAAAATCACAGAGATCAACATGCAAACAACATTACAATCCCGAATACAGGGGTCCAAGCTCAGCATTGGGCTATGCCCTCACTGGCTGGACTCTCCGTTACTCTTGCAACCCCATTTACAATGTCAAAAGCTGAGATCCGAGCTCAGAAATGGGAAACACCCTAACTGGTTGGATTCACAATTATCTTGGTAAGGTGCAACCAAAAACTAAAATAAACACAGTCAACCAAGTCAAGCCTAAGAATACAATTTCAAAAGCTGAGATCCAAGCTCAGAAATGGGCAACGCCCTAATTGGTTGGATTCGCAATTATCCTATCAAGATACAGAGATTAAGAGACTACCCGAACATCGTTCCCCACTAGGTATGAAGTCTGTGTATAAATACGCTCCAGCTTCACACGCCAAAATTTGCTTACGACTTCTTATTGTCTACACACCAGGTTCACCATCAGGATCCCTCCTCCTCCTGCGCTTACCCTCAACTATAAAATGCACATGTCCTCGGTTCCTCTCCCCACCTTCGGAAACTCTTCCGCCATCTGGAGGTTGATTCATCACCAAACTGAGTCAATACTCGCCAAATGGCCGATGCATGTTTTGTTATTTAAGAATCGGCTCCCTCTATTGATCATTGAGCCGACCAAATCCCTTAAAAATAGGTTGTAACTTCTCGTCCAAGGTTTAGATTGAGGTTGTTAACCCCGATTCGTTCAGAATCCTAAACTCACATCCTCGTCGGTTTCATCGAGCTCAACCTCCCTATGTCCAAGCTGAGCTAACACTCCCCCAACAACCAAGCCTCGAGTGTTTAATTAAGTCACCTCGTAAGCCAAGTCACTAGGTAATATTAATACATAAGGCAACACGGACAACCCACACTAGTTTAGTTATATATATATATATATATATATATATATATATATATATATAAATATAATTATAATCCGACATCTACACATATTGTATAAAAGGTAATGTCCTTTTCATACCTAGGAGTGTTAGTATCTAGGTACTTCTAAATAATAACCATGTAAGGATAATACTTAGTTTCACATATTTAAAATAAGTAAAGTATACTTTTCCTCTTACTTGAAGAGTTTGGTCCATAAATAAGTATTCATATATATACATATATAAATCACACATTATTAATGGATAACTCTTATGAATTACATGAGTGTTCATGCTCACTATTAAGTATGTAAAACACATACTCTCACATACTATTAAGTATGTAAAACACATACTCTCACATACTCTGGTATGTCTAGAAGGTTTCTTTTCAACCTTTAACACTCTCAATGTTCATATATTTCGATACATAACTTATAATCAATCTTAATTAGAAGCTAGGCTTTCTTTTATCTTAGAGAATTACTAAGTTCTCTAGCACACTCCTTTCGGAATAAGTTTAAACATATAGTAGGATAATTATTTGGAAACCATCTCATCGCTTTGTTTACGTTAGGACTTAGTTAGGTGGGCACTTAGAATCTTTATTCAACACAGGAGATATTATGAGTTTACTTCCTTCAAGTGCCTTTGGTACCAAGATGACGTGTTCTCAATCGCTCAAGTTTACAACTTAAACTTAGGTATTTAACACATCGCTTACAAGTTCTTCTGGCGGGGCCTTGGCCTTGAGCTCCTCGCCAGAAGCAATTACAATTTACATCTAATTTGTAATATACATTTATCAAACTAATAGGGAAAGGAGGGATATCACATGAATAATCTCCTAGGAAAACATCACCTTCATTATACTTTTAATATTCACAAAACCACGCCGTGTGAGGATTCCTATGAAATGAATCACCCAAGTCAATCAACCATTCATCATGATCTACATGTGTACCACCTATAAATTCCAAGTAACCATCACCTCCTTATTTTGAAAAGTTTTTTGTTTCTGTGGAAGCATCATCATTAGACCCTTTACCTTTGTCAATGTTCTTAGATCTATAATTTTTCTTAAAATGGCCAACTTTAACACATTTCCAACATGTATTTTCAAATTGTCTTGGAACTTCCTCTTATTGTCCCCATCAGTTTTTGAAGAACTAGTCATGGAAGATAGACACATGCTAAAAACTAAGAAGACTTGTGGATGAGGATAAAGTGGAGAAACACAAGAATTAAGGAATCTGCATTGAATTGTAACCATCTTGACATGGTAAAATGTTGTAGTTGATAGGGTAAAACATGATGGCTCACAAATGACCATTGAGAATGTATAAAATATCTGGATGAGCTATGGGGTCGAGGATGATGCCGATGTGTGTGAGAGAGTGTATGAGGAGGGACCAAGTAAGAGGGGTTGGGATAACATTGCAAAGCATTTTGAGGATGTTTTTCGATGCAAATGATTGCAAAATATAATAAAGATGGAAGTTGTGTTGCCGCCTTTAAAATTTTATTTGCGCAAGAATTTTTTCTATTTTAGTAATGTTGTAGCTTAGATCTATTTGAACTGTGATGTTAATGAATGTTTAATTCCAACTGATTATTTGCGTAAGAGTGTGACTAGTAAAATGTGTAATATATTTTCTAAACTATCCATTCACTAGTCTCCCTCACTTGACATTGGTTAGGATGCACCTCAGGTGAGACCTTCTTCCCTTTGGAAAGGATTGAAAATGTTGATTCTCTAGTAGACTACATCATGACTTTGTTATCCTATTGTGCAATAACTCTAGTCTCCCTTTTTGTGACAACAAATGATTCCATTTTCAAGACCTAGATTTAAACAGGGACTTTCTAGCTAAATGGATGGAATAATCCATACAAGTTTGATCCAAGATTGGTGGGAAAAGCGATTTGAAGATTTGTGTTACAAGAAGCCCAATTACTGAATTGAAACCCAGTAAGGTATAAAGAATTTGTGATGTATGGGGGACCAAAGTGCGATCAATATGAGGTCCTCTCGTGTGAGTTTCTTGTAAATTTATGTTGATATGTCCATGAAAAATGGGAAACAAAGACAAGAAAAACACACAACAAATAATATGAATAATTGTTGATCCATATTTCTCATTCACATATGTACATAGAAATACATTCAAAATTGATTCACATTCTAAGGTGTCTCTTCGACTCCGGATGGTTGTTCCTATTCATGACTCTTGCTCTTCATTCCACGTGAATAGTAAATATAATAATACAATAATAATATTAAACCTAAAGGACTAATGTTTCTAACATTCCCCCCCTTAAATTGAAGGGGTGTATATGTGTCTAAGTAGAGAGATGAAAAATTGGAAGTGGATAGCTGTCAAAGGCTGAACATCTCCGACTTGACAATCCAAATTTGTGAAGTAAGCTAGTAGAAGTTGAAGTATTATACTAGTGGTGAAGATAAGGTGCTCTCTAAAACTGGTCATTTTGGGATGACCACAAACGAATTGGTTAGTAGAAGATGATGTCTTCTACTAAATGGTTGTTTAAATATGACCACAAATTCTAAAAATTGGCAATAAATATGGTTATGACTTAGTAGTTCCCTCTCAAAATTGGCTCTAACTTTCGTTCTCGATCAACATTTCTAATTGGAAATTGTTTCTATGGATCAACAAATCCCTTTGGGAAAAGGTGGTTTAAGGAAGACCACAAAACAAATCATGCTCACGTGGAACATGGCTTCGACTTTGGCTCTGGCTGCAACTCTAACTCTGGCTAGGTGGCTCTATATCGAGGCTCTGGAAACTGGCACAAGGTTCTCTCTATGTCTTTGGAATTGGTTCAAGATCGCTTGTTCCTGCTCGCTTGTTTCTAACCATCATTCACTCCCCCCTGTTAAGAACAAGGTGAGGAGAAACAAATCTCTCAACTACAAGATGTGTCGTTACTCTATGAAAAACACTTTGGTATGACATATATATATATATATATATATTCTTAGTTGTTGATGACCATTTCTAAGAAGCAATCCACCCATAGTGAATCTTCTCTCTTATAAGTTTCTTCAAAATGAAGCATCTATCTCAAGAGTGGGTATACTTTCCACAATGCTTACAAGGGTAAAGATAAAAAAAATGATCTTTCATATGGCCAACTTGATCACCATGCTAGCATTTTGAACTTTGAACTAGAGTAGATGAATATGAACTTTCTTTTAAGAAACTAGTGTTGGATTGGCTTGGGGTAATTAGGAATGTGAAATGTCACTTCCTTGTCATATCCAAGACCGGTTTTTTGCTTGTGTACAACTTCTTCCCAAGGCCTAATGATGGGATTGAGAAGTGCAAGTTGAACATGTGTATGGAAAACATAATCTTCTGTTCATTTTTCTTCTGAAGTGGAGGCAATGATTTGATTATGTGCTTCTGAAGTAGCACCATTAAGTGCAAACTACTAAAAGGAATCACAAAGAAGATTGTGTTGAACACGAACAAGTTCAAAATGTATTTCGACTTGTTGGAGCTGGGAATCAAGTTGTAGAAACTCATGTGTGCCTTGTGAATCTTGTACAAAATTTCTAATATTAGTGGGATTTGTCTTGACGACCATGACAATGTTGTTGACAGAAGAGAGAAGTAAAGTGTTCAATAACTCTACTAAACCATTGATTTGATCCATTGATAAATTGTGAGTGAAGACTCACTCAAATAAAGAAGAGATTCTTGCAACTTCACTTTTTCACCAATAGAATCAACAATTGAAGTCTCAAACTCAACATCTAGAGGGTGTCGGCTTCTCTGTTGTCACATATCTAGGCCTTTGGACTTGTGTGTACTAAAATGCAATTGCCAACCTCCTCTACTCAAAATTCTCTTGGTTCTTTGATGTAACTTTGATGTGATGCAAAAGGAAAAATACAATTGTACTTAGATGCAATTTCCTTCAAAGATAGGTCTCCAAGAAAAATTAGTGGAAAATCATAGCACCATAATTCATTGCCAACATTGCACTCTTTTCAATGTGCACTCCCAACACTTGGACCAAAGTTTCAAATCCAACATATATCAACTAGGTATCAAATATGAGTGTTGATGTCACTCATGGCCAATATACTCTGCTTTCCAACAAAAAAATATTCAAAGGAGAAAATCATCTCTATAAATCCACATATAGTTTCAAAACAGGACCAAAGTAGATTTTGGCATGGTGGCCTTAGGAATTTTCAAAAATGGTACTCAATCCCTCAATTTCAATCCATTAACATTATTCTCACATAAATACACTAGCTATCTATACTATTGCTACAAGATTGGATTTTTATGTTTCCAACGCTTTTATATGCTCATGCCTATCCGAGTGTGGCTCACAAGTGAGTGCATCTTCAAATGCTTTGCAATATGCAATAAACAAACAAGTACTGCACTACACCAATCTCTGCAGAAATATTCAAAGAAGTTTACATTATGTGTAGGTCTAAGTCTTTGCAAAATAGTTTTACAATACAATCTTTGACAATAATCTCTAAAACAATGTAATCTCTGCAAGTATACCACTTGATGTTTTTCCAAATTGCAATGAACTCTCTACAATACAATCTCTGTTATCCAACATGAGCTACGTACTGCCTACAAAAACCTTTTTAAACACTATAATGTTAACCAAATTTAGGGTTCTGAAAATTCTCGAGAGAGCCCACGTTTAGAAAAGAACCATGCAGAGATAGCATACCACGATTATAATACTTCGCCTACGCAGGTTCATAAGAGGTATGAGGTGGAAATTTAGCAAACAAGTATCGTGAATGGTTTGGAGTGTCTCTACTCAGTAAAGATGCATGCACAAATCAAGAATGGTAGTATTCGACTCACCCTTTAGAACTGTAACCATCTCCATCTGCACGATAACCAACTCGAGTGTGGCATTGCTCACTAGTGTGTAATATAATGAGTCACTCACACAGGTGGAGAGGGAACTATAGAGTGGTCACGCGATCTCGGGCGGCAGTAAATCCACTTCCACGCAGAGGAAACAATAACTCCGTAGTATTCAACGATATCAATAGCACATCACCAATAACTAAATAAGATTTCAATGCACCAGTCTTCAACACATTGCTCGATGGAGGAGTTCGTAGTTCTAAGAGAGAGATTTACCTTTATCTTTCACGTAGAGTCTAATGCTCTAATCTAAAAGACTCCAATGATGGCACAAGAACTGAAACGTGAAGACTAAAATCGAGCCTTAGTTTGAAGTTGAGGAAGCTGGAAGAGAAACCAGAGGATCGAGATGACGGGAAACGAAACATTGTCCATGTTGCACAGTGTAGTAGCTATGGACATTCACAGCTAGAAACTATGGACGTTCACAGCCGGATAACACTAGGGAATTAGTTTCAAATCTATTTAATGGATTTTCTTATATATAACACGGTATATTCCAATTGTGACTAATATACTTGCTTCAAACAAATGCAACCCTTGGTGGCAGTATTTCGTAGAAGGAATACAATGATGGCGATGGGAATGTCACAAAAGAGCAGCTGGGTTGAGGCACCAAACTAACCCATGAATGGAAAAAATCTAGTGAAAGTTGCAGACTACATGAGCAAAATAGGGTTTACCGGATCGCATAATTCAGATGGAAGTGATGGAGAGCAGGTTGTGGACAGGGAACTCACGAATACGACGTAGAAAACGTAGAGACTAATGATGATAAGCAAGTGGATGTGGGCCTTGAGGTTGTTTGCAGTCACATAGAGCATGCAAACCACAGATAGAAAGTTGTGGACTAGAACACAGATAGATACAAGTCGCAGCTATGGTTTAGCTGGTGAACAGGCCGCAACAAAGGGAATGGATTGGTCAAAAGTGAATTTACAGGCAGGGATAATACGCAAGTATACCAATACTCAGAGGCACATAGAGTGAGTTTCCACACATATGAAAAAATAATTCCTCACATGCAATTGAGCAACTAATCATGCATGGGAGGTGGTCACAAAGAATCAAAATTCTCAAATGATAGCCCTCAGTGGAGATGTTGTTGATCGAGCTGCACAAAGCTGAGTAGAATGAAACATAGTTTCCGGTAATTATTAAATGAAAAACAAAAAGGAATCTGTGTCAAGGAGAGAACCCTAGCCAACAAACCCAAAATGGAGTCTCATGCAAAGGAAAACACCCAGCACTCAGAGATAAGAGTAACGTATGGCTTGCTAAAATGAGAAAGCAATGTAGACACAATACGTAGGGACATAACAGAAATGCAAAGGAATTTGGTAGTGTGGAGGACAGAGGAGATGGCTGCAGGAGATGGCTGCAGGTTTGGCAATACTAAGTAGGAAGACTCACAAGTTAACAAGGATTCTAAGCTTAGGCCACAATGCTCAAAGTGCCTCTAATATCACTGTTGGGATGCCTAGGAACAATGGGAAACAAACACAAGAACTACATACATCAAATAAGATGAACAATAATTAATCTATATTTCTCATTCTTGTATGTATATATAAATTCTTGTATGTATATATAAATACATTTAGAATAACCCTTGGATTCACATCCAAGCATCTCTTAGACTCTCAATGGTTGTTCCTATTCACTATGATTCTTGCTATTCATTTCACGTGAAAAGTAAACACAATAATACAGCAATAATATTAACCCGCAAGGATTAATGTTTCCAATAATTTAATCAAGTGGTTAAAACGGCTTAGACTACCAAGACTGGCATAAGAACAGTTCAATGCACTATAGTAGACCTAGAATCCTTAACTAAACTAGACCATAAATTGGATTGAGAAGTTGAATTTTGGGTGGAAACTACTATTAATGGATATATAGTAGAATTTACTATAGAAAACAACCAATCCTTTTAAAAAGAGGACGTAGATCTTAAAAGGGAGTTAGACTAAGATGGATAAAAGAGATAAAGAGATACCTCTGTGGATAAAAGTCTATCTAGTAGAAGCAGGAATTCTACCTTTTGATCCTAACCCTATGGATGAGTAAATAATTGTGTTATAGTCCAGAGTGGCCAATAATGAGGCAAGAAGTTGTGGGAGGTGAGAAAGATTTGAGGAATGGAGGAATATTGAAGGTAATGCAAGAGCTAATCGAGCTTCCAAGAGGTAGGCCATTTGAGAAAAGTGGTGGAAAACCAAGATAAAGACTACAAAGAGGAAGAGTGATTAGTTTTAGAAAGATTTGTGTGAAGGATATGATGAGGAGAGGATACATGATTTACGGAAAGTGATGAGATGAGGTGAGCTGACCAACACTTGGTTAAAAGAGAGAGGGATAGAAGTGGAAGATATCTCATCCACAGGAATTTGGGGAGAAAAGACATCAATAGGGGTTGAAGGAATAAAAAGAGAGGTTATTGAGAGGAATTTTGTTGAAGCTTCAAGAGGAGGAACGATGCAAATTGACCTTTCAGAACTAGTATTGGAAGAAGTTATGGAACATCGAGAACTATGTGGCCCAACCGAAAATGGAGGAAGTGCAGTGAGTGAACACCGCATAATTGAGGAAGTGATATGTGGAAGTATCAAAACTAGATCAATTCTGGCTTCTGCACATGCATCTACATCTCATATGATATTTTATTTTCCCAATACTATCCCAAGTTTTCCTTGGTACTTAAATGTTGTAAATAACTCTAATAGTGGAACAATAGTAATCAAAATTATCTACATAGTACTATTAGATCTAGTGTAGTAATTGGGAAGCAAAGTATTGTAGCCAGTAAGTACCAGTAGTTGGGTCAAACATAGTCTATATCCAATAGACCATCTTTGGTTTGAGTCTCGATTTTGTTGTAGGTTCCTCTTGTTCTATGGCTTCTAGTAAGGTATTCATTGGAGTTCTATTGGTCATTTTAATCTTTTCAAGTTTCTCTTTCAATTTTCTTTTCTACAATTTCAACCTTTTATTATCCCTTAATACTGCTTGATAATTGAGATCCTTAAATTGAAATGGATTAAATATTGGATATTTCATAGGCTTAACTTGGATATGTCGTTTGATCAATTTGGGCCTCATAGCTAGAATGTCTTCTTTAACAACATTATCCACTTGATTGATGTCCCATATAGGCTTTTTTTGGAATTTGTTTCTCCATTGTGTCATCATCTTCTTTAACAACATTATCCACTTGATTAATGTCCCATATAAGTTTTTTTTGGAATTTGTTTCTCCATTGTGTCATCATTGTCACAGGAAGAGATAGATATATAGGATTCATGGTTTGATTATGTATCCATGTAAACTTTATATATATTCCACCTGTAGATATAGATTAAGTCATGTAAGGAGATTTAGTAGGAATAGCATCCCTTTCTTCTTCTTGTGAATATGTAGCCAATATTTCATGAGGGAATTCTGTATCCATTTCTCGAAATGGCCCAAGTGTTGTTGGTATCACAAATCCATGGCATTGGCATTTACATGGTGAGTAAGGTAATAAAACCCTAGATAGAAATGTTTCTCAATTAACATTTATATTCCTTAATTCAAAACTAAGTATCATTTTAACCAAACCCTCATGGCATAATCCAGACTTTGGGTTTTCTCATTTCTAGATGGCGATGGCCATTTTTGTTAAACCTTTGAGAGAAAACTAGGGTAAGTTGAGAGACTCCCTATTCTTTATATGCATCATGATTTAGATATGGTAGTGATACAAACAACTTAACTTACCTTCGCAGGTGATGAACTTCTTATTGATCAAAGAAACATCATCCCAAAGTGAGGCTAATAAATCTCGATAAGGTCCCCTCCTCAAATAAAGATTAGAATATGATACCTTTAATAATGGGGGCCAAATATTAGTTGTTAATTTGAAATGATTCGACCATAACTCTCCTTCTATTGGTAACCCCATGGTTTAGCTTATTGTATCTTCATTGATAACAAAGGTTAAGCCATGAATCATTTTTTTCCCATTGAAAGAGTGAGCAAAATCCATATAACTCTCATGATCAGACCAATGAAAATGATCTAATAATTCTAGCAACCCTACCTCAACAAAGATTTCCATGGCTGTCGAATGCTTCCGAATTTTGTCAATATCATCGGGCTTTATTCATCGAATTTACCCTCCCATAATTAACGCCCAACTTGAACCCTTTCATTGGTTGTATAATCGAATCCATAGGATTTCTCAAAGCTCACATCAGATGACAATCAGCATAGAGAAGGGAATCGAAGCCTTGGTTCCAATGGTGGCAAGATTTCAAAAATTCAATTGTAATGATTTAACAACCATCAATTCAAATGATCTTGTAGCATGGAAAAAAAAATTAATGATGAGTTTCATATAAGGTTACTATCCATTGATAAAGTTTGCAGAGACAGACAATAGAGTAGAAACATAAACGGGCATATTGATTTCCTTCTCATTATTAAGCACACATATATATAGTTTAACATAAGACCAAAACCACTGGCTAATACTATGGGCCAGTGTAAACCATGGGTCAACAAATGACCTAACTCAACTAACTTAGGACCATTGACTAAACTAACTAACCAACTTAGGACCATTGAGATTACAACTCTTAACACACCTCCTTAATCTTAAGTGGGATGGTGTGCTTAGCACTATCAATGTCTAAGTGTTGTGCCTGCTGGTCTATGTCTCAACTAGGCATACATTTCATTCAAATAAACTTAAGCTTTACTTTCTTCCTTAATGTGTACTTGGATCACTTCTTCTTTGTCTTCTTGAACTTGATGCTAAGTAGGTGTTCTTCAGCACATTCTTTGTCTTTTGCACAATAAACAGTGTTATTACTTTTCATTGTTCCTGGAATATAGTGCAAGTCTTCTTCTTCTTCTGTTTCTTCGGTTTCTTCTTCTTCTATTTCAACATATTGTATGTTGCTATCCATTTTACCTGCACATTAAAAAAAATTGTCATACGCCATACGCTCTGATACCATGATAAAGTTTGCAGAGACAGAGAATAGAGTAGAAACATAAATGGGCATATTGATTGCCTTCTCATTATTAAGCACACATATATATAGTTTAACATAAGACCAAAACCACTGGCTAATACTATGGGCCAGTGTAAACCATGGGTCAACAAATGACCTAACTCAACTAACTTAGGACCATTGACTCTTGAACTAACTAACCAACTTAGGACCATTGAGATTACAACTCTTAACATTCATACCTTTGGAATGATTACTTTGTATGGAATATATGGAGAGGGAAAAGACCAAAGATTTATCAATTATATGCAAGGATCCTGACAATTATAAGTTTATGGATCATATGCTCCAGTTTGGCTTGGTTATATTATGCTTCATATTTTTTCTTTAGGTTTTAAATTTAAGCATTAACTGTTTAAGCTTGAAAACTTATGGGAAAATGAGAATCATAAGTAAAACCCTATTATTTAGATAGAATTGGAAACTAGAGAATCCATTAGATATTGAAATAGGTGTTCCAATTGATTTCAAATATTTCCAAGTTCAAAAAATAATTATGAAAATGGTTTAGAATCCACTTAAAACCTCGTAAGAACCCACTTGAATCCAAAATTCCATACTTGTTCTTCTTGCAAAAATTGATCCTTAAACAATCAACTAGTTGTAAAAATAAGTGTCATGAATAGAGGTTGATCCAACTATAGAGTTTGAACAAAATCATTTTGTTGGTTGAGAAAAGAGGTATTGGATGACTATGAACCATCATGAAAATTATCACATCTTATTCCATTGATGTGTTGTTGGCTTGTAACTGCAAAGTTGAAGAAATTGCAATTTCCTTTGTGTCCATCAAAATTATTTAGGCTATTATGTAACTGAAGTGTGATTTTGTATCCCATGTAATTTTGTCCTTATATTATACTATGAATAACAATTGTAGAGTAGCATGTTGAAAATTCAGTTAGTGAAACATACAAATATTTTTTCTTTTTTCCCCTCAAACTTCGCCTACCAATAAACTAGTTTGCAAGCAAAATTTGTCCAATTATGCCTCTAATAGGTTTTCACAGTTGGATTTATTTAGGCCTAGTGGAATAGGGTAGGATCTAGTTTTCTAGCACCACTACATCTAGGAGTGCTTGTAAATAGGTTTTCACTACTTGATTATGTCATTTTTTTATCTTTTATATTTTTTACAAACATCCAATTCTATGCACTAACATAAAATTAAGGAGGAAGTAGGGAGAGGGAGAGTAACCACCTTTATCACAACCTAAAACTTTGACAAATTGATCAAATGTTGAACAAATTCTTCTTGAGACAATGGCTTCTTGTACAACGTCAATCGATGTCCATTAATCATAAGTTAAGTTGTATCTCTGTCAATAATTCGTAATGTCATGGAGCCATTTCCATAAACAATGTCCACTTCATATGGTCCCATCCAATAGGTGTGGAGTTTAACCTTAAAATACTTGTACCATGAGTCAAATAAAAGAGCCTAGTCTCCCTATTTAGATAACTTCTTATTGATAATTCTATCATGTCATTTATCTCTTTACTATTGAATGAGAGAATTTTTTTGTAAGGAATTTTGATGAATCTCATCAAGCTCATTAATTTGATTCAATCTATTTTATTGAGCTTCGGATAGATCCATTCCTACTTGTAATGTAGTCCTTAAAGTCTTCATTTCAAATTCAATGGGAAATACTACATGCTTACTATGCATAGGCTCATAGGGAGTGAAGCATGTGGTACTTCACCAAGTAGTACGATAAACATAGAGAGCTTTAGGAAGTCTATTGGTCCAATATTTGAGATGTAATTGTATGCTCTTGGTGAGTATGGCCTTGAGAACCCTATTGGTGACTTCCACTTGTTCATTGTCTTGTGGGTGGTATGGAGTGGAATTTCTATGTTTTATTTTTTATTGCATAGTGATAGATTTAGTCACATAGTAAATGCATACCATGATATGCACTTTCTTCTTTGGTGGTGGATTTATTGGATTAAAAAATAGAGAGGTCACCTTTCAAAAGGTTCTATAAATACCTGAGGTTGGAGTGGCATCTCATATTATTGAACTGGCCTTCCCGTTCTTTGACATTCATCACAACTTCTAACATACTTTTTGCATCCTTAAATATCATAGACCAATAATATCCAAGGTGTAGCACTTTGTTAGTTGTTCTCTTGTAAGTACAATGTCCTACATAGGGTTCATCATGGAAGTATTTAAGGATTTCATATACCTCATGTTTACAAACACAACATTGGATGACACAATCAGGTCTTGTGTGAAATAGGTGGCCTTAAACCCATGAATGTGCTCAGAATCCAATTCTGTTTGGACATAAATATATGCCATATTGTTTCTGATGTATTTCTGAAATTTCAGATCCTCAGGGTCTGAAACTTTGGCCTGTGGTATACTGAACTGACATCTTTCCACCCCCATAGATCTGATCTCAAATGGAATCTCTAAGAGAGAGATAGGCCAAGTGTCGCAATGTGACCTTTTTATGGGATGAAATAGTATAGTGAACTTGTACGGAGTTCCACGTGTCACTGTTTCAACTTCAACCTCTAAAAGCTAGACCTGTGAAACTACAGTCTGTTCCCTAACTGCCACTTTTTACAAAATTCCATTTGGAGCTTTCTAGCTTGAGATATGACTTTTTTTCCCAGGTCACCTGTTTAGGACTGCATTCTGAAAGAGGCAGAAACCCTAACTTGTACGGATCATATCTCACAAAGTACAATGAATATAAGGTTGTCCTTCAGAAACAAGGTGAATGGACATTTCATCTTCGACCCGTAAACGTTTTAGATCCTGAACCTTCTCCAAAACTGAGTTATAGTGAAATTTCCATGATGACTGGTTTTTACTATACCAAGCCATAACTTCCAATTTGTCGCAAGTGCAACAAGTGTTATAAATGCCATACCATGCCTTGCTTCAGGCTAGCACTGATACCATGTTAGTTTTTCATCATTTAATTCAATATGATCTAGGATTTTAACTAAGAGAACAACATGTACAACATATCAAACATAAGAGAAAAGAGACACAAAGCATTTCACCGAGGAAAACCAAGAAGGTGAAAAACCCCGCAACTTCCTCAGAGATAGAATAAGCATCAATACAAAGATCACCAAGATGAATCCCCAAAAGATAAATGTCTGCAGCAGATACTCCTCCTCCACTTGTGTGCACTCCTCCTCTCTCTCACTAATGTGAAGTGAGTGAATGAGTGAATGTGTCAAATGAGAGAGTCACACTCTATATTTATACTTTTACTTTCACTTGACCTTTACCCAACTACGTCAGCTCCAACTTAACCACTTAACATAATGCTAACGGGTACGAACCCACTAGGGTGGTCTAATAACCCTTTAACCCACATGACTCATACAAGGACGACCCAACCAAGGTGGTCTAATAACCCATCAAGTATAAGTTACGACACTTACAATATAACTTGCGACACTTGCAAGTACAAATGACGACACTTCCAATCGGGGGAATAATACATCTCTATTGGGGATACAATACAGTACAAATGTAATACATACAATATACAAGTGAATATCTTCTGAAGTTACAAATACATCAACATATGTTTCTATCTTGTTTAAATTTAATGCTTTGTCACTTGTGGCATTTATTTTTACTGATCATCTTTTTTTATTTTGTACAAAGTTTTTGAAATTAGACAACACTTTAAGTAACACCTTTTGAATTCAAATTATACAACACTTTAAGTAATACATATTATGTGAATGTACATTAGATTGGGTCCAATCATTGATCATTTGTAAACATCACCTGCATTTTTTTTCTTTCTCACTCTTCTTGTTGTTTTAATATTTTGTTCAGAGCAAATAAATTATATTGTTTTTCATTACTTAATGTTTAAAATATGCATGTCTTAATATCTTGATCAAATTTTGGGAATATCAACCAAGAGAAATTAAGATTCCAAGTAAAAGTCTAAGCAAACATCAACATAAATGCTACTATCCTTACATACACCAAAACAAAAAGTCTAGGAACATATCCTTGCTCTTCATGTTATATTGTGTATAACATAAGCTACACTGGAACTGAAATTAGCATTCTTGTTTTATGGTTTGACAAACAAATACAAGTGTGTTAATTTCTCTTGGGACATTGTTTCTACCTCAGAAATTGCTACTTTTCTTGGACATGCTAAATGTTTATAGATATGGGTTCTCTTCTATATTTCACTGAATGTTTAAAAGATTGATTTTTTTATGACATGTTTTTCTGTACTAAATTTCTTTAAGTTACTCTTAGTTCAAGACAAATGTCAATCATCTAGTCTCCAAACTGGTATCCAAACTCAAACATTATCAAGAGATACAATCATAATTAAGTTTGTCACACTTGGACTCAGGAATGACTTTGCAAGACAACCCATCATGATTGACTCAACAACTGGAAAAATTAGGCACCAAACTTGGCTCAGTCAATGATGTTATTCTTCAATGAGATGTATGTTACTCCAACAACTCTATGAAGCTATTCTTTAGAGCAAGATTTTGTCTTCCTGGGTTTTGATGCAACCTCTCCTAAGAAAGAGGGTAGTGCCATCGTTAGGCTTGTTGTTAAATCCTCCTTGACTTGTATCTCCAAAGCATATCCTTTTCTTGCAGTTTGGCCTAGTGTTAAATTCTTCTCATTTCCATAGCACAACCCTTTTATGTGTTTAGAATTTTTAATGAGATCTCTCTAACATTGGTAAAAATATTTCCAATAGAGCTATGATTTGTAGGATTAAGTGTGTGTGGCCTTCCAAGAATAATTTATATACTTTGATCAAGATGGGGAAAAATTTGGATTACTTGGAAATAGGAAAAGTTCGATGAGCTTGGATCCACTCTCAAATATCTTGAAACAATTAATGGTAATGTTAAAAATTAAGTAATGTCAAACCTAGTCAAACTCCAGTAAAACCAAGTCAAAATAGGTGCATTTAGACAAGAAAGTGCATTGTGCAGATGTTGGTATGGCTTGGTAATGTGTTTTTGTTTGTACACAACATGTTTCCCACATGTGCAAAGTGTTTGTAGGGATGGAAACATGCTTCCATGTTGTACCACACATGTTTCCTCATTCTCATCCCAAAACAAACATGGTGTGGCCCTTATTTTGGTGTTTCTTGCAACTTAGGTATCCGCAATAAACAAGATGCTATTAAAATGAACACACTAGGTTGTTAACAATCCTTTTTTTTTTATAGCTTGGGTATCCAACTCTTAGAGTTATTTTTTGCTTTTTCCGATTTGATTGGCTCATGATCATTTCCTTCTTTTGGTGTCTTTTGTATCTTTCTTACTTGGACACCATTTTAGAATTTAGTGGTGTAATTTCTGATTTTAGGAAAATACTAAAGTCTCCAATCCATGCAATTTTGTTTTAGACGTGTTTTCTATTCCTACATTCCCTTCCAAAAAGTCTACTGTTAACATATTTCTCTTGTCCATTTTTTCCATTGTACCTCCAATATCTTCCTTAGGTATTCAATGTTTAGAGGTTAGAAAAAATCACAAGAGTCCTATACGCTTCACATAAGCATATTTAATGTGTCTAATATCCATACCAGTATTCAACAGTCATGCAATCTGCCTTAGCCTTATTTTTTGTAGCAACATGAGTGAGATATAGGGAAGTTTAATTTCTCACTTTATTGTTGGCATATGCTTCATAGTTATTCCACTACCACACTAGAAAAATTATTTTCACTACTGCCCCAATAAGCCTGAAGATGGCAGTACCTTTCCTTTTGAAATAACAACTTATTTATCAGAAAGGGTTGTTAACATGCCTTTGAAGCTCTCAAAATTCCCATTCATTATGGGGTGTAACTATTGAAAAATATAGCTCAAACAAGAACTTCCACTCTTTCCTTTTACCAATGTGTTAAAGTCATGGATTCAAGATGAATTTGGAAGCTTGTGGTCACTAGAAATTTAGTTATAATCATAAGATACATGTTTAGATCCTCATATCCTTAAGAGGGTAAGCCTTCCAACATCATCGGAAGGATTAAAAAAGAGATACGTCGATTTGATTAGGTAAATTTCTTCCATGTTTTAAGAGTTAACAATAGCTAGGCTAATTGTTTAGCCAATGAGGCTTCTTTCCTTTACTGTGGAATTATCAGGAAAAAGGGGAGCTTATGCTATACACCAATTCCTTAATTTATTTTATAATGATAAGTATATTTCTGAAGATATCTATTCCATTACCCTTTTTGAATGATATACTATCTATTTCTAAAGACAAGTGGCATAATGATGTATATTTTCATGGTCATTCATCAAATGTTTGGATGGTGCTCTGGATCTAGCCCCTTGCTACTTGGATTTGGCTCCATTTAATTCATTTGATGCTTGAATGTATTCGAACTAACTCAAATTGTGATTTAGTCTATGGTATAGCTATTGAGTCCAATTGCAATATTTGGAAGATAGTGTGGTTTTAAGATGTGAATGGTGCATTGGGTGATATACTATTGGACACTAGTCATTGGATGTTGTCCCACATTTGGATCCATTTAATTCATTTGATGCTTGAATGTATTACAACTAACTTAGCTTGTGATTTACTCTATGGTCTAGCTATTGATTCCAATTGAAGTGTTTGGAAGATAGTGTGGTTTTAAGATGTGAATGGTGCATTGGGTGCTATACTATTGGACACTAGTCATTGGATTTTTTCCCACATTTGCCTTGGGTGTGGGACAAAGTCCTATTGTTGTTTTGATGTGCACCTGAATTCTCAAATAAAAGGAAAACGAGATATGCAACACATTTTACAGTTTTCTTTGTTTGGAATATTTTCTAAAAATGTTGTTTTGACCTTGTTAAATTTTAGAAGCATGAAATGTATGTTAGGAGAGGAACAAAGTTCTTTCCATAGAAACAAGTATTTTTATCTTTTACTGCTGCAATATTTTTTCCTAGTAATCCTAGGAATGGATTGTCTTTTGTTAGCTATTGGTAGTTGTCACTTTGTTAATACTGTTGTGAGCAACTCTTGTGAATATATTATGCAAGTAGTGAGTTGGTATTGTCTTCTCAATATTTTCATTGCATTGTCTAGTTTCTACAATGAAGCTTGAGAAAAGAAAGTTAGAGGATGATCTCACACAGCTAAAACTAAGTTTCTCTACTCTCAAAGCAGACCTTGGAACAATCAATTAAAAAAAATTGTATCTTAATTTGTTGTTTTTTTACTCTCTTCCTTTTAATCACAATTAGTGTTCACTACATTTTCTATTTCTTCTGGCCCATTGATTGCTTACCAGATTATGTTAAGTGCATAACTAAGATATTCTTGTATCTAGAAACTTATAATGGTACATGATGAGGATTTAGAGGCATTTTGTATTACTAGAGAAGAGAAATCAAAGATTTCTAATAAGATAGACAAACTTAAGAATGAAATTTCAACTTCAAATGACCAAGTGTGCAAACTTTTTTATGTTTCTTTTTTTCTTTCTATGCTAGTGATATTACATATCATAAGAGTTTGATTTGTGATGATTTTAGATTCCCATTTTGACAATCACGTCAACTTACTTTTTCCTTTTCTTTCTAAATCAAGTCTTTAAATGATATCAACAAATGACTAATAGAATGTAAGACGTCTTCAAGTGTACAACAACAAGTTGAAGACTAATGTTATTGCTGCTACAGAAGAGAATATGAAGACAGAAAGGAAAAATTGTTATTGTAGAAACTCTTACCGTTGTATGGGGTAGTATTGTTGACTTCTAGACACAACTAAATAGTTCTAAGGCAATTATATTACAAGTCTAATCATTTTTTCTAGGCAAGTTATGATATTGTGAAATTCATTTACCTTTTTATGTAATGCTTGAAGCCAACTTAAACTAATTGCATTTCATATAATCCAATAGAAATTGCTTATGTGCCATTGTGTAGATGACTCTTCATATAAGAATGTTGATTAACACTCTTCTTACTCTATCAGGAATCCCTTCTTGAAGGAACAAAATAATGGAATGCCTTGAATGAAGAGCTAGAGAGGGTGCATGAAGAAATTCAGCATGTTATGAGACATGGATCATTGCATGAGCCAAATCCAAGATCTCCCAGAAGAGGATGAAAGGTTTAAATAATTCACAAGAAAATCAACATGTGAACTTCGTATCCTTAATATCGAAGCAACTGCACTCGAGGTAAACATTAGAGAAGATCCCTTTTCACTCAAAACCATAAGTGATCTCCTTTAATATTTAATTGAGCTGCTACAGAATTTGGTAAATGATGTTGTAATATATGTATTCACTTGGATGTATTCTATATATGTTTATATATTTCAAATCTAAATGATATTATGTGTTAGGGCATTGTTTGTAGGAAAGATTTATGTCTCAACCCAATCATATCAAATCCTTGCATCAACAACTTCCCCTTAGTTCCCAAAAAATTCATACTTGAACCAATTTGGCCCAATTCAACTAAACTAACCCCATTTACAGGTGACATTTGGTCCAATTGAACTAACCCCATTGGGCATCACACCCAATCTTCCACTCTTGGATTACAATTCTCAAATTGTTTTGTGTAAGAAACAAAAGAAAATATAAATAAATGATGTTTTTCTAAACTCTCCATACTCATCTAAGATGCAAGAACGATATTAGGCATTGATGAAGTAAATATAAAATGGCTCCCACAAGGATGAAGGAATCTACAAGGTGGTATATTAAGCTTGGTGAAAGAGTACAACATGGGATGATAACATGCTGATTGTAGCCAGAGAATTTGTCCCTAGTTGGGTATCATATGTGTTATTTTGACCCTACTGGAGGAACCTTTCTTGAGAATTTATGGTACAGATTTAGATTTGTATGAGTTGAGATCTGTATGTGCTAACTAGGGCTCCATACTTGGGGATATTCCATACACTCTAATCATGTTTTCTTTTTCACATATGGATGAGGATCACACCACCCATTATTAGAATGCTTTGGTGTTCGAGATGTCATGAGTAGGTGCCATTTTTTTACATTGTTTATTGACATAAGAGGCTATGAATATTTTTTTATATTGTTTATAGACATATGAGGCAGGTACTGAGAAACTATGCTACTTATCCCAATTGTTTAGTAAAATATTCACCAAGACTTTACAAAGTTTTATAATTTAATTAAAGTTTTATAATTTAGAATTTACAAAGTTTCAATGTCTAATTCTTTGAAGGGTGCTAGCTCAATGGAAGAGAACCTGCTTTACAAGTAGGAGGTTGGTGGTTTGATTCCATCGTGCCCTCAAATTCATAGGGAATCGTGACGATCACTATATGTTCCTAAATATGTATCAATAGTGAGGGTTGTTAAAAAGACATCATCAAAAGTCATTTTATATATATGAAATGGTGATGGTCAACGAACATCGTCTTATATATGCTTCAATAGTGAGGGACATGAAAGTTCCATCACCATAAATCACTATTGTTCATAAATGGTAACGGTCACTATCCGTAATTATAATCATTATTCATGACTGACCTTGAATGTAACCACATCACGTATGCTTTTCGTGACATGGCCTTTGGAAAGTTCAATTTTTGGTGATTGAGACTCTTTTGACCATCACCAATGAGATTATGGTGACATTTTTCACCCTCACCAAAATATGCAATGGTGACGGTCAACGAACGTTACCATAACAATAGTGAGGGCCATGAAAGGTCCATCACCATAAATCATTGTTTTTCATATGAAATGGTGATGGTCCCTATCCGTCATTATAATCATTATTCATGATGGACCTTGAATGTCACCACATCACCTATACTTTTGGTGATGAGGCCTTTGGCGACGTTCAGTTTTTGGTAACAAACACTCTTTTGACCCTCACCATTGAGCTTATGGTGACCTTTTTCGACCCTCACCAATGATCATTTTTGTTGTAGCGTCAGCGTAGTTTGACATCCAAAATTAATAATAAGGCCCAAAAAACAAATTCCAAAGCATTGAAAAGGGTCTAATATTTGTCTTATTAATGTTTATGCAGATATTGGCCACCAAAATGGTCCAAGGGAAGGATCGTGAACACGAACTAGAATATGCACAAGAGAAAAACGACTCACGCTCCATCAATGCTTTGTGGGGGTGTGGACTGCTTAATTGTTTTCATGTCCAAGGTATGAGGGCCCAAGTACAGTTACTTGATTAGTTGATCAAGTTATGGGACCCAAATCAATATCTCTTCAGCGTAGGTGCTCATATACTTACCTTGGATGTGGAGGACATCTATTTTTTGACGGGGTTGTCGAGATGTGGTGCCCATGTATCACTATCTAGACCTCAGGGTAGTGACCAATCTACTGAGAGTCTCATTGCACAGTTTTGTACACTGGGAAAGGAAATTTTAGGTGGGAAAATTCCCATAAAAAATGTATGGGACCGACCTTTGAGGAACATGCATTTTACTATTGAGCGGGTGGCGGGAAGTAGGGCTTCTCATCAGGCCACTAAGTCCCATATGTTATATGCCATTGATTGCATGGCACCGATCGTTTTCAACTGGTGCGAGGGGATCCTTGTGAACATGAAAGATCAACTTACCAGGTGTCGAAGGGGTGAGTTGAAACAATTTGGGTATGGTTCCATCGTGGTTTCTTTCTTCCTAGAAAGAGTTCCACTACTGCGTCCGCAGTTTGAGTTGGATGATATTGATCCATGAGATCCGCATATGGTGAGGTGATAGAGGTGATGGTCCACCATGGAGTTGGGGGACCTATGATTACCTATGGGCCAACCTTCTTCAGGTGGTTGCATGGGAAACTCCTCATGATTGAGGACTACGGTTATGCTGGCAAGGATTTCAGAGGAGATACAAATCTGGCTCTTCCGGAAGGAGAGAAATGGGGATACGTTAGTAAGAAAGAAACTCTTTTTGTTTTTATGTATTTTATAATTTTTATTGTTTTTGTGTAGTACTTATACTTCCTACATGTCTTATGCAGATATTGGCATGTCCCAACTGGTGGGTTCCTCTCTGATCGAGAGGAGGGGAGTAATTCGAGAGACAGAATCAAACCATCAGAAGGTAGTGGAGGAACTAGATGAGCTGGAGGAGAACCTCCAGAGATTGACTACTAATATCCCATACATATCTATTGATTACCATCCTCGGAACTACCAACACAAGAGAGCTAGGGTTTTTGGATGATTTGGTCAGTTACTCTGTTGAGTAGCTAGGGCCATTATATGTTATCATGAGCATCCTCGAGGATAGGCTGCATGTATGATGATATACTAAAATCCATAGGCTTCATATTTTGTAGATATGACCTACTAAAAGCTTAAGAGATTCATATTTTTATATCAGTACCACTTTTTTTACAACATTTTACCGGACATGATATATATATATATATATAAACACTATCTAGCGGAATTATACACTATGTTTTCTATGATGAATTTTGGATCTTATGTGTGTTGGATTATACACTATGAATAGTTTACATGTTATGTCGATTTATGCATATTTGATAAAAAAAATTATGAATGTGCAATATACCAATCTAATATAAAATTAGCTATGGAATCAGCAATTACATTCATGCTTCTTGGAATATGTAGGTATTGAATGGACTCAAAAGACCTTTCCAAGAGGCGTACCTGCCAAAATAAGTGGAGTAATATAGGGTCACATATAGCATAAACATGGTTCAAATGAGAGATCCCTAACTGTGAATAAAGGGAGATAACGACGTGGTCCATGCCAAGGGAAAAAACATTGGTCAATAATCCAATCACCGCGTGATACTCGGTGGTGTTATTGGTTGCATAACCTAGGCAAGTTCCTCTTGAGCTTATCAACTCGCCGACAGGGGAATAGAGTACCCATGCTACCGAGGAGAGGCCACGGGTTTTCTGGCTAGAGCCGTCTACAAATCCATAGCAATTTTCCATCTCCACATCCAGGCAGAACATGGTATAAGCACAAATCGAGATAAGATCCTAACACACTAAAAGAAACTATCACACCAAACAAAAACACATGTCATGTACAATATATACAAAGTACTAATGCAAAATGAATTAAGCATAGTACCTCTTTAGGTAGATCCCATTTCCAGGCTCCCCTAGACATATTCCGTCACAGTCGACTAATTCGTAGGATCCATTTTCCAAAGCACGTTTCACTACATATGGACCATGCCACATGGAATCAAGTTTTCCTACCCCCATCTTATCGTGTTTTTGGTTATAAGTAAGGACCAAATCACCCTTGTTGAAGATAATAGGTTTTACTCATTTATCGTATTGGTCCTTGATGCGTTTCTTATGCACTTCGTTAGCTAGAGCTACATGACGGCAGGTTTCGTCGAGTTTTTCCAAGTATAAGAATCGTTCTTCCTCGGCGATTGTGTTTGGTAAAAGTTCAACAGCTAATTTTAGAGACAGAATCTCACGCTCGATAGGTAATACTGCCTCTAATCCCTACACCAACTAAAATGGTTTGAAACCAAATTATGGCGGTTTTGACGGAAGTCATGTATGCCCAAAGGGATGAGAAATGCATCGCATGCCAATTTGACTTGTGTGTACCCACCATGTGCTGAATCATGGTTTTCAAGACTTTGTTGATGGCCTCTACTTGTCCATTTGATTTAGGATAGTAGGGGGTTGCGTTTTCATGCCGAAAACCCAATTTGGTGCTTAGTTCATCCACGATATTGTTTTGGAAGTGTGATCTATGATCGCTGACGATGGCTTGAGGGACTTCAAATCTCGCAATGATGTGATTAAACATAAAGAGTGCAGTAGTTTCGTCGTCTTCTTTGTATGTAGGCATAGCCTCAACCCATTTGGTAAAGTAGTCAACTGCGACAATGACATAACCATGCCCCCCAACCGAGGTAGGCTTACAATGCATGAATTCAATGCCCTGTTTTGCAAAGGGACCAACGATGATAACTAGATGTAGTGGGGCTGAGTGTGAGCACATTTTATAATGAAAAAGATGGCAAGGAGGACACTTCTTGACTGCTTCCATTCAATATTTCAATATGGAAGGCCAGTACTATCCAGCACGTAAAATTTTATGGGTTGTAGCCATCCTAGAAAGATGACTGCCACATGCCCCCGAGTGACTATCATTTAGAACATGCTCGGCCTCATCATGAGTTAAACAATGTCGGAGAATGGAATCAATGCCACAACGGTATAGTGTATCACCAATTATTAGGTAATATTTTGTGTGGTGATGGAGACGACGATGTTCATCATGGAATAAATGAGGACTGAAGCATTGGGTTTGGAGAGACAATGTATATCTCCATACCAGAGGTCATAAGTATTAATAAGAAACAAGGACTCATCGGGGAGAGAGTAGATGGGATCAGATTCTTGATCAATACAGGGAAGATCACAAATGAGCTCTGCAAATACCAAAGACTTTTTGGATTTGGCCTTCTCAAACTGAAGATCAAATTCTTGGAGAATCACGATCTAGCACAAATATTTCCCCCCTAGTAACTGACGCGTGAAAACGTGGTACATAGGGTTAGATTCAATGAATAATGGTAGTAGTACGGAGTAGGATATAGCGACAGAACTTCTAAACAAAAATGACTGCTTCTAAAGCTAACTTCTCTACATGTGAATAACAAGTTTCAGAGTCAATGAGACCCTTACTAAGATAGTATATCACATGTTCCTGCAGGTGACTATCTTCTTGTACTAAAAACATAATGATAGTTGAAATAGAGGCAGCAAGATAAAGGATGCAATACTTGGTGTAATCCGGTGTTTGTAACATGGGTGTGTGAATGATTGCATGTTTGAGATTGTCAAATTCCCTTTGGGCATAGTCATCCCAAATGAACAGGACGCCCTTCTTTAACAACCGCATGTATCCCTTTGTTTTCTCAGCGAAATTACACATGAAACAACACAGGTAGTTTTCCTTCCCTTACAAACTTTGAAGTTCCATAATATCTGTGGGTGGTGGTATGGAATCAATGGGCTCCACTTTGAGGGGATCAATGTGGATCCCATATTTGGAAATGATGAATCCTAGGAGGCGTCTGGACTCCACACACAAAATGCACTTATGAGGATTTAAACGGATATTGTGCCATCGACATCTAAGAAACACAACCGTTAGATGATCGATATGGAAGTCACGATGATTCGAATGGGCAGGTAGATCGTTGAGGTAAGGTTCCACAAAATCGTTTACATCAGGGAAGGCATACGACATGGCCCACTGGAATGTGGCACCAGCATTTTTAAGGCCAAATGGTATTTTGCAATAAGTGAACATACCCCATGAGAAGATGAAAGCAATTTTATGTTAGTCAGTTGAGTGGATCTCAATCTAATTATAGTCGTAGAATCCATCCATGAACAAAAAGATGACACTTCCGTCACAGTTGTCGATAATTTGGTCGGTAAACGTGGTAGGGTAATTGTCCTTAGGACAGGCCTTATTCAGATCCATGTAATCAACACAAACTATGATGGTTCCCTGTTTCTTGGCAATCGCGACAACATTAGAGACCCAGTCTGTTAAGGGAATAGGATAAACGAACCCCTCTTTTAACAACTTTTCAATCTCTGCTTTGATAGTTGCAGTCTTCCTAGGGTGCACTGGACGGAGTTTTCGCTGGACAGGTTTTGTGTTGGAATATGTTTGGATCTCATGCATGCAAATAGAAGGATCAATCCCAGGAATTTCCTCGTAGCTCCTTGCAAATACATCGCGAAATTGTTTAAACAAGGTCGTAAAAGTGTTGATTTCATCGGGAGAACAAGTTTGTCCTATGTGAATATGTTCCACGACTCCTGGTTTGACCAAGATGTCTATAGTAATGGTAGGCATAATATTTTCTAAGTTTCCCTTGGTTACTGTATCTTTGGTAAGAATAGGAGATTGAGGGTAAGAAAATACATCTAATGAAACAATAGTATCTATGGCGTTCTCTACCATATCTAAAGGCAGAAGGAAGGAGGATTGATGATGAAGGTATTCCCATGGGTGCTCATCCAAGCTCATAATATCCATGATTAATTCATCATAATGAAAAGTTTGGAGTAGAGGATCAAGTAGGGATGAGTTCCGTTGGAGTGGCAAAGAACCTAGGGTAGATATCACTGAAGAGTGGGAATCCGGTAAATCGGGTGCTGATTGGATGGCCTCATAAGTAGCTTCAAAAGGGCTGATAGGCATCACATATCCAATCAAATCCAGATGATCAGGATCGGGCACAACCCATCGGTCGATGGATTTGGGAGAGGATGGGATCATAGATGAGATCATGTTCACCGTGGCAACATGGGATGGGGGATTTGGTGTTGGAAAGACTCCCATGATGGATGAATATTTAAGGAGTCCTACCCCCACACTCTCATATATTTACGAAGAGTGTCCTAAGTGAGGGACATTATCCGTGGGATGACTAGTGGTGTCAGGTGTACAAAAATCTAACTAGTCGATAGTGATGATTCTGCCTTGGTGGGGAAATTACACAATGTGGAAGACTGATGATGTGACCGCAGTCATGGCATAGAACTAGTTTCGACCAAGTAAAATATTATAATACAACAGGGCGTCGACTACTTCCATGTTAATGGAAATAGTCTTACCTCCCAACTCTATGGCTAAGGATTGTAATAGACCATGGCGTTGAAATCCACGTCCATCAAATGCTTTCAATGTAGTGGGGGAGTGATTCAATTCGGGAAAACTGAAGGCTCACCAGTAAGATAATGACATAACCGAGGTAGAGGCTCCTTCATCTAACACAATATGACGGATACTTTTCCCATAAACATTTGTAACAATTTGAAACGCTAATTGGTGGGAAATCCTCGGCTTGAACTACTCTAACTTTTGAACATGATGGTGTTGGAGGAATCAGGATCTACTACTCCGATAGCAGATAACAGGGTCTTACACTGATTGGGAGATTTTTGTAAGACCTCGAGAGTCGACATAACACAGGGGGCCTAGGCTATATCTTCTACAATGTTGTATTTTTGAGAATCCTGGACGTTAGGGTTGAAGATGAATTTTCGAATTGTGCTCTTTGGCAGATGCAATACTATATCTGGTTAAGGTTTATCTATGATGAAAGGACCTTAAGGCGACAAAATATTGGATGTAGATGCAGAGGGTTTTTTAGTATTACCTCCGATCGTATGTAGGTGACCTGGTAGACAAGTTGACTATTTCCCTGCGCATCATGACAACATGAGCGGTTGTGGATCGTTCTCCTTGAGAAGGAGGTGGTGGTTGTGCAACCATTTGTTTTTGTTGTGTGGGGAAGGGATACCTTGAGAAAAATTTTCACTTCTTCATGATGTGGACATTCTTTCATGAAGTGATTGTCACCACACAGTAAACAAGGATATTTGACCTTCATTTTTTTTTTGTGTTGTCGAGATTATTTTCGGGCTCCTACTAGTTAGAAGAATTTTTGGATTTACCTTTGTTATTCTTTTTTCCACTGGATTTTTGAGGTGAAGCAGATTGAACTGAATTCACTTTCACAGTGGAAGCAGGGCTGGGTGATCGATTGGTGTTGTTTTCATCCTATGGTGAGGATGGAGTCAAACTATGGTGGTTCTGTGATCCGCCTTATTGGGTAGCAGGATGGGAGTCAATGGAAACAATAATTCCATCGGCGTGTGATCCCATAGGGGGTTTTGTTGGGTCGTGTGTAGGGTGTGGGGAATTAGGAATACTATCGTATAATGTGCCATATTGATCATAGACTAGGTCTAGATACTGATCATGTGAGATAGCTTGTTTTTCTATAATGACCCTGCCCATAGCCACGTATTTAGCTATGATAAGTAGTAATGATTTCGTGAACCAATCGGCAAGTAGTTGATCTGGAATGAGATATTTAATGAGACAACGTCTCCTTCTCCACTTATGAATATGATCATAAATGTGAGTGGAGGTGGATTGTCAGAGGGATGTTAAAAGATCCCTGTCGGCTTCGTAGTGCATTGATAGTTGAAAATGAGTCAAAAAAGCCAAGCTAAAGATCTAAAATCGGCAAAAGAGTGTGGTGGAAAGTCAATGTACCACTTCGCGGTAGTACCGGTAAGGGTTCGTTGAAAAATCCTCAGATAGATAGAATCATCCATTAAGGAATTGGAGGAGCACCACAAATGATAATTCATTATGTGGTTGTTAGGATCCTCATCGGGTTTTCCGTCAAACTTCGGGATGTCTAATGGTAACTTCACAGGAATAGTTGGCCAATTTATACCATGTTGGATGGGATCATTAGTCAAACATGACAGATCTGGCAGATCGAGTGTAGCTAGAAATGGTAACTGTCAGTTTGGTTGTGGATACTGGTAATATTGATAAGGCATCTGGGTACCAGTAGGAGACCTAGGGTAATTTTTAAGGGCGAAAATTTTCCAATTGGCTATTTTTGGGGCATTTTTTCAAAAAATAAATTCTCTATTTGGTCATTTTTACTCTCTAATATCGCCTATATTTACATAAAATATGTTTTTTTAGTGTCATATTCGCCAAAATTTATAAATTTTAGTATTAAATTGTATGTTTCATGTTTAACATTCGCCTACCCATCTATATATATGATTTTTTCAACCCAAAATAATCACCTAGAATCCTATATTTAGGTATACTATTAGAATCCTTAAAAATACCCTGCTACCATTGATTGAATGATTGTAGGTTCCTTCCATAGGGTGTTGGCCATATGGAGGTGGGCCTCCTAGATTTGGAGGTGGACCTGAAGGGGGTCCACCACCAGAGTACGGGTGTCCTCTGGGTGGAGGTGGGATAGGTGGCCGGGGAGGAGGCAGTATAGGTGGTGGGGTGGTGGGGGGAGGGTTCGATGATTGGAGGTCCAATAAGTGGAGCATTATGATTCCCCCATGGGGTATTCATATTTCTAGGATAGGGTAATCCAAGAAAAATATTCCCTGGATAGTTTTGACCTATGGAAATGCTATGGTTACCCGGGTATGTATGCCCCCATGGGGATTGGGTCCAAATGGGTGGTCCCCCCATTTGATGTTCCCATGGATGGAAGTGAACTTCCAACCATATTATAGTTCATGTGTGAAGTATATCCTCCGTTCACGTTGTGTCCCCTAACTGGATGATGTCCCCTAATTAGGTTTGGTCCACAAACTAGGGGTTTCCCCCAGTTGAAAATTGTCGACCTGTTGGAGTATGCCCAGTAAGGATATGTTGACCACTAATTGTAGGTTGGCACATACACATATTTTGACTACTAACTAGAGGATAACTTCCACTTAAATTTTGAGTTGGAGGTGGTGTTCTAGTTATGAAGTTAATAGTAGCTGAAGGTTGCCATCTAGTTGTTGGGGTCAAGTAAGGTGTAGAACCAGTCGAATGACTTTGAGGTGTTCTAGAGAGGAAAGAAGGATGACTTGGTTCATAAGTGGTCATGATGGGTGTGGATATTCCTGGTGAAGAAAAAGACAAAGAATGTATAGGGTAATGTTGTTCAGGAACTAGTACTTCTAAATTGGATCTCAAAGGAAAACTCTAGCGCCTAATATGGTCACCGAATGTTCATAAACGTTCGATAGTCTCATAAACTAGCGCGAGAAATACATCATTAAGCAACTAGGGTGGAAACCTTCATGGTGGAGTTTCCACCAATAGAAGTGAACCAAAATTGGAAATGTGATGGCCTAAAGAGGTGTCCCAAAATGATGCGGTTGGAACAAAAGTGGTCGCTATCACTATCAGGTTGTCCTGGGGTTGACTGAAAATCCAATTGGTGGATCCAGGATTCCTTCAAGCGAATGATGAAAGTATGTGTCATGCAAAGGAGGTTGGTCCACCAGCAAAGGTCACGTAGGATCAGTGATGGGTGGATTTACAGGAGGAGAGTATTTCACTCCTGATTCAAAAGTAGAAGTTCCTTCTTTGTGTGACACATATGTTGTGGGTTGATCCATGCTTGCTCCTGATTTCTCCTCCTCATTAAGGGGATATTCAGGTGGAAAATTTAATATTCTATGGGATCGCCTTAAGGGTTGGTCAGCCAGGGCGGCTGATATAAAGCTTCTCCTAAAATTATGCTAAAAAGGAAAAAAACACTTCAAGACCTACTCAAGCTAAATCCACATGCAAACTTATGTGATAGATGGGATTCAAAATTCTGGAACCTCACAGAATTATCAAGGCGTCGCAACTCGCGATATACTACATGTTCCAATATATACCTGACCCAATATTTTAGAGGACTAACGAGGGAGGATTAGGACTGTACCCCTGACCGTATAACCCTACCACTTGGAAGTGCATGCATAGTAGCTCCCCGAGTGTTATTCTCAGGAATCCTAGTGGGGTCTCCTGATATACTCAAGGTACATGGGATATATAATCCGTAGTAGTGTTTTTGAATGCACAACTGTATGACATGAGCCTTCCGATATACTATCAAGTACGTGAAGTACCTTTCTATATACCCGAAGGTACGTGAAAGGTCGTTCGATATACTGACTGGTACATGGAAGAAATACAAGCCCTTGAGATTGAGTGCAGGAAAATAACGACAGCTGCTACATTTTAAGACGCCAGAACACATCTCTAACCTAGCACATGAGTTTCTATACAATTTTAACCTAGGCTATCGCTTGATTTTATCTTGTACAGTTAGGTGAATGCATGAAGTGTAGACTTGGAATTTAAACAAGATGAAAAACTAATCTATATGAAATGCAACTCTTCGTTTTCTTTTATGATAGTAAAAAATGAACAAAGTACCTCTACTTTCTTTTCCAAATTGACCAAAAGTCTAAAAGCACTTTTTCATGTAATCCAAAAAAAATAAAAACAGCACACCAAATCAAAAATATTTTTTCCTTTTTTCTTTTCAACTAAGCAAACCTATGAGCAAAATGAAAAGATGAATTTCCTTTTCGATTGTAAGAACTCTAATTCGAAAACAAGAATCAAAAGAAGTCGAGAAAAATTAAAAAATATAAGAGCTTTCACTAACTTTTGGAATACTTTGAGAAGGCCTAAATACGCTTAAAATTTTCAAGGAAATAAAAATGAACTTTTTAAAACCAAGAAACCATAAGCATTAATAATTTTTAGCTTTTTCAAAGGTTCTTAAACAATTATTTCAAAACATGAAAAACTCTTTGCAACAATTCCAAGTAATCTGCTTGAAATGAAGATAATAAGGAAACTTTTGATTTTCACACTAATGTACTCAATGAATCTGAGAATTATGCCACTCTTCAATCTTGATTCAAATAACTAGAGAATATTTGCTGCTGCAATATTCAATCAATTGGAAATTTTCAAGAAATTTAATCACCCAATATCTCGAGACAACACACAAAAGCACACTAAGTCTTGCAAAAATCACAATAACTAATTATTAGAAGGATGAAAAGTCAGAGTGAACAAATCAGGTAGACTGAGAGGGAGTCACAAGACTGAATGTACTTGTGAGGGATTGAAATTTCCCACGACAAGAGTTACACTCGCTTGATTAGCTAGGACTCAAATCAAACTCTAAACTTCAAAACCAAGTCAAAGACAAAGCACATCGTGTCTAGGAGATTTTGTGACTGTGAAGAACAACAAACAGACCTAAAAAAACCAAACAAAAATCAATTTGGGAGATATTTTAACCTAATTTACCAAGTTTTGAAGGGCGAAGCGTCCTGCAAGTGTACACTAGAGAGTTGGAATCCCATTGACGTGCTTTGCACACATGTGAAGTGCATCAGTGATGTGGGTTGTAAACAGGAAAAGGGCATTAGCGACGCAGTCTGCTTGAAGGTAAACTATGTCAGAGTTACAGTGACGCAGGTAGTAAACTACCCAGGTGCATTGGGCGGGATCCAAGTATGAAAAAATAAAAAATCTCAACAACAAAAAGATAAATGGCTAAGTAAAAAGTCCCAATCAGAGTGGATCACCCAGAATCTCTCTGATTAACATATCCAATGGATAAAAAGGAAATTAAGAGGCTAATTGGAAAGAAATAAAAAAACCAAAAATTACAAACAAATAAACAACTATAGGATACATATCCCCAGTATGGTCGCCAATTTTGTTTGCGGACAATCTGTAAGTGCGGACACAAACTGATCTCCCTAGTCCATTAATGGTTCAAATCTAGAACAAAAGAAGTACACAATGCAAATAAATTTCCTAGATTGATCAAATTGTAAATGAGGAGATAACTCACCTTATGAACGAAATTCCTTTCCCCTTGCTTGATTCAACTCCATAATCTTCAGATCTTCAGCTACAAGACAACATGAAACAAGTGGAAACAAATAAGTAGTGATAGCATATAATCATAAATCAATCTAGATTAGCAGTCAAAAAAGCCAATCCTAAATACTTATAATAAAAAAATATTTGTGGAAAGAATTTGCATTAATGTAATTTCAGAAAGTACATAGAGAGAGGTTACAACCAATCTTTGACATCGTAACACCTTTCCAATGATCCTAGCCTCAAAGATCAAATCTTTTGTCTCCTATGGATGAAAGGGATCTCCTAGCAGAATTTCGCCAACATGTAAGTACTCTATCCTTCCTCCCTTAAACATGGAGAGGGGTTTTATATTTATAGGCATAAAGGGATAGGAGAGGTTGAGGATTTATGGGAGAATATTAAGGGATCATCCCACTAGGTAAGGGGATCGAGTGCCACCTTTCCTAACATGTAGGGATAAGCCTCCACGCAATCAAAGGTTCGAGAAGTCGCTTGAAGCTTCTCTTTTTCCATTTTAACCAACAACGATGCACCTTGCACACTAGAAAATCGCGTCATTGAAGGTTGACACGCCTTGTGCAAAGACAAGTAGCCTCACCAACTCACTCTGTCAATGTGCAGACCGCATCACCTAAGGTCTGACGCACCTTGCGAGCGAGCAGGGTGCCTCGAGGTGACACCAAAAGGTTCAAAGGGTTAACATCAACTCTCCATTTAAACATTTATCCCAAGTGCTTTAGGAATTAAGGCATATAGAGGAAACATAACGCATGATGACGAGATTTTAGTGTAACAACTACGCTACCAAAACTCGAGGCTTGTGTATTGGGAATTGAATCCTTGTCTTGCATACCTCCATACCAAATTCATGTTATTTATCTACATGAAAGGTGGATTATGTTTAGGATTCAACAATTGTTAGTAGGACACCCACACAAGATTGTTAGCCCCCATGTCTTCATTGATACTTTCTTTTCCTTTACAAGACATGACCAAAATTCATTATGTGAATTGTACTTATTCACTTTATTACTACCAAAATATACCAAATGGAATCCTAACTCCTATGTTGGATATTTCCAATTGTGGGAATTTCTCTTCATATATTTATGGATTGAATTAGTGGAAAAAGCAAACTAATTTCCATATCAATGCAAAATTCAATTTTGATATTATATTTAGGGAAGAATATCCCTTACCTAGATGGTTATCTTACAAGATTATCAACAATTGCTTGAAGATCCAAGGGACTCATTGCAAGTAAGCATGCAAAGACAACATACCATTACAAACTACCAATAAATCATACAAGTTCATTCTTTGGAAGCTCTTTTAATCTCTCATGACATATGGAGGAAGCTTACAAATGGTCTTAGGAATGAAATCCCAACAGGGTATGCTCATTTCAACCCTGCCCTATCACGAGCTAGATTACATGTTAACTCTATGCGGAAACATGGCAATAGATGGGTGGGCCTCATCTTTCATTACCCGCTCATCTGGTGTCCTACAAGGAATTATAAAGCCACTTTTCATTAGCAAGTTGTTGAAGAAATGAAACAATATATAGAAGTTGACAAAACATTGGGATTCTATAATGAAAGTGAGTTTGGGTATATTATATACAACTAGTTATGCATCCACTTGGGTATCCTACAGAACGAAATAGAAATGGAATGAGGACATGTATTAAACAATTATTGACTTAAGATGCTTGAAATTTGGTTGCTTGTTAGGGTATTATCATTGCAAGGTATCTACCATTATGGTCACATTAGAAAGACATGTAATAGGGATAGATTAGGAGATTAATTCTTGGAATAATTCGAGCAAACAAAATTATCAATGCTTGGAATGAAGAGATAGTCTGAGAAAGAAGAATATTTGCATTTAACTAAGGTTGTTGGCATTTGATACAAAATATTCCTCCCTGGTTTATTGGCTTGATGGTATAGTTGCATTGTAATAATGTCTAGAGCCTCATGTGGGCTATGATCACCATTAGATCACAGTGCCATCATCTATAGATTATAATCATATTGTAACTGTGTTACAACAAGACAATAATCTTTTCTTAATTATAGCTGGGTTTAGTTGTTAATTTAGTTTTAAAGGCATTTATTATGTAAATTCCAAGGGGAACAATATATATCAAACACCAATTTGTCATTGGGGATTGAAGATTATTTAGACTCTTGGCACTATAAGACTCTTGATTTTAGTAATACATAGATTCTCTATTCTTGTTCATGTGTGTGTTAGTTTCTTTATCTAGTAGCATAGTGCGTCTTTAAGTAGTCCAAGCATCTACAGAGGACACACTCTAAAGGTAAGGTACTACTAAGTTCTCATTATTATTTTTAGATATATTTGCAATGCTATTTTATGATATAACTCCGATAGGTATTGTAGTTTGTTACATGTATTTACCATATTTATATGCACTTACTTTGTTTCTCTTTTTCTAGAAACTATGTGAGATATGCATGGGTAGCTTGGATTTGAATTAACTAGTTTAGAAATAATACTAGGGAGTGATTGGTATAACCAATTCCTATTATAATATGAATTATATACATAGGTTAATGAATAGCACATTCCACATACATATTGCATCATGGAAGTTCTCTTATTGTTTGAATTGGAGCTCCAACATATAAGGTATGATTATTTGATAAGAACCTGATTTTCCTTAATTGGTAGTATTAGAGTTAGATTTTTTCCTTTATTCATAGATTGTGAAGTTTCATTTTTGAAGAATACATTAGGCATATTAAAATCAAATTAATACAGGACTTGACCTTCTTTTGCACATGTCCATGGTGTTTCATAAGTTCAAAAGTAACCTTGGGTTGATAAACTAAGAGAATAGTAACTAAACCTTAGACCTATGCATTAAAGAAGTAAATAGTTTAAACCATCAACCAGCCTTAGACATTAACAATGGAAGTATAATAGTCTCCAATGGTGTATCCAATGAAAGGCATGAGGGCTCTCTTGTGTTTCTAAAATCTTGTATTAGTGTTCTTAATGACTGAAGCCTTACATCAATTTTGGTATTTGAATCTATAGGTTGTGGGTGTCATGTCCCAAATTTGGAATTGGGTCACAATGGCCTAATCACATTAGCCATCTTCATTAGAGTTTGTAAAATTGATGTTAAGGGTCAAATAATTGCCAAGGAGGAAAATTACTAGTTTCCTAGGTTTGGGGTGGAAGCTTTGGGATTTGGAATAAGGGGGATAATAAATGATGTTTAGACATTAGAAGGGTTCAAGTATTTAATAAATAGAGTGAATAAAGAAATTCAAGATAAATCCTAGGTGACAAATGGTTTTGGAGACATATGGAGGATGTGGGACCCACACTAGCTTGATTTTTCATAATACATGGTATCTCTCTTTTGCAAATTCGAACTAATGGGAATGTGAGCACTCTTGGGTGAGTTTGTAAGTCATAACACATGTCATTGAGCATCCTAGGTCGAATTGGGAAGGACTGGTAACCTCCATGGAAGATAAAGAGTCAAAGTGGAAGTTTGTGGACACTAGGGCTAGATTCCCTAGCCCCTATGACACCAATGATGGAGCATCTATGACAACTATGACAAATTGCAGACCTGACCTATAACATCTGACCACTATGACATGTCAGCCCCAAAAACAGGCTCAAGGAAGGTAAATTTGGGAGTTGGAGAAGCCAAAGAAACTCAAAATCGAATTTGGGAGAAGATGGAAGGTTGGAACTAGGAGACAAGTGGCAAATGTGGAATATTTCCTAAATGGAAATCTATTGAATATATTGAGAGGATTTCGACCCTTAGAAGGATAATGTTGGTTATAAAATGTAGAAATGAAGTATGAGAATATCTTTTGATCATTTGTAGAATTTGCAATTGCATTTGTGAAGAGGGAGAGCTAGTGGATGACTAGTTTCTTGCCTTAGCCAATTTCGAGGGTGAAAGATTCCCATCCAAGTTGGTAATTGGAAGATCCATTCAGACCTTTCATTTGGAGCTTTAATGGAGTCTTTATTTTCAGGTGTAAGCTACAGGGAAGCTCATGGTTTCTTCTATTGCAGCTCACTCCTTCAACCATTTCTAGTTTTGATGGCATATTTTTTATCCTTGAGGGAGGGCGTTTTTGGTGAGCTATTGTACTCTTTGGGGAAGATTTTAATGCCCCATTTATTTTGTATATGAATTAAATACTCTGTTCTTCATCTACAAAAGTTTCAGGTCGAAATTCCAAGTAGAAATGTATAAATCTCATTTTTAATGGAAGAACAATGCCATTTTCCCACTACCTTGTTGTGAGCCAACGTATTGATGATGATTTTGAATGAATGGATGATTCTCTGATATATTTGTGATCAATATACTTCCATGGATGTCTTCTACAAGTTTCATGTACTGTACTTGAGCATTTGAAGCATTTTAACTCAGTTTAGTTGTATTGGGAGGTGAAATAGTGCCATTTCCCCAAGGGTCGAATTGGGGATTTTTGCAGTTGAATGGAAGAGGGTGAGAATAGTTGTAATAATCCATTAATGGTGCATATGAGACTTTAATAAAATAATTAACACATTACATATCTCTGTTCATAAATTTGAGTGGGTTTGGAGGCATTTGGGAAGCCATTTTCAATACTTACCCCAGGGCGATTTGAACCCCAAATTACTAGTAAAATTGCATAATTGGTTCATAATATTAATAGAGTTTGAAGAGGTATTTTGGTGGACATATGTCATCCATAAAAATCATATTCAAGTTCTAATATCATTCATACACCCTCCTTGAATATTTGAATGCATTTGGAGTCAATTTGAGACCTAGAAACCAATACTAGTCAAAGGAAAATCACTAGTAAAGTTACTTACATTGATCAGAATTGAAAGAGGATTTGCAGAAGTATTTTAAAGGTCCAAAGGCATCCATGAAACACATATTTATGTTCTAATATCATTCATATACCTTCTCAGAAGATTTGGGATCATTTGGGGCAAATTTGGGACCTAGAGATCAAAACTAGTCAAAGGTCTAACTAGGGAAAAAAGTGAAAAATTGTCATTTTAATAAAATTCCTAACAAGGGACATTACAGCGGTATTAGAGCATGGTCCTTGCACTTGTGGATTAGGTATATACATTCAAGAATATTTGGCATCCATGTCTTACTATTATGATGAATCCTATGAGTACAATTCTTATGAGGAATATGCAGATGCTTATGAGCAATATGAAGCAGAATGTGAATGGTACGAGGAAGAGGTGCCATCATGCAACACTTCTTACAATTTTAGGAGAAATGAAGATTATTCTTATGACTTTAGATCTGATGAATATGAGTGTGTCACACCAACCAAGGATAATTCTATGAGCGATTTCCAAAGATGGAGAGAAAAATATAAAACCTTGCCCTAATAATATCAAAAATATCAAAAATATCTTGCTTCGAGTAAAAATACACAAAATGCCATGTCTTTTGAGTACTATGCTGAAAAATGAAGATGTGGAGTTAGTGAAGAAAGGTTTATGCCCTTCTTGTAAAAACCCTTGGAGCGAGTATCATATATGTGTGCATGAAATGATGTCCTCCTTGAGGAGAGATTTTGAGATTTATTCAAGAAGAGATTCCAAATATACTGATCCTAAGGAAAACAAGGGGCAAAATGCATCAGCTTGCTTTAAGGAGCAAAAGGAAGAGACATCACAAGAGCATGAAGAAGATTCTATTGAAAATATGGAAGATCATTTCGAGACACCTTCTAGCTTAGACATGAACCAAAGAGCATCTACTAATGGATGCTTAAACTATGAAGGAGTACCTACTAATGGGTGCTCACACCTCTATGTTGGTAACATAGAGATAACTTTTGAAAGTGTTTCTACAAGTACAAGTTTCATTAAGCATCATAATGAAAACCTTGTAGTAGTTGAAGAAGAACCAAGATCAACTTCCCCATCACCACTTGAGCTTCATGAAGTTGGTCCAAGAAAAAATGAAGAAGATGAGGAGGTTCATTTGCAAGAGCCTCATTTTCTTGAAGGGTCCTTAAATATGAATGAAAAGAAGATCCAAGAGTCCCTCAACATTCTCCATGACACTCAAGCATTGGTGTCAAATTCTTGTTGGAGAGCTACTTCATTGGAGGAAACATCCTTCCTTGAATACATGGAGAAGATTCAAAGAGCAATGTGCCACATCAAAGGTAATTTCATGTCTTTGATTTTTGATAGAAACCATTTGTTTGAGCTTCATGAATTGTTACATGATGCATACTTGAAGAATAATGAGGATAATCATAATCTCACAATTCAAAATGAGCAACTTCTTGAAAAGTTGCAAGATACTTGTTTTTCCTCTTATGTTTTAGATTGTCAAATGGTAGATTGTTTGGAGGATTCTCATGACATGGTGGATCATGAGAAATGTGGAAATTTGAATGTTCTTGATGTGTTTGAAGATGAACTTGAAGAGATCCAAACACTTGATGTGGTGGAAGAGGAACTTGAATTGTCTCTTGATTAAGGTTATGCAATTTTTAAAGAAGAGCATGATTCCTCTACATTGGAACCAAACTATGACAAAGAGTTCATGCTTTTGAAGGAGCTGCATGATACTACCCCTATGGATCCTTCCCGTGATGAAACTTCTGCACTTTTTTATCATTTGGGTGATTTAGTTCATTCTCCTACATCCTACAATTCCATGTTTTGCAACATTAGTCTCAATGAAGTATGGGTGAAAGGGTTCTTTTTGATGGTGCCACATGAAGAGTATGGAACTCCTAGATTTAACTTTTATGATGGCATGGTTGGAGCACATTCTTATTCACATTTGCAGCAGCATAATTTGTCACTTTATGATGATTCACATCTACATGGATGCACCTATGATATGGATTTGAGTCACTTGAAGACTCATGGTTTTTCTTGCTCAACACTGGGTTCATTTGATGTTAGAGGAACTTCATCCAACACTTGGGTGAATATATTTATTATGGGAGAACATTTTTGTTGGCAGCCACATACTTTGTTACATCTTTATGATTCTCACATTCATGGATGTATGGGTGAGACTTCTTTGAGTCATTTGGAGTCTCCTTGTTTTTTCTGCTCATTATTTGGTTCAGATTTTAGTGGAGATTCTTCATTCACTTCTTGGATGAAAGAATACATGGTTGAATATTTTGATGCATATCACATCCTTTTGGAGTAGCATTATAGGACATGGGATCCTCACCTATGTCATTGGAGCATATTTGATTGGTCACTTGAAGCTTGTATGCACTTGGAATATTGTGGTCTACTTGCTTGGAGGTACAAGCACTTTCATGATTATTTGATGAAGCACCTCCTTGATGTACATTTTCATTATGTAGTTATGTACTTTGATGATATATATTTTGTACTGATGATGTTTGGAAGAATGCATATAAGAAAATGGGATCCAGGAATCATCTTATTTGATGGTATGGGTTGGAGAGCACTCTTCATTGTTGGGGTGCAATACAAGCAATGGGACCCTGGAATAATTTTTATCTCATTCGTTTCAATTTTTGGGGGGAAACAAGAAGTATGGGAGATGGATTTTCCACTTAATAAAGTGATTTTTATCAGATTAGTGCAGCAGCAAGCATGGTGGTTCCTCTCTAAAATATTCATGGAAACTCAAAGACTCAAGGTTTGGCAATTCAATGGCAACTTCCAAGAATTATACAGAAAACAGGTTCTTCAACACCCATGTTTGAAATTGCTTGAGGACAAGAAATATTGTGAAGGGAGGATTTGTCATGTCCCAAATTTGGAATTGGGTCACAATGGCCTAATCACATTATCCATATTCATTAGAGTTTGTAAAATTGATGTTAAGGGTCAAATAATTGCCAAGGAGGAAAATTACTAGTTTCCTAGGTTTGGGGTGGAAGCTTTGGGATTTGGAATAAGGGGGATAATAAATGATGTTTAGACATTAGAAGGGTTCAAGTATTTAATAAATAGAGTGAATAAAGAAATTCAACAGAAATCCTAGGTGAAAAATGGTTTTGGAGACATATGGAGGATGTGGGACCCACACTAGCTTGATTTTTCATAATACATGGTATCTCTCTTTTGCAAATTCGAATTAATGGGAATGTGAGCACTCTTGGGTGATTTGGTAAGTCATAAAACATTTCATTGAGCATATTAGGTCGAATTGGGAAGGATTGGTAACCTCCATGGAAGATAAAGAGTCAAAGTGGAAGTTTGTGGACACTTGGGCTAGATTCCCTAGCCCCTATGACACTAATGATGGAGCATCTATGACAACTATGACAAATTGTAGACTTGACCTCTGACATCTATCACTATGACATATCAGCCCCAAAAATAGGCTCAAGGAAGGCGAATTTGGGAGTTGGAGAAGCCAAAGAGACTCAAAATCGAATTTGGGAGAAGATGGAAGGTTGGAACTAGGAGACAAGTGGCAAATGTGAAATATTTCATAAATGGAAATCGATTGGATCTATTGAGAGGATTTCGACCCTTAGAAGGCTAATGTTGGTTATAAAATGTAGAAATGAAGTATGAGAATAGCTTTTGATCATTTGTAGAATTTGCAATTACATTTGTGAAGAGGGGGAGCTAGTCGATGACTAGTTTCTTGCCTTAGCCAATTTTGAGGGTGAAAGATTCCCATCCAAGTTGGTAATTGGAAAGGCCATTCAGACCTTTCATTTGGAGCTTTAATGGAGTCTTTATTTTCAGGTGTAAGCTACAGGGAAGCTCATGGTTTCTTCTATTGCAGCTCACTCCTTCAACCATTTCCAGTTTTGATGGCATATTCTTGATCCTTGAGGGAGGGAATTTTTTGTGAGCTATTGTACTCTTTGGGGAATCTTTTAATGCCCCATTTCTTTTGTAATATGAATTAAATACTCTGTTCTTCATCTACAAAAAGTTTCAGGTCAAAATTCCAAGTAGAAATGTATAAATCTCATTTTCAATGGAAGAACAATGTCATTTCCCCACTACCTTGTTGTGAGCCAACATATTGATGATGATTTCGAATTAATGGATGATTCTCTGATATATTTGTGATCAATATACTGCCATGGATGTCTTCTACAAGTTTCATGTACTGTACTTGAGCATTTGAAACACTTTTACTCAGTTTAGTTGTATTGGGAGGTGAAATAGTGCCATTTCCCCAAGGGTCGAATTGGGGATTTTTCCAGTTGAATGGGAGAGGGTGAGAACAGTTTTAATAATCCATTAATGGTGCATATGAGACTTTAATAAAATACTTAACACATTACATACCTCTGTTCATAAATTTGTGTGGGTTTGGAGGCATTTGGGAAGCCATTTTCAGTACTTACCCCCATGGGGATTTGAACCCCAAATTACTAGTAAAATTGCATAATTGGTTTAGAATCTTAAGAGAGTTTGCAGAGGTATTTTGGTGGACATATGTCATCCATAAACATCATATTCAAGTTCTAATATCATTCATACACCCTCCTTTAAGATTTGAAGGCATTTGGAATCAATTTGAGACCTAGAGACCAATACTAGTCAAAGGAAAATCACTAGTAAAGTTACCTACATTGATCAGAATTGAAAGAGGATTTGCAGAAGTATTTTAGAGGTCCAAAGGCATCCCTGAAACACATATTTATGTTCTAATATCATCCATATACCTTCAGAAAATTTGGGATCATTTGGGGCAAATTTGGGACCTAGAGATCAAAACTAGTCAAAGGTCTAACTAGGGAAAAAGTGAAAAATTGCCATTTTAATAAAATTCCTAACAATGAACATTATAGTGGGTTAGGGTTTGGTATATCTTCATTGGGTGACGATAGGTTCAAATTTTGTTCAAGTTAAGGCTCCATGATAGGTGATTTATAATATACTTAAAGTATAATACAATATATTTAAAAATTTATTTGTTATTATAAATTAAGAAATTTGAGAAATAGAAATCAATAAAATTCTAATAAACTTACTTGGAATTAATAACTCCTAAAATAGCTCCGTGGACACTTGGAAATCACTGCTTCACCATTAATAACTTCAAATAAATCCTTAAATTCATCATTGAAATTAAAAACCATGGTCGTTTCTTTAATATTAATATTCATGCCTATGCGCTTAGGAATTCACATATGCTATTAATGTGTGCACTTTCCTAAGCATGTACACATGATTTTAGCAATGAATTTCCATCCTACTTTCCATGCCTTTGTGTGGTTTAAAGAGCATTGAATTGGTAGAAAAAGGAAGGTGTATGCATTCTTAAGAAACCATGCACATTCCTATGTGTGTGTTTTTGTTCACCCCATTGATACATTTTTGTCCATCATATTCTTGCAAGCACCCTTAATTGTGAGAATATAATTTTCAAATGCTAAAATTTGTCTAATAACTTTTGTCAATGGTAAGATGCTTATCTAAAACTCCAATTATCCAAAAGATAATTGAAAACCAACAAATTCCTTAATTATAATAACACTCCTATATAACACCTAAAGAAATGTCTAGCCATTGTAGCATGATAATTAAAGTGGAGTGGCTAGTTATCATAGTGTTATTTTTATATTTATTTTGATATTAATGTAGGCCATGATAATTAAAGTGGAGTGGCAATTTTTTATATTAGTGTAAGTAGGCCTTATGACTGCTTTATTTCAAATCTAGGAGAGACAAAGTTTTAAACATGACCATTTCGCTAGAGCCTCCATCATTGAATGGTTGTAACTAGTACTACCAACCTACATCCATATTAATTATGGATTCAGATATTAGAAATGATCAAATTTCTTGAGGTGGAAACCTTTTTTATAGTGCAAAAATTTAAATAAAAATTTGCACCTAAGAGATATGATCACTCTTATTACTTAATAAATGTAGTATTAAGATAGATTTACATTCATTCCAATTCTAGGTAGGTATCACTTTTTTTTATTAAGTATTTTGTCTTTTTTTGTTCACCCCTTTGTTCTAGAGTCCTATAGAGTCATATATTGTGATTGATTTTCTCTTTAAAAGATATGTCTCCCCAACATGTTCTCAATTACGTTTCTTTGTTTTTCAATTTCGACATTATGAGGAGACGTTCAATATTTTACTCCATATGTATACTATATAATACAAGAAAACGATGCATCTGATGCATCACAAAAAGGACATTATCACTCATTACAAAAATCAATGCAACATAATGATGAATACAATAATTATACCCTAAAATCAATGCAACAAAAGAAAGAACTTCAGAACTTGATGTTGAAATTTGAAATGTTGTAAGAAGGATCATATTAATTTTGATTTTGATGTTGATGTTGAGATTAATGCACACAAAAAACGAACATAATAACTCAACACTGAAATAAATGCACCTAAAAAAGAACTCATACTTGTATGTTTGAATTAATGCACTATAAGAACGGTAATATAATTTAATGTTGACAATAATGTAAATATAAAGGTTAAGAATCCACATCCAGAAATCCATGCAGCGAGTTAGACATTTGTAAATTGCAATATCTCCATTACATGGCTACTCATGCTCACCAAGACTCCACAGCGTTTTCAAATTCACGAGCATGGTTTGCAATTTCATGTATTACTCACAACCATAACACGTTCCACATTTATCTCAATCACGTTATTAAGTTTATATTCATACACATATTATAATTACAATATAACTCTTGACTTGATAATTGGATCTATGCAAGTTAAAATTTGCATAATTTTTTACTCGAAAGGAAATAAATTATAGGAAACTCCTATGCTTTCCCATTATGAGGGTGGTACATCCCAGCAAGAGTGGAACCAATTAATTGAACTAACCCTCCGTACTAAGTTAAACTTGGTGTTAAGTTAAACTCTATATAATTATACAATAAATCATTAAATTATGTTTCAAGTCTTCACCTCCTCTACTTTTAAATTTTATATTTTGTTTAATAAGACTTGTATTTTTCAATTTATTAAATATTAAAGAGGATGTATTAAGTGCCGAGAAGAATCAAATCTCTCTAAAACTACAAACCGCTTTTAAAAATGTAAATGTTAAAGAAGTCATATTATTTTTTATAATATTTTATTATCTTTTTATAAATTATCTCTTATATAAATATAGGCCTTCAAGAATTATTTATTAGATTGGCCAAAAACCTTATAACTTACTCATACAAAAACATTCATACTCTTCTAAAAGGCATAAAGGAATTTTAATGAGTTTTTTAATTTTTATTATTCCCTACCAAGTTACATACATTTAGCTATAATGATAATCATTCAAAATCTTGAAAAAAATATTATTAATAAACGAAGTTTATAAAAACATAATAATATTAAATTATAGAGCAAAGTTAAAAAATATAGCCAACTATATTTCAAAGTTAAAACTTAACTAATTAATTTTCATATAATATTAAAGAAGTGTGCTCCACACGAATAAAGTTAAAAAAGGAAAAATATATTTTTTATTCAAAATATACCTCTCATATAATCCAAATTAATAGATAGAAAATATATTTCTTTCTCAAAATATCCTTCTCATAAAAATCCAAGTTAGGTCCATGACCTTGATGTGATAGGTAGCCAAACCTGAAAATGTGTTTATTTTTCAATACCTGCCCTTCCTTTCACTTCAAAGGTCGGGAAGAAAGAAATCTAGTCACTAATAATTTTCGGGTTTTAGTTGGATGAAGATTAACATGTGTCACAGAACGGAGTTACCGAAACCTTTCATGGTGTTTTGATGCCAGAAATCGCAGGTGGGCTCCGCTGTTGCAGCGTCAATCGAGGTTACCCTCCACCTGTGTGGAAGCCATGTCTGTCTAATTGAAATTCTTCCACAGACTCTTGTTTATTGTGATAGACGATAAAAGAACGAACCCTAATTTCCATCCACCGTTGAATGTTTTCTGTCTGTTTTTGTTTCATTATTGTGAGATTTAGATAACAAAACTTGACTTAGAAATGAATTAAGCTGGTATGTGACGTTGGAGAATCGATTTACGTAACTGTAGCATAAATCCACGATGCTCTCCAGCTGTGGTAGAATCCATGGTCTGTCTGGTTGAGATTTTCCACACTCTTGTTAATTGTGACGGCCAGTAACGGGACCCAATCTGATTCCTATCTACGTACTGTTGAATTTTCCTGGTTTTGGCTCATTACCCTAACATTTCGAAAAACGAATGTTGAATTAAAGAACTTTTTACCTGTATCTGGAAGAATTGAGATCTTTTTTCGCTAGATTAACTGCATTCTACCAGACCTTGACATATGAGGGTGGTTTCTACGAATGTGCCAAACTCGTGGTCTGTAAAGACTTCAGTCAAAGCCTGTCGTGATCTCTATGGTTGGAGAGTCAAATATTTTAATTACTTGATATTGAGGTTTTGTTGTTTGAAGATCAAATTCAATGTCAAAATCCTGAGGTCGGCGATGTGCTTACGTGATTTTGTGACTTGAATGGGCCTTGATTCCCGTCATTTTTCAATGCATTTGAAGGAAAAATGCTAATGTTTGCTTACAATATTTGATTTTTCTTCCGTGCAAGAACATACTCATGATCGATTATTTCATTCGAGGAGTACTACTTGTTTTGGTAGAAACGATTAAAGACAAGAGACAAACTTCTGCGTTTAAGGTTTGAGATATTGGGTTTTATGTGATGAATTATTTGAGCTCGAGTCCAATGGAAATGAAAACGATGAATGGCAAGAAACGGGAGGTATTGAGTTTATGAAGTTTTTTGTTTTTGATTTTTAATCTGCATGAATAGGATATTCGTTTGAAGAAGCCATGAAATCCTATGAATTTGATTAATTTCAAGTGTCGGTGATATAAACAGGCACTTTGGCAGCGTTTGATGATCAACAAATTATGGCTTCGGCTGAAAACAAGCTGCAAAAAGCTGAATACCGATAACCAGGAAATGCACAGCGAAAAGCCAGAAACAGAAATAGGTGGAGAAAGAGGAAGAAACCTGCTATCAGAACCATCAACAGATAATACTGAAAGAGCTGGTGGTATTTCAATTCAAAGTAGTAACCGGCCGAGACAATTAATGTTGCGAGAAGATACAGAAACATCCTGGACTCAGTACAACGATATACGGGAATACAAGTAAGACACGGTTTTCTGACTGACAGCAAAAGTTTACTAATGTTTTCGTTCGTTTTGGCGGTATTCTCTTAGAAACATCGATGTGTGATGAAATTTCAGAATATCAGTAACGACGTGGAACGTTGGTGGGGTGATTCCACCGAGCAATTTAGATCTGGAGGATTGTTTAAATATGAAAGAGGCGTCAGATATCTATGTACTTGGGTATGACGTGAATGCTGTTCTTAGGATTAAAGCTTTTCATAATTGCTGATTTCATGTCTCTGATTATCAAAGAATTAATCTTTCGTTCTACAGGTTTCAAGAAATCGTTCCTCTGAAAGCAGGAAACGTCCTCGGCTCCGAAGATAGAGGTCCCGCCATGAAATGGGACACTTTAATCCGCAGAACTTTAAACAAAATCCCATCTGGAAGCGAGGTTACTCCGACGTGCTATAGCGCTCCTCCGTCGCCTGCAATGCCTGCATTAATTCATTTGCGCAGAACAAGTTATCCATTTCCTGCATCCAAAATTAACAGATCAGACGACTGGTCTGCAATATTTCCTTGTTCCTGCGGGTCGTTTTCGACAAATGAATTGACCCGCGATGATGTTGCAGAAGCAGAGGCAGAGGAAGAACCCTTGCTGAACGAATGGTTCAAAGGATCTGGCGATATACAGCGGTATAATTGTGTGGCAAGCAAACAAATGGTGGGAATATACATCTCAGTGTGGGTTAGATCTGAGCTTCGACGCCATATCCGTGATTTACAGGTTTCCTCAGTCGCTTGTGGCATCATGGGACGCCTTGGCAATAAGGTAAGATTTATTAGTGACATTTTGGTAGGATCTACCAGTTTTGTTGGAGACGTTTCCTGATATGAAGTACTAATGTTGATGATGCAGGGATCAATCTCTGTTAGAATGGCTCTTCATCACACATCTCTCTGCTTTATATGTACTCATTTGGCAGCTGGCGAAAAGGAAGGCGATGAACTCCGTCGAAATTCTGATGTTTCAGAAATAATGAAGAGAACCCATTTCCCCCTTACTACTACTGAATTATTAGATCTCCCGCAAACCATAATCGGACATGAGTGCGTGATTTTTTTTATGATCAGACTTTTCTTATTGCAATTTTTTTGTTAGTTTCTAAGGTTTTTGAAGCTTAATTTAGCTATTCGGTTTATGGACAGTCGAATCATCTGGTTCGGGGATTTAAACTATCGACTGGCACCACCAGATGCCGGAATAACTATGTCATTGATACAAAAAGAAGATTGGAAGGCAATACTTGAAAGTGATCAGGTAATTAATCAATTGTTTGCAGCAAATTACTCTGAAATCATTCTCTACAAAGCTGAGTTTTAGTAATCCATGAATTCTGATCCAAGTAAGATCTGTTTTATCTTTTGCAAATATAACGCAGCTGAAAATGGAGCAAGCCGCTGGACGTGTATTCGAAGGATGGGTTGAAGGGTCCATAGCCTTTGCTCCCACGTATAAATATGCTGCGAATTCTGATCAGTACTCTGCATTCATCGAAGATAAATCTGGACACAAACGCCGTACTCCTGCTTGGTTGGTATATTTGTATACAATCGAATCCTTCTCGGCTCCAAGATTTTAATTCTATTAAGTACTGCTAATAACTCAAAACTAGAAGGCCGAAGTAGTGCTTAAAAATATTTATCCTAATGATCTGAATATTTATTTGCAGGTGTGATCGCATACTCTGGTTTGGTAAGGGATTGAAGCAGCTATCCTACAAGAGGGGGGAATGCAGGATTTCGGATCACAGACCAGTCACAGCAGTATTTTTGGTTGATGTCCAAGTTTTAGTAAGTCATCGACAAATCAAGAAAAAGTTGTAGCATTGGATCACTATCCAAATAGATCTTCGGAAATAGAAAGAACTTAATCCGGGAGGGAGCACTAGCACAGATCCATGTCAAATCTGGATCTATCCTGTGCCTAGGTTACAGGTGCCAATCTTGGATCCAAACAGAGTTAAATCTTCATTACGTTCAACTAATCTTGAATCCAAAGAGAGTCAATCTTCAATCTTGGATCCGAAGAGAATTAAATCTTCACATATGTTCAACTAATCTTGGATCCAAACAGAGTTAATCTTCAATCTTGGATCCAAACAGAGTTAAATCTTCAATATGTTCGACTAATCCTGGCTTGGAACTGGTTTTTTCTTGGCAACTACCTCCTGTGACTTTGGCTAGTTGCAGCGTTGACTATGCTAGATTTTTGTTTGTCTTACACCAAAAGCAAAAGGATGCTAGATTTTTCTTTGTCTTACACCAGAGGCAAAAGGCTTTGATTAGAAAAAGGGGAAAAGTCGAAGGGCTTAGACTCTGTCCATGTCCATTGAATGTATCACTTGTTTATAACTGAAAAATAACTCTTATTTATTTTGCTTTTGTAGTTAATTATTAATTATTAATGCACGGACTTTGTGTTTGGTTGTTGTGATTATGACTCAAGAAGTATTTACATTTCATATATTGTTTTGTGAGTAAAGAAAGGGCTTCGACTACTCAATCAGTCATTAAAAAAGCTTACTTTTTGCTTTTCTAGTATTTATTATTGAAAATGACTTCTTAATGCACGGACTTCATGTTCGGTGGTTCGCATTATGTATTTTTAAGTATTTACAATGCAGATTCAAATTGTTATTATGTAAATAGATGTCTTTGACTTGTCAAAGGATATGGTGGTCTATTTTAGTTTGGATGATTGACTGATTGTTTGCTCAATCTACCATCTGAAGTTTGTTGAGATTTTTTATACTTATTAACTTTCCAAAAGAATAACAAAAAGTAATTTTTTGACTGAAAAAAATAAGAGTTAATCTTTAACTTTGTATGGAACATTTAAAAACATATTCTTATAAATAAAATTATCAAATTTTAATAAAATATTTGTTATAATTTATTAATATGTATTTATAACTTATTATAAAAAAGTTAATATATGAAAATATGTATATATATATTAGAATTTGACGTAGAAGAATTTTTGGGATTCAGGTTGAATGTAAAAGATAACATTCATTTATGATAACTGCCTAGGTTAAACCTAATTAACAAAGTCACATTTTAATTATAGGTCATGATTACTAATTTATGATAATAGAAAGAATTTTGAAAGTCATTTTCAAACATGTAAAATTTGTCAACATAATAAATGAATCCGTGAATCCGTTGGAAGATGAATTGATTGGTTGGTAGGTGAAATAGTTTGAATGCTTGGTATTCCCTAGCTAGTGTAATAAAATTTTGCTTTGCATGAACGCAATGCGTTTGACTCTAATGTAAGAGGTTTGGGTTGAGAAATCACAATATTATGGAATGTAATGGAGTTCTAAGGAAAATTTAGTTAATAAATATTCAAAATTGTTTTTTTGCTTTCCATGAACATAATGCATTTGACTTTATTAGAAGATGTTTGTTTGAGAAATCACAATATTATTGAATGCAATGGAATTCTAAGGAAAATCAATTTAATAAATATTCAAATTTGTTATTGTGATTAATTCTTCTAAGTATTGTGATGTATTTATATTTATTTTCAATTGAATTGTAAATTGTGGTGGTTGTTTGTTTAATAATAGAATTGAATTTGTTTATAACAATTATGAAGAGATTTTGGTCTATATGATATCCCATGGGTTTCACAAACTCTTAAGCATAAGTGGTATCAAAGCAAGTAGAATTTTGAGGGATAGGACAATTTTAGAAAAGGGGTTTGGGTAGAATTGTTTCGATGAGAAGAGGGGGAAATTTTGTGAAACATCACTTACAGTGAAAGGTTAAAATTGTAGATGATTTGAACAAGGGTGTGATGTTGGGTAGAGTTATTTGAATGAGTGAATAGAACATGCCTCTAGTGTTAGGTTTGGATAGACATTGTTAGAGAGATGTGACTCCAATATTGAAGAGGGCTAGGTAGAGGTCATGGAGGATGACTAGTTAAAGAATCTACAAAATAAACATTGCAAAGATGATGTGATGGATGTTGTATCCAATTAAGGGAGAAATACCTTGCAAGCAAGAGGATTCGACAAATGCAAGAAGTGGAATTCCTATGGTGAGAGGAAGAACTAGTCTACTAGACGAGAGAGTGTTGGTTCAAAGGCACTAGATGATGTTGCAAAGTTTCTACAACAATAGATGAGGATAATGGATGACTTGAAATTGGTAGAATCCAAGGGAGAAATACCTTGCAAACAAGAGGATTCAATGAATGCAAGAAGTGGAATTCCTATGGTGAGAGGAAGAACTAGAAGAGAGAGTGTTGGTTCAAAGGTACTAGATGATGTTGCAAAGTTTCTACAACGAAAGATGAGGAGAATGGATGCATTCAAATTGGTAGAATAGAGGGAAAATGTCATAGCCAAAGTTATCTAGAAGAGTGATAAATATAAAGAGGAGGATGTGTAGTAGCACCAAATAAAGATGGATATGATGAATTTTTATGGAAGTTTACACTCAAAGGTTTTGATGAATTGGAATGAAAAAACACACTAGTATTTTTAATGCAATGAGTTTTATGACCACCAGAGAATGAAAACTACTCAGGGAAGAATGAGGGGGCATGCATATGATTACTAGAAATAGATAGAGGGACATAAAATGGAGAGGCAAGGACAAGCAGCAAAATTGAGAGAAAATGGTGACCATATTGAGAGGTAAGTTGCTAAATTGTGATTATGTTTCTAAAATGCATATAATATTAGAGAATTGAAGAATGTAATATCCTCTCTGTGACTGTGCTTATTCTACAACTAAAATGCAAGTAGAAGCTGTCTATGATCTAACTATGACTATAGCTACTATTTGTCGACAAAAATAGTAGAAGATGTCTATGATCTAACTATGACTATAGCTACTATTTGTCGACAAAACTAGTAGAAAGTGTTTATGATCTAACTATGACTATAACTACTATTTGTCGACAAAACTAGTAGAAGATGTCTATGATCTAATTATGACTATAAATCTAAAATGAAATTTAGTAGTAATACTAGTTAATCTTTAAGAATACACTTAAGTATTTCTCTTAGTTATTATTAAGAATATGATTAAATATTACTAAGACCGACTTGGGACATTATAATTACAAAAAAGTAAGTACAAACATTCATATGTAAGGAATAAGCATTTCAATATATATGTATGTAGATAAAGATAATAAGTACATCTATAAAAGGATATTAGGCACATATATTTATTCATATTGTTATAAACTTTATAAATTTACATATATCTATAAATGCAAAATATGTGTATAGAAAGTAAATGTTATTTATTTGGAAATATTTATAAAGTTATGAATGAATGTATATGTATAAAAGGTTTACAAAAGAAACCGCACTTCATATTAAATTCCAGTATATTAAATTACAGGCTTGCAATAAAACCTCTATGTCTAGCGAACCATCTTCCTTTTGGATCTTACGCCCTACTAACCTTTTGACATCAAATGACAGGTGTTAATTTTATTATGGGCACTGTTGGAGTCCAACCGCTCATGGTTTTGCGTTTTGTCTATATATCCAGATATAAAATGTATGTTGTATTGTTGAATGTTGGCAAAGAGGGAAGCCAAAAGGCTTTTCCTTACGATCTGGTTGCCATGCTTCGAAGACATGTTGCAGAGAATTCCTCTTATTGTCAACTTATTTGTGCTAAGGAAAGAGAGTTAACTTATTTAATATTTATATAAAATGTTAACAATTAACAGCTTGGCCTCGAGCCAACATTGTTATAGGTACTTATACATTATTTGTAACTTTTACCTTAGTTTGTAACTCTTATCTTAGTCATAAGAATTAAGAAGCTTCTTTTGTGGTTTAGTTGTTAGAACAAAGTTAAATTTTTGGTTAATTATGGAATCCAAGTTAAAATTGTGAAAATGATCTATGTGAATGTACGAGAGATATTGTGAGAGAGTAAAGAAGAAAGATCGCAGTAGATGTGCTGCAGATTGTAATCTATCTTTTGCTGGAAAACATAATAAAGAAGCTGATAATTTCTTTGTGGATGTAGCCGTATATTTGGGTGAACCACGTATATTGGTCTCTCTCATATTTGCACCATCTTAGTTTATTCCACCTTTGATATTTGTGATCTAAAATGGTTTTTAATTATGAGTGATTTCATTAAAGTGTGTTAAATGTCTATTAGGTAAGTTGACATTTAAAAGTGATAATTTTGGGTGTTTGGTTATGCAAGAATTAGGGGGTGAATTATTGAAGTATTGGATCTAAGGTCCCACTTGAGAAGGGCTTACACTTTTATAAATTACTATAGAGCACTTGTTTTGTACAAGTAAACTAATTGTTGGATTTAGAAGGGAATGAGCCATAAGTTGGGTAAAAAGTAATCTTTATACAAGTGTGGATAATCATGTTTAATGTATAACTTTTATGTCATAGACCTAACAAAGGAGAAAACGTGATGGTCGAACAACTGTTTATATGCAATGCTACTTATGACATACAATTAAGTACATTTGTATATCTTCCATTAAATAATGTGACTAGTATATTTGATTATTTGATATCAAGCGAAGATTTTATCACCCCGTCTCCATAAATTGTGCGTGGAAATTGGGTACATTACAAAGAAGCATTGTCGATAGATTGAAGACTTCTATTGGAAGGAACATAATTGCGAAGAAGACGAAATGATTAAAAGAGGTTTATCATTTATCCTTGAAAATTGAGAAGATGTAAATGAAGATAAAGCATGTAATACCCCCATTCTGACCTTATAACATATTGGCTTTCAATGTAAATAATGTATACATGCGATGTATGTTTTCCTAGCGTTGAGCTCAAGGCCAAGGTCCCGCTAGTGGATGATAGGTTTTTATTTAAAGGAAAGTAGTTTATATTATGTTATCCATGTGCTATGAAACCATGGGACCTTGTAAATGATGTAAATATTAACATTGCAATAAAAATACCAAGAAAACTGGCTATGGAGGAAACTAATAAGAGAGGGCATGTGTATCCACTAGGGAGAGGTGAGGGGTTGTGGGATTGTACCATAGACTGCCAATTTCATATTTAGAACCCGTTTGACCTTCCCTGCTGACATTTAATTCTGCTGCAGAAGGTGGTTGAAGAAACTGTTCATGAAATCAATGGAGTGTGGGAAAACCTCGAATTTTTCGGATGGCAGGGTATGGGGGATCTATTTTCCTTGATCCATAATCCACCCTACTCCTAGGAATTCGTATTCCTTGTTCCCCATTCCAGGAGGTACTAGTGCAAGGAGTTTACACGCAGAACAGAGAGTTGAGCAGTGAAGAAAGAAGGAAATCATGATTCTATGAAGAACCCAGATTTGGAGTGTCGAATCCGCCCAGAATTTCATGTGGGAAGATCAATCCAGTACGAGGTCCGTTTGTATGAACCCTAGGAAAGATTTGTAGCATGTGAGATACTCAGAAACCCATGAGAAAACCCTCTGTTGATGGCCAACAACCTAGCTGTGGGATGTTAATAATTCAATATGCTAAGACAGAAAATAGCAACATTACATTCCATTTCACAATAATAGCATATACAGGATCACTGAAGAAACAACAAGCATAGCATAAACACAAGAGACACAGATTTATCCTGGGAAACCCTCATGGGGTAGAAAACCCAGTAAAGCTTCCTCAATATAGATGACCAGCAATATACAAAGATGCAAACCAAAGACATGATCTCCTTCTCCACTGTAGCAGACCTCTCCTCCAATAGGTGCGCCTCCCTTGAATGAGTGAGTGTGTATAATGAGGAACACACCTCCTCTATTTATACACTACTTTGATATGTATTTTACACAAGTACACGTAGGCTCGTATTTAACCAATAGGTTAAATAACCCACTACAACTAACTGGGCCGACCCCTCTAGGGTGGTCTAATAACCCTTTGACCCACATAACACATTTAGGGCCGACCCCCACTAGGGAAGTCTAATAACCCGAGTTACCACATTCCGACGGAGGAATAAACATCTCCGGATATACAATAAGATCTTCACGGAGGAATGAATCATCTCCGGAATAATAAAGTACAAATATAATATTCTTTGAAGTTACAATATTTAACACTCCCCCTTAACGAGAAGGATATTATAACAGTATCTGCACGAGCAAGGAGTCATCAACATCATACATGATACATCTATAAATCATTGGAAGCTTTCTCAACATCATCAGTAACTCAAGCAGTTACTGGAACATCTTCAATACTGGAACATCAACATCTTCAGTACTGAGTCTTTATCTTCTGCAGCACTCGAACAACTACAACAACATCAACATCTGGATCCTCACGATCATCAGTATCGTCATCTCACGACCATTAGCATCGTCATCACACGATCATCAAGATCGTCATCACACGATCATCAGCATCGTCACACACGATCATTAGCATCGTCATCAATACAGGTATCCATAACAATACAAGTATCCACATCATTAGTACAAGTATCCTACCGATACAAGTAACCACATCATCAATACAAGTATCCTACCGATACAAGTAACCACATCATCAGTACAAGTATCCTACCGATACAAGTAACCACATCATCAGTACAAGTATCCTACCGATACAAGTAACCACATCATCAATACAAGTATCCTACCGATACAAGTAACCACATCATCAATACAAGTATCCTACCGATACAAGTAACCACATCATCAATACAAGTATCCTACCGATACGAGTAACCACATCATTAATACCATCACTTTCTCGGAGACCATTCGTCTACGGATCAATTCAGGGACCGAAGTCCGGGGATGATACAATCCCCTTCACGTACATTTTGAACTATCAGTTCCGGGATGATGCAATCCCCATCACGTACATTTTGAACTATCAGTTCCGGGATGATGCAATCCCCATCACGTACATTTTGAACTATCAGTTCCGGGATGATGCAATCCCCATCACGTACATTTTGAACTACCAGTTCCGGGATGATGCAATCCCCATCACGTACATTTTGAACTATCAGTTCCGGGATGATGCAATCCCCATCACGTACATTTTGAACTACCAGTTCCGGGATGATGCAATCCCCATCACGTACATTTTGAACTATCAGTTCCGGGATGATGCAATCCCCATCACGTACATTTTGAACTACCAGTTCCGGGATGATGCAATCCCCATCACGTACATTTTGAACTATCAGTTCCGGGATGATGCAATCCCCATCACGTACATTTTGAACTATCAGTTCCGGGATGATGCAATCCCCATCACGTACATTTTGAACTATCAGTTCCGGGATGATGCAGTCCTATCTTCTATTCTCGGAGACCTCACGTCTACGGCTCTCTTTAGGACTGAGAGTCCAGGGATGATCCAATCCCCTCAAGTCCACCAAGGACTTCATTCTCGGAGACCTCTCGTCTACGGCTCTCTTTAGGACTGAAAGTCCAGGGATGATCCAATCCCCTCAACTGTCCACTAAGGACTTCATTCTCGGAGACCTTACGTCTACGGTTCTCTTTAGGACTGAAAGTCCAGGGATGATCCAATCCCCTCAACTGTCCACTAAGGACTTCATTCTCGGAGACCTTACGTCTACGGTTCTCTTTAGGACTGAAAGTCCAGGGATGATCCAATCCCCTCAACTGTCCACTAAGGACTTCATTCTCGGAGACCTCACGTCTACGGCTCTCTTTAGGACTGAAAGTCCAGGGATGATCCAATCCCCTCAACTGTCCACTAAGGACTTCATTCTCGGAGACCTTACGTCTACGGTTCTCTTTAGGACTGAAAGTCCAGGGATGATCCAATCCCCTCAACTGTCCACTAAGGACTTCATTCTCGGAGACCTTACGTCTACGGTTCTCTTTAGGGCTGAAAGTCCAGGGATGATCCAATCCCCTCAACTGTCCACTAAGGACTTCATTCTCGGAGACCTTACGTCTACGGTTCTCTTTAGGACTGAAAGTCCAGGGATGATCCAATCCCCTCAACTCTTTTCTCATCCATACAGGTACAATCATATATCACATCAAAACATGTATACATCACATCAAGACATGTGTACATCAAAACATGTATACATCACTTAATCAACACATGTACACATCACATCAAAACATGTGTACAACAAAACATGTATACATCACTAATCAAAACATGTACACATCACATCAGAACATGTATACATCACAACTAGCATGTATTCTTACTAATACATCTAAACATGTATACATCACACCAAAACATGTATACATCTAGCATGTATTCTTACCAATACATCTATCATCAAAAGCATGTATAAGTAAAGCTAAGTATTCTAAGTATAAGAGTCCTAAATCTAAAAATTTCTAAGTAACTGGGTGTAGAGAACAGGTTACCTCATCAACGACCTTGTTGTTTGATGAGACAATCTCATCAGTAGTGACTATACTACTCCCCCTTTCGAGGACGGTCCTTTTGAACTACACCAAGCTTGTCTCGGAAGTATTCAAACTTCACTCGAGACAGAGGTTTGGTTGGTAACTTCTTCACTTGACGTAGGGGCTTGGTTAGTACAATGGTAACCTGTTACAAATTCAAACTTTTAGAGTTCATTTCTGTGACATATCTTGTTAGTTCCCTATGTTCTTTGACTTATCATGGAACACTAGATTCTATGTCATCTTGATACAACTCTAATTATCACATAGGATCTCAGTTGGTTCTAACTCTAAGTCAAACAATCCTAAAGCCAAACTTCTTCACAACTAGCAGAGCAAGCAGCCATATATTCCGCTTGTGCTGAGAGTCACTCTAGACTGCTTCCAGCTAAACCACGAGATCATGGCTAATCCCAGACAATAACATCCTCTCGAGGTGTTCTTCTTGTCTGATACACTTCCTGCCCAAACAGAATCTGAATAGCCATTTGAAGTCATGATCTTCAAGATAGCATAGATCAAATTCTATCGTGTCCTTTATGTGCCTCATCACATACTTTGCAACTATCAGGTAACCACATCTAGTTTCCACTAGATACTAACTCAAGGTGTTCAAAACAGAGCATATATCTAACCTAGTATATGTTAGATATATCAAAGACCCAATAATTTGACTGTACAGAGTTATATCCACTAACTCTGATGAGTTATCCCCTAACGGCTTCAAGCTGGAATCCATAAGAGTGGCCATTCCAACACCTCAAGTCATATTTCTCATCATACTTTCCCTGATTGATAAATATTCCTTCTGAGCCTTGCCATACTTCCAGACCTAGGAAGTAAAGCATCAAATTGAGATCTTTCATTTTTCATTTCTGTATTGAATGATCTTCTGCATATCTATCTGTGCCATCTCTCGTTAGATGGGTCTACTGATATGAGCCTCAGTATCATTCGAACTCTGTGGTGAGTTCCTTCTTGCATCCATGTCATATGTGTATCATATTCAACCTTGTAGCAAAGGTTGAGATCCACATCACCCATGGTGATCATTAAGCTTAAATTATTATCGATCCTAGGTACCTATACAGAACCTGATTCATACCTCTTCTTTAATTACACCATACTTGGAGCAAACATCTTGTCATGATTCTCTTCCCCTTTCTAAGAGAATCTTCTAGCCATGAGCCTTCTATATTTTGTTTGATTTGTAAATCTTCTTGTTTGAACATCCACCACTTGTACGGTGTCCATCATTCTTCATGACCTTTCCTACAAATCAAAATTAAGTACATGATTAGTAATACTTCATAATCATCAAAAGATAACCCATTATGCATACAGATATCATTTACATAGTGATGCAACTATTTTGACCATTACTTTGGCACAACACTTTCCCATATCCTGTATGCATACAGTGGCTATCTAGATGCCTTCCATCTCTACCAGAACATACTATCGAGAGTGTGCACAACTCTCAGCATGTCAGCAAAGAGGTTTCATTCTAGACAAGCAACAATGGAATGTTTGTCCAAGCATATGCACATTAGTTGTATACTGTTCAATGCTCTATGAATGTTTACACTCAGCATTATATATTCTAGGAATACAAATATGCATGCAGGCAATATCATTACTATTTCAAATAGCAACTCAAATACTTATCTTTTATGTTTGTGTGGCTGCCTCCCGCTTGATCTTCTGTATGTCTTTTGAACTTCTATTCATTCTGTACCACTGTGCATGCTCAAGAGTCATCCTCATGATCTCATATACAAACATACACTCATTAGTATATTCTAAATGCTATCAAAACATTATAGTACTAAATAATCTTGAAAACGTATAGTCATGATTATAGTTAATAAACATTAGTATTCAAGATTTCAGGGAAGTCTTCTTTTACTCATGCGTATCATTGATAAGAGATATAATATGCATAATCCCTTGGTTACTAACTTTATGAATGAGCATAACCAATCATTCCAAGTATACTTATATAAGGGATCCTAACACAAGGTAAGATTCATGGGAAACATACCTGGATTATTATACCTACTTGGTTATGTACAACATACCTCGTAAGTAGAACAAAGATTATGGATGAGTCTTTGTCTTCATGTTTTCATGGTCATGAAGCCTGATTTGTCTTTTGTGATGTACCTGTATCTTGTTAGCAGACAACCTCAACCTCACACAACACCATAATGCATTAGTACAATCATAAGTGTCAACACCCTAACCAATGAATATCTTCTATCATGCATTCATAATTTTGTTAAGGTGATACAACAAATCTAAAATCAAGATTGTACTAACTGTAATAATCATGAAGACAAACATACCATAAACTTAATCATGAACAAATCTCAAAACATACCTCGATGAGTCATACCTATCGAGATCGCTTGTAATCTCCTTATGTAAAGCCTTAGCCTCATCTCCCTCTGAAACATGAACTCCTTCACTTATGTAGGTGACCAATCTATCTTCTTCTAGGATTAACCCTATCCACTTGATTTGCAAGAACTGGACCTGGAGCTGGATATGGGTTTGTCAGAGAAACCCCAAAAATTCAAACTTTGAATTTCAGACTTCCGAAAGGATAGAAATATGCGCCTTGATGAGCTGATCAAACTGATATATTTAGAATTTGAAAACTGCAAAGTTTTACTCCTCAATTTTGCCTTTGAAACTTTCGGATTCACTGGACGTGACCCTGAACTGGGGTTTGATGAAGCCCACTCTTTTGCCCTATCAAAAAGTTTGAACCAAAGCTCTAAGCTTCTATTTTTCTGAGGAGCTTCCAGCCGTGGTCACAGATTTCAAAAATTCCTATTTTTACAGAAGCCCTAATTTTCCACTTTTCTGATCAAAGTCCCGAACTAGGGTCTAATCAAGCCCGGCCTTCTGCCCAACCAAAAATTCTGATCTTGGTCTCTAAATTTCTATTTTGATGAGTAGCATCCAGCCGTGGTCTCCGATTACAAAAATTCCAACTTTCTTCAAAGCCCTAAATTTCGGAAGCCATGAATGAAGGTACCAAAAAAATAATTCTGTTTTGACAGAAATATGTACCTGATTGTTTCTGGTGTAACTCCTAAATTTTTGATCCACAGGGTCTGAAAAAGTTTTCTGAGATAGCCTGACCTGTTAGCTTTCCATCCTGACAGGTCTGACCTCAATTGGATGTTCTGAGAGAGAGTTATGCCAAATGTCGCAACGTGACCTGTTTTGGGAAAATACAGGAGAGCGAACTTGTACGGCGTGCCACGTGTCACTGTTTGACCTTCGGCCTCTGAAAAATTTTTCTGAGATAGCTCGGCCTGTTATCTTTCCATCCTGACAGGTCTGACCTCAATTGGATTCTCTGAGAGAGAGTTATGCCAAGTGTCGCAACGTGACCTGTTTATGGGATAATACAGGAGAGCGAACTTGTACGGCGTGACACGTGTCACTGGTTCAACTTCGGCCTCTGAAAAAGTTTTCTGAGATAGTACAGTCTATGTACTACCTGTCACTTTTCACGAAATTTCATTTGGATCTTCCTAGCCCAAGTTATGACCTTTTTCCCAAGGTCACCTGATTTTGACTCAGATCTGGAAGAGGCAGAAACCCTATATTGTACAGATCATAAATCACAAAGTACAACGAATTAGAGGTTGTCCTTTGCACACAAGGTACCTGGAGATCTTAGCTTCGTCCTGTAACAATTTCAGATCCGAAAACTTCGCCAAAACGGATTTATAGCGAAAGTGCTACGATGACTGGTTTTTGCTATGTAAAACCCTAACCTTCAAATTGTCGTAAGTAAAGCAAGTGTCTTTAGTGCCATACCTTGTCTTCCTTCAGGTTAGCTCTGATACCATGTTAATAATTCAATATGCTAAGACAGAAAATAGCAGCATTACATTCCATTTCACAATAATAGCATATACAGGATCACTGAAGAAACAACAAGCATAGCATAAACACAAGAGACACAGATTTATCCTGGGAAACCCTCATGGGGTAGAAAACCCAGTAAAGCTTCCTCAATATAGATGACCAGCAATATACAAAGATGCAAACCAAAGACATGATCTCCTTCTCCACTGTAGCAGACCTCTCCTCCAATAGGTGCGCCTCCCTTGAATGAGTGAGTGTGTATAATGAGGAACACACCTCCTCTATTTATACACTACTTTGATATGTATTTTACACAAGTACACGTAGGCTCGTATTTAACCAATAGGTTAAATAACCCACTACAACTAACTGGGCCGACCCCTCTAGGGTGGTCTAATAACCCTTTGACCCACATAACACATTTAGGGCCGACCCCCACTAGGGAAGTCTAATAACCCGAGTTACCACATTCCGACGGAGGAATAAACATCTCCGGATATACAATAAGATCTTCACGGAGGAATGAATCATCTCCGGAATAATAAAGTACAAATATAATATTCTTTGAAGTTACAATATTTAACATGGGATAGAATTTTTTTGGTCGTAGAAGTTGAGAAAACCTAAGTGGGAATGACATAGAAGAATATGATAGAAGGTAGGGTTTCTTGATAAACCCAGTGAAGGCTAGAGTCTTAAGGATCCAGTAGCTTGGACCTTTCTATGCCCACCCTGAAGAGCACTAGAGGGAAGGTATGGCCTGAGGGACTATGTAGCAGTGAAGGGAATACTTCCTTGTGTTGGGTGTGGTAGGTATTGTGGGTTCCAAGATTGTCTGAGTGTGAATTGAGAGGCCTGTAGCTCTGAGGTTGAGCTCACTGTCTTAGCATCCTCCTCCATTGTCCCTTAAACGCTTGATAAACCCAACTGTGTGTTGGATTAGCATGTGTGTTTGTGAGAAGCCATGGCTATTAGTGAGCCTGTTTATCCCTCCTTAGTGGATACACAACTAGCTAGGGGGTGGTGTCTTAGCTGAAATAATATAGGCTAGACAAAGACCTATGGTTGGGTGGAACGTTGCTCTCACATATCTAATTTCTTGGACAGTTTCATCATATAAGATAAGTGTTTTATGTGGTTCTTAATGATGTTAAGTCCTATGTTGTGTTCCTTTGTTATTTTAAGTTATTTGAATGGAATGAGAATATGTAATTAACCGATATGAAGTCTGTGGATAAGCCTGAATATGAGGCTGGTGCATTGGTTGTTTGTTTCATCATTTTGCTTATGATAAGTATGTTGTTATGTTGTTAACCATGTATGTTGTAGATGCATTCATTAGGTTTAGTCCACTAAGTATGTCTACTATGCATCGCACACATCCTTAGCACGTTTTCACTTCATCAAATGAGATTGGGGAATGAATTAGACACCCCCCCTGATGTGTTCATGCCCCCTCTCTGATCAGATGAAGGGAGCGGCCTTGGCAAGGTGATTCCATGGCTTTTGACAATGGGGTAAAGAAGTTTTGATGGACTTCTGGGTATATTTTTGGTTGGAAATGAGGAATGTTTAGAGTCCTCAGGTGTGGAAAGGGTCCCAGAATGGACTTTAGATGAGTAAGTTATCATCCTGAGAAGTTGGATGTAACAGGAGCATGCCTAGCTCCCGACTTTCCAAATCCATAGTGCGGAATGCGGAAGTTGAGGGTGCATTTCATTCAATGCTAGGATTTTTTGTATTCCGACCTACCAACTCCTACATTACGGAATGCGGAATTCGCGGGCGGGTTTTCTCAACGCAGTATGTTTGGCGTCCCGACTTTCCGACTCCTGCATTGCGGATGCGGAGTGCGGAAGTCGAAGGTGCATAATCATGAAGATAGTGAAGTTGGCATTCCAACTTTCTGCCTCCCACATCACGGATACAGAGTGCGGGATTCAGAGGCTCATTTTTGTCGAAATGGTGGATTTGGTATCGTGACTTCCAACTCCCACATTGCGGATGCGGAGTGCGGAAGTCGGATGTGCATTTTCGTCGAAATTGTAGATTTGGCGTTCCAAATTTCCAACTCCCACATCACGGATGTGGAGTGCAGAAGTCGGAGGCGCATTTTTGTTGAGATAGTGAATCTGGTGTTTCGAATTTTTGACTCTCGCATCGCGAATGTAGAGTGCATAAGTCAGAGGCGTAAATCGTCGAGCTGGTGTAATTGGGTGTTCTGACTTTCTGACTCCTACACTACAGAATGCAGAAGTTGGAGTCGTATGTTGTTCGATGCTGTGATTTGAATGTTTTGCCCTTCCAACTTCCGACCTGTAGATCACAGATTGCGGACTAAAGACAATTGCGGTTGTGTAAAAAGAGTAGTGTTGCATATAAGTTTTGGAAAAAAAAATTCTCAATCTTGTTCCCCCATCATTCAAAGGGAACTGAGGGGATCGGGGATGTGACATAATGGTATAAGAGGCAAAGGTTGCAGCACTGGGGCTGCTTGGGCCAAAATAGAAGGCACCATAGCTTTATAAATTACTCCATGAATTTATTTCTGTTAAAAATGGATTTTCTATGTTTTATATGTGTTCTTATGATGTCTAATAAATGCCTCTATGATGCACAATGGTTGCATATTATAGCATTTGAATAGTGTAGCAGAGAGCAGCAGGTGGGGGAAAGAAACATCCAAAGGAAAATGGTAACCATGAATGACGCCCAGAATCCTTACGAGCATGATGAAGACATGCTAGGAGAAAATGTTCAAGAATATCATGCTGAGACTGAATCCAATGGAAGAAGGGAGCAAATAAATCCTCGAAACTTGGTTGAAACCATGATAAGTTTTAATGAAAGGTTGATGAAGGCTCAAGAAGAACAAAATCAACTCAATGCTTCTTTTTGGCAGAGCCTCACTGATATGTAGTAGAGGGTAAACCTTAGGTCCAACCTAAGCAACGTAGGAAAAGAAGGAAGGGGTGCTAGAGGTCGTTCTAGGAAGAAGACTCCAATCCCAAGGAAGAGTTCGGTGAGAAAAACGCGCAGCACGACCTCTTTAATATCTTCTTCCAGTCGGTCGTGTGACTCAAGAGGCCCTTGAAGAATCCCGTGGCATACTTCTGCTAGGTTTGAAAGAAGAGATAGATCCAAAGGGATGCCACAAGGAGAATTTAGGAAGGAAAGGCATCCCACATTTGATGGAGAAAGTAATATTGGCTAAGAGGCAGAGGCATGGCTTCTTGGGATGAATAAATACTTCAGATGACTACTCATGAAATGAAAAGGCCAGAATTTCCATTTACAATCTAAATGGCATAGCTTCAATTTGGTGGGAGAACCTCATGCAAGTAAAAAGGATCAGTGAAAGGAGGATCAACTGGGAGAGATTTAACATGTATTTCAAGGAGAAATACCTATCAGCTAGGTATTATGACAACAAGAGGAAAGAGTTCAAAGAACTCAGGTTGGGACATAAATCTATGGATGAACATGTCCATAAGTTTTCGGAATTGTTGAAGTATGTGGATTATATCAAGGATGAGAGGATTAAGATCCAATGCTTCCTTGGAATTTTACCTCAAAATTTCAGAGATAGGATTGAGTTTGTTAACCCACCTAGTATTGATGAAGCCATTAGAATGGAAGTGCATTGCTATGAGAAGAGAAAAGGAAAAATAGAGGTCCACCCAACATGGAAAGGAAAGCCAAATGGGAGGTTTGAACAAAGGAAAAGTGGATTCAAGCCACCATTCAAAAATCATCCAAGGAATTTTCCATAGGGCCAACAAGCAAGAAGTGGAAACAAACCAGCAGTAGCAGCAAAAAGAGCACCAAAAAGGACCACTTCAGTGTAGGGGATGTGGAGGAAGCCACGTGATTAGAGAATGCCGACATCGGGGGGAGAAACCCTAAAGTTTTCAAAACTTAGAAGGAGAAGCTATAGTGGAGGATATGGCAAGGGAAGCGCCTCGAATCTATGCATCATTGGATAATCATCAAGAAGACCATCAGTCAGCAGTGGTGGAAGTTGAAGGTAAGATTGCTAACAAATCCATTCTATTTTGATTGAACTAGTATATACTCATAGTTTTTCTTTTAGGAAAATGAAGCACAGTGAGTCTTGGCTAGTTCAATTAGCCACAGGGACTAAGAGAAAAGTGAGTGAGGTAGTGATGGAGTGCCCCATGGAGTTGAATGGACTCCTCACAGATGCAAATTTGAATGTCCTACCATTAGGATATTATGAGGATGTGATTGGTATGGATTGGTTGGAAAGGCATAGAGCCAAGATAGATTGATATGGAAAGGTACTTGAATGCATTAATGAAGAGGGAAGACCCAAATTGGTAAAGGGAATCCCCAAGCAAGTTTCAGTAAGACAGATTTCATCCCTATAGTTGAAAAAGTTTTATAAGAAGAGTTGCCAATTATATGCAATTCACATATCAGATTCATCAGAGGGCAATGGGCCAAGGATAGAAGATTTCTAGTTGTTACAAGAGTTCCAAGCTGTGTTTCCAGATGAAGTTCTTGGGCTGCCACCAAAGAGAGATATTGATTTTACCATTAATCTTGTTCTAGGGGTAGCACCAATTTCCAAAGCTCCCTATAGAATGAGCACACCAGAATTGGTAGAGTTAAAGATGCATCTACAGGAATTAATGGATAAGAAGTATATCGGGCCTAGTGTATCTCCTTGGGGAGCACTGGTGTTATTTGTCAATAAAAATGATGGGAATTTAAGGTTGTGTATTGATTATAGGAAGCTAAATAAAATTACAATCAAGAACAAGTACCCATTGCCAAGGATTGATGATTTGTTCGATCAAATGAAGGAAGCTAAGGTGTTTTCAAAGATTGACTTAAGGTCTAGTAATCATCGGGTGAGGATAAAAGAAGAAGACATCCACAAGACAAATTTTAGGACAAGATATGGCCATTATGAGTTCACAGTGGTGCCATTTGGTCTTACCAATGCAACTTCTACATTCATGTGTCTCATGAATAGTGTCATCAGCAAATATCTGGATAAGTTTGTGATATTTTTCTTGGATGGAATTCTTGTTTATTCAAGGAATGAAGAAGAGCAAGATGAACATCTAAGAATGGTGTTGCAAGTTCTTAGAGAACACTAGCTGTATGCAAAGCTGAGAAAGTGTGATTTCTACCAAAGGGAGGTACAGTATTTGGATCATGTCATCTCAGAAGAAGGAATCGCAGTGGATCCAAGGAAGATTGAAGCCATAATGGATTGGCCTACTCCAAAGAATGTTTCAGATGTTAGATCTTTTATGGGACTTGCAGGCTATTATAGAAGGTTCATTGAAGGATTCTCCATGATAGCTCATCCAATTACATCATTGCGGAGGAAGAATGTTAAATTTGTATGGTCTGAAAAATGTGAGAATGTGTTCCAACAGTTAAAGAAGTTGCTTACCAATGCTACTGTTTTGAAGATTGCAAATCCAAGAAAGGATTTTGTAGTGTGCACAGACGTTTGCATTGAAGGGCTAGGTGGAGTGCTCATGCAAGAAGGATTTGTGATTTTCTATGAGTCAAGAAAATTAAAAGAACATGAAAAAAATTATGCCACACATGATTTAGAACTAGTAGCAATAGTACATGCTCTCAAGATGTGAAGACATTATTTGTTGGGAAGAAGTTTTGAGCTTAGGATAGACCACATGAGCTTGAAGTATTTGTTTGACCAGCCAAACTTGAATGCTAGGAAATCTAGGTGGATGGAATTTCTCTGTGAATTTGATTTTGAAATCAAGAATGTGAAAGGGAAAGAGAATAAGGTTGCAGATGCTCTCAGGAGAAAGTTTCATGTTGTAGCATTAAGTATGTACAAATCAGATTTAAAGCCAATAATTCTAGAAGCCCAAACTAGTGATGGAACTTACTTTCAAATTAAAGAGAATTTGCAGCAGGGAAATGTATATGAAAGGTGTGCAGGATATCATCTTGGTGAAGATGATATTATCATGTATCAAGGTACTAGATTGTATATTCCAAATTGTGCATATTTGAAGAAGTTTGTGATGGATGAAATACATCAAATGCCATACTTTGGACATCCAGGATATCAAAAGACAATAACAGCAGCAAGAAAGAAATACTTTTGGAATGGGATGAAAAAGGACACGGCAGAATACATTTCTAGGTGTAAAAAATGCCAACAAGTCAAGGTAGAATATCAACATCCCGCAATATTATTACAACCTTTTCCCATTCCAGAATGGAAGTGGGAAGTAATTTATATGGATTTTATAATAGGTTTTGCAATTACAGTGAGGAAGCATGATTCAATTATGGTAGTGGTGGACAAGTTATCAAAGGTAGCTTACTTTATTCTAGTCAAGTCCACTCACAAGACAAGTGACATAGCCAATATTTTCATGAAGGAGATATTCAGATTGCATGGATTTCCCAAAGCAATAGTTTCAAACCGAGATATAAAGTTCACATCCAAGGGATTATTTCAGGAATTGGGAACTTAACTAAACTTTAGTACATCATATCATCCTTGCACAGATGGTCAAACTAAGAGGGTGAATCAGGTTCTTAAAGACATGCTGAGGATGTATGTGATGGACAAACCATCCAAGTGAGAGGATTACCTACACTTGGTAGAATCTGCATACAATAATGGACATAATGTATCATTGGGGATTAGTCCTTTTGAGGTATTGTATGGAAAATGATGCAGGACTCCGGTGAATTGGGATAGTCTAGTGAACAGGGTAATACTTGAGCCAGAGATGATAAAGGAAATAGAATGGGAAATTGTTAAAATCAGACAGAATTTAAAGGTAGCTCAGGATAGGCATAAGAGTTATGCAGATTTGAATAGAGTGCATAAGGAATTTAATATTGGGGATCATGTTTATTTGAGAGTGAAGCCAAGGAAAAGTTCCTTAAATTTGGGCCATTTGAAGTCCTTGATAGGATAGGGCTATTGCATATGGATTTGCATTTTCTGCTAACATGAGCGCTCATAATGTTTTCAATGTTTCTTTGCTTAAGAAATATGTACATGATCCTAATCACATAACTGATTGGAATGTAACATAGGTGGAACCTGAGGGAGAGTTCCAAGTGGATCCTATGCACATCCTCGACAAGAAGGTCACATTGCTCTAGAACCGAACTATCAGACAGGTGAAGGTGCAATGGAAGCACCTTAGTCCTGATGAGGCTACATGGGAGATGGAGGATTCCATGAGAAGGGCATTCCCTTTTTTGTTTATTATTTAGAACACCAAGGACAGTGTTGTTCTAGGGGGGAGGGAAATGTAATACCCCCATTCGGATGCTTAGAACATATTGGATTTCAATGTAAATAATGTATACATTGTTGGAATATATTAATTATATCCCTTGAAAGGTAATAATGTCTTTCTATTATGTCGGAATTTATCCATAATATTATGTAAAAGAGTAATACATTATATCCCATATTCATTATGGTAAAGTATACTCTTGATATCCATCATTATATAAATAGATGTTATTATGGAAAATTATATTATCCCATATGCGATATGTGAGATTAATTCCTCCACATATCTTGGTATATAATAGGGTCAAGGGAGTCACATCACTATTACAGTGATATAGTGGTATATGCTCATAGATAGTATCAACGCATGGTATTGTGACCACAAGCTCTGTTATATTGTATTGGGGTTATTTGTAGTTTCTTTCTCATAGGATTGAAGGGGATTTCTGGAGATAATAAGAAGACAACCTTCCCATGGACGTAGCCCAATTGGGTGAACCACGTATATCTAGTGTATTATTTTCCTTGTTCTCTTTCTATTCTTATTTACTTTGACATGTTATTGATTGCTAAGATAGGTAAGCTAGTTTAGCTAGATCTATAGTTCTGACATGGTATCAGAGCTGGTTTCTATTATCTAGCACCTTCTATAGCTTTCAATCAATAACTATTATCATCTGGGCATTGCTTATTTTGTATATTTTCTTTCTATCTGGTGGCCATTAGGCTTCTCTTTAGATTTGGGCATGCTTTTGTTGTTTTTTACTTCTAACCCTAACCTTGTTTTGTAGATTTTTACAAAAAAATTTCAAGGGTTTATTGAATTTTTTTTGTAGATCTATATGATTTTTGGCTTATCCTTAAGGAGATCTATCATCCGGTTGTTAGATCGGCAGTTTCATCCAAGTTTGGTATATTTTTTGCAGGTTTCTGTCTTCGGCATAATCAACACTATTTTCGGCCTAAAACTGGACATTCGTGACTTTCTCTTTGCAGACAGCGCAGGTAACCGTGACTTTCCCTAATGCGAACCCGCGAGTATACTACAAACCCGACTTCCAGTGCACAGATCTATGTGTGATACAACATACTCATGTCTGTTCTAACTTTAAACTTGCGCTTACTTCATTATACTCGCTACCCTCCTATGCAAAGTACCGCGAGTGCTTCGTCATAACCATGACTTTACTGTACAACAACACGCCAATATCTGATCAGAACTACGACTTTTGCCTTTACAGAACCGTGCACCTGCAGCTATCTCTATTGTAAAAACGCGAGTAACTGCAACTATTTCCGAGCAGAACCCGCAAGTATCATTTTTATTTGCGAGTTCACTATTGGAAGACCCGCAAGTGACTTTTCTTGGGATTTTTTTTTAAGGGTTGTGAGTAAAAGTTTATTTTTCCTTTACTGTGTTTTTGCATATCAGTATGGTTAAGTGTATCAGTTTTATTTTATTCACTTTTTCTCTTGTCATTTCTAGCATTTGGGTTTCTTGTCAATATTTCTATCATTGTGACTTTAGAAATAGATTTTGTTCCTGAACTTGTTGGTCCTAACTATCTTGCATGGAAAATAAAAATGATTGATGTTCTCAGGAGTAAGAATCTATGGAGGATTATTAATGGTGAACACCAAAAACCTGTTGATGCTAAAGATGTGGCTATATGGGAAGATAAATGTGATCAAACAAGATGGCTCATTGGTCAAACGGTTGTAGATAGTCTTCAGTTAAGTATTGAGGTAGAAGACATCCTGGCTGAGATATGGAAAATTCTTGCTTCTTTATTTGATAAATCTGATGATGTTTCTGCTTATTACCTTGAAAAGAATATTTTTGAGCTATATCATACTAACTTTGAAAGAGTAGAATTATATCTTGCTGAAGTGAAAACTTTAAATAAAAAAATAAATAATTGTGGTAAAGATTACAAGAAGACAGACACTGCTCTTATAATTCTTGTAGAACAAAAATTGCCATCTTGTTTTGATAGGTTCATCCAGACTAGGAATAGGGCTCTTGAATTGTCTCAAAACACCATGAAACCTATTTTTGATGATTTTTGTAAAGGGTTGATAAATTAGCAAGAAAGGTTGATTGTTTCATGACAAATCTCACCTAATATGGCTCTTATGGCACATAATAAGAATCCTAAGAATTTTTTTAATAATGTTAAACGTTCTAGTTCACACACTTCAAATCATACTAATAAATGTGGTAATGCTTCTAATGCACATCATAAACATAGTAAGAAGAAGAAAGTGTATGATCCTTGTAATCATTGTGGTAAAACTAATCATCATGAAAAGAATTGCTTTAAAGCGAAACGTTTAATGGATAAAGCTAAAGAGAAAGGTTCAGATGAATCACAAGTAGCTTTAAGTGCGTCTGTTGTTTTCATCTAATAGTTCTTCTTCTAATGGTTTATGAATAATTTTTTTCTTTTTGTTGATCATGTTTAATCATGTTGATTTCTAATCATGTCATGTTTATTTTGTTCATATGTTGTTCATTTTTTTAAAAGATTTGCATAGAAGCAATTGGATAAAATCATTCCTATATTATTTTTAACATGATATATGAGTTGCTACTCATGTTGTAACATGTAATTAGAGAACTCTTCATGGAATACTGTTTTATGGTCTTGCATAGAAGCGATAGCATAAAAGCAATCTATATATTCTTGAGCAATTTTATCTCATATTTGTAAATCTTGTGCTCACTATTTATATGTTTTGGCTGACACTTAATGTGTAAAAGTAACTTCATTTTCCTTAATGAGCAAGTTAATATTTTATTTGATCATATTTTGTTGCCATCCTTTTTATATGATGTTTGCTAGCCTTTGGTGTATAAGCATTTTCATTTATGTATGATCATTTTTGTTTTATGATCTTTGTATTCTTTAATCTTAGAAGTGCTTGTGTGTAGATAATTTCTATGTTTATGTTTTCACCTTATTCCAAAAATAATGAAGCACCATCTTCTATTGTTAAAGTCGTGATTTTCATCTGTATGATATCATTTTCGATGTATAGACCATTGGGGTCTTGTTTCTTTGATGTTTGAGGTCTTCTACATATATTTATATTGTACCTTAATTGGAAGAATGTCTGCCATCCGCATGTGTATTGACCATCTGGGTATTTTGCACACTGTTGTGGTGTTCTTAGCCTATCAGCCGTTAGAAAATATCTGTACATTGGCGTGGATGTGATATCAAAGTTATTCAACTATCAGTTATGGTTGTGATGATTCTTGTGGTGATCTAGGCACCTTGCTGTTGGATTGCGTCACATGTTCTCAGCATTTTACTGTTGGATCTAGTAGCCATAAAATATTCTCTTTAGATATGAGAATCTTGTTGTTGGTATTTCATTGTACAATGTGGTTTGTGTGCAATTTCATGATTCAGTGAGAAGTGGTTGTTCTTCATCAAATCCCATTTGCCGAAGTGTTCTTCTAATTTGTAGCTTATGGATATTCTGGAAGTTGTCATCAAGGGGGAGCAGTAATGACTCCTTCCTCCCTTAGTGTTAGTGAGGAATTTTCTCCCATCCATTATTAAGGGGGAGTGTTGGAATATATTAATTATATGCCTTGGAAGGTAATAATGTCTTTGTATTATGTTGAAATTTATCCACAATCTTATATAAAAGAGTAATACATTATATCCCATATTCATTATGGTAAAGTATACTCTTGATATCCATCATTATATAAAGAGACGTTATTATGGAGAATTATATTATCCCACATGCAATATGTGAGAGTAATTCCTCCACATCTCTTGGTATATAATAGGGTCAAGGGAGTCACATCACTATTACAGTGATATAGTGGTATATACTCATAGATAGTATCAACACATGGTATTGTGATCACAAGCTCTGCTATATTGTATTGGGGTTATTTGTAGTTTCTCTCTTGTAAGATTGAAGGATATTTCTAGAGATAATAAGAAGACAACCTTCACGTGGACATAGCCCAATTGGGTGAACCACGTATATTTGGTGTATTCTTTTCCTTGTTCTCTTTCTGTTCTTATTTACATTTACATGTTATTGATTGCCAAGATAGGTAAACTAGTTTAGCTAGATCTATAGTTTTGACATACATGCGATGTATGTTTTCCTAGCGTGGAGCTCAAGGCCAATGTTAAAATTCAATATGCTAAGACAGAAAATAGCAGCATTACATTCCATTTCACAATAATAGCATCTACAGGATCACTGAAGAAACAACAAGCACAGCATAAACACAAGAGACAGAGATTTATCCTGGGAAACCCTCATGGGGTAGAAAACCCAGCAAAGCTTCCTCAATATAGATGACCAGCAATATACAAAGATGAAACCCTGAGACATGATCTCCTCATCAGCAATAGCAGACCTCTCCTCCACAAGTGCGCTATCCTCAAGTGAGTGTGTGTGTATAATGAGGAACACACCTCCTCTATTTATACACTACTCTAATAAGTATTTTACACAAGTACAGGTAGGCTCGTATTTAACCAATGGTTTAAATACCCCACTACGACTGACTGGGCCGACCCCTCTAGGGTGGTCTAATAACCCTTTGACCCACATAACACATACAGGGCCGACCCCCCACTAGGGAAGTCTAATAACCCAAGTTACCACATTCCGACGGAGGAATAAACATCTCCGGATATACAATAAGATCTTTACGGAGGAATGAAACATCTCCAGAATAAATAATATACAAATATAATATTCTTTGAAGTTACAATATCTCAACACTCCCCCTTAACGAGAAGGATATTATAACAGCATCTGCACGAGCAAGGAGTCATGAACATCATACATGATACATCTATAAATCATTGGAAGCTTTCTCAACATCATCAGTAACTCAACCAGTTAATGGAACATCTTCAATACTGGAACATCAACATCATCAGCTTTGATAGTACTCAATCATCAGCATTGTCAACACACGATCAACAGCATCGTCATCACATGATCATCAGCATCACGATCAACATCGTCATCACACGATCATCAGCATCACGATCAACATCGTCATCACATGATCATCAGCATCATCATCACACGATCAACAGCATCGTCATCACACGATCATCAGCATCACGATCAACATCGTCATCACACAATCATCAGCATCACGATCAACATCGTCATCACATGATCATCAGCATCGTCATCATACGATCATCAGCATCATCATCACACGATCAATCCAGTTCTCTATGTCCAAGGATGATGCAAACCAGTCATGTACCTTTTGAACCAAAGTCCAGGGACGATCCAGTCCTATCATGTACCTTTTGAACCGAAGTCCAGGGACGATCCAGTCCTATCATGTTCTCGGAGACCACATGTCTACGGCTCAGTTTACAGGACCAAAGTCCAAGGATGATCCAATCCTTACCGTACATTTAGGACAGCGTCCAAGGATGACTTAATCCTCAACTGTTCATTTAGGACCACGTCCAAGGATGACTTAATCCTCCACTGTACATTTAGGACCACGTCCAAGGATGACTTAATCCTCCACCGTACATTTAGGACCATGTCCAAGGATGACTTAATCCTCCACTGTACATTTAGGACCACGTCCGAGGATGACTTAATCCTCCACCGTACATTTAGGACCACGTCCAAGGATGACTTAATCCTCCACCGTACATTTAGGACCACGTCCAAGGATGACTTAATCCTCCACCGTACATTTAGGACCTACGTCCAAGGATGACTTAATCCTCCACCGTACATTTAGGACCACGTCCAAGGATGACTTAATCCTCAACCATTCATTTAGGACCTACGTCCAAGGATGACTTAATCCTCCACCGTACATTTAGGACCACGTCCAAGGATGACTTAATCCTCCACCGTACATTTAGGACCTACGTCCATGGATGACTTAATCCTCCACCGTACATTTAGGACCACGTCCAAGGATGACTTAATCCTCAACCGTTCATTTAGGACCTACGTCCAAGGATGACTTAATCCTCAACCGTACATTTAGGACCACGTCCAAGGATGACTTAATCCTCCACCGTACATTTAGGACCACGTCCAAGGATGACTTAATCCTCCACCGTACATTTAGGACCTACGTCCATGGATGACTTAATCCTCCACCGTACATTTAGGACTTCATTCTCGAAGACTTACGTCTACGGCTCTTCTTTAGGACTGAAGTCCAGGAATGATCCAATCCCTTCACATGTTCACCAAGAACTTCATTTTCGAAGACTTACGTCTACGGCTCTTCTTTAGGACTGAAGTCCAGGAATGATCCAATCCCTTCACATGTTCACCAAGAACTTCATTTTCGAAGACATATGTCTATGACTCTTCTTTAGGACTGAAGTCCAGGAATGATTCAATCCCTTCACAACATGTATAACAAAACATGTATCCTCATCATCAATACATGTATAACCACAACATGTATCATCATCATCAAAACATGTATAACCACAACATGTATCATCATCATCAAAACATATATAACATACAACATGTATCATCATCATCAAAACATGTATAACCACAACATGTGTCATCATCATCAAAACATGTATAACATACAACATGTATCATCATCATCAAAACATGTATAACCACATGTATCATCATCATCAAAAAAACTAACATCAAAAGCATGTATACATCTATCATCAAAAACTAACATCAAAAAACATGTATACATCTATCATCAAAAGAAAGAATATAAGAGTCCTAAATCTAAATAATTCTAAGTAACTAGGTGCAGTAAATAGGTAACCTCATCATTGATGAGACAGACTTGTTATCAGATAATATGCTACTCCCCCTTTCGAGGAGGGTCCTTCTGGACTATACCAAGCTTGTCTCGGAAGTATTCAAACTTTACTCGAGACAGAGGTTTAGTCAAGATATTTAGCAATCTGATCCTCAGTGCTTATATACTCGAGCTTGATAGCTCTTCTCTGCACCATATCTCGTATATAGAAGTATCGGATCTCTATGTGTTTTTGACTTATCGTGGAATACAAGATTTCCTATCTTGATGTAGTTTTGAATGTCACACATAGTCATAGTGGAATTCATTTCTAAGTCAAACACTCCATATAATAGCTTCTGAAGCCACACTTCTTCACAGCTGGCAGAGCAGACAACTATATATATACTGCTTCAGCAGTACTGAGAGCCACACTAGATTGTTCCTTGCTTAACCATGAGATCATGGCAGATTCAAGACTATAACATCCACCTGATGTACTCTTTCTGTCTGAGGCACTTCCTGCCCAATCAGAATCTGAGTAACCATGTAAACGGAGTTCATGACCTCCAAGATAATATAGACCAAAATCTATTGTACCTTTTAGGTACCTCACTACATGCTTTGTAGTTATTAAGTGAACCTTTCTAGGTTCTACTAGATATTGACTTAGGGTATTTGCAGCAAAGCATATATCTGGCCTAGTATTTGTTAAATACATCAATGACCCAATGATTTGTCTATATAGGGTTAGGTCCACTAAATACGATGAGTCATTAACTAACAACTTCAAGTTGGAGTCCATGGGAGTGGCCATGGCTTTATACTCCAACATATCAAATCTTTTTAGAAACTTCACAGCATACTTACCTTGAATTAAAAGATTCCTTTTGGATATTGCCATACTTCTAGACCTAAGAAGTAGTGCATTAATCCGAGATCTTTCATTTTCATTTCTGCAGCCATTTTCATGACCTGTTTCTCATTCCTTGTCAGAAAGAGATCATCGTCATACAATAATGGTATGATAGGTTCATCATCCACAACCTTAAGGTAAAGGTTAGGAACAGCTTTACTTCTGGTAAAGCCCAAGCTTTGTCATGAAGCTGTCAATTGTCCATTATTCACACTCAGCATTGAATGATCTTCTGCATATCTATCTGTGCCATCTCTTGATAGATGGGTCTACTGATATGAGCCTCAATATTATTCAAACTTTGTGGTGAGTTCCTTCTTGCATCCATGTCATCTGTGTATAAAAACCATATTCAACCTTGTAGCAAAGGTTGAGATCCACATCACCCGTGGTGATCATTAAGCTCATCAATTGATTATCGATCCTGGGTACCCATACAGAACCTGAATCACACTTCTTCTTTAATTACACCATTAAGAGAATGGTTTTATCTATCCTCTTCGAACAAACATCTCATCATGATTCTCTTTTTCTTTTCTAAGAGAATCTTCTAGCCACATGCTTTCTATAGTGTGTTTGATTTGTAAATCTTTTGTTGAACATCCATCGCTTGTTCAGAGTTCATCATTCATCATGATCTTTCCTACAAATCAAAATTAAGTACATGATTAGTAATACTTCATAATCATCAAATCATATTGACATGATAACCTATTATGCATACAGATATCATTTACATAGTTATGCAACTATCTTGACCAATACTTTGGCACAACACTTTCCCATATCCTGTATGCATACAGTGGCTATCTATATGCCTTCCATCTCTACCAGAACATACTATCGAGAGTGTGCACAACTCTCAGCATGTCAGCAAAGAGGTTTCATTCTAGACAAGCAACAATGGAATGTTTGTCCAACTTACCAATCATATGCATATTAGTAGTATACTGTTCAATGTTCTATGAATATTTACACTTAGCATGATATATTATAGGAATACAAATATGCATACAACCTATTACAGGCAATATCATTTACTGTTTCAAATAACAACTCAAATACTTATCTTTTATGTTTGTGTGGTTGCCTCCCGCTTGATCTTCTGTATGTATTTTGAACTTCTATTCATTATGTACCACTGTGCATGTTCAAGTGTCATCCTCATGATCTCATACACAAACATACACCCATTAGTATGTTCTAAATGTTATCAAAACATTATAGTTCTAAATAATCTTGAGAATGTATAGTCATGATTATAGTTAATAAACATTAGTATTCAAGATTTCAGGGAAGTCTTCTTTTACTCATGCATATCATCAATCAAGATAAAAGACATAATATGCATAATCCCTTGATTACAAACTTTATGAATAAGCATAACCAATCATACCAAGTATACTTATATAAGGGATCCTAACACAAGGTAAGATTTATGGGAAACATACCTGGATTAGTATACCTACTTAGTTATGTACAACATACCTAAACAATCTCTTCAATGATTTAGAGATCCTGAGCTAGAACCTGCATGTCTCATAGGTTAAGCATAATATAACAAAGTCATACATACCTCGTAAGTAGAACAAATATTATGGATGAGTCTTTGTCTTCATGTTTTCATGGTCATGGAACCTGATTTGTCTTTTGTGATGTACCTGAGCCTTGTTAGCAGACAACATCAACCTCACACAACATCATAATGCATTAGTACAATCATATAGCCCTAATCAATGAATGTCTTTGATCATTCACATGCATTCATACTGTTACTAGGGTGATAAGACAATTCTAACATTAATCAAGATTGTGCTAATAAATAATATGAAGACAAACACATCATGAACTTAATCAAGAATTAGATTTCAAGACATACCTGAGCCTCCTTAAGTCATACCTGTCGAGACTTCTTGTAGTCTTCTTATGTAAGGCCTTAGCCTCAACTCCCCCTGAAACTTGATCTGGAGCTTAATTAGGGTTTTCTAGAGAAACCCTAAAAATTCAATCTTTGACTTTCATACTTCTGAATGGATGAAAGAATATGTCTTGTTGAGCTGATCAAACTAGCATACTTCAATTTTGGAATTTCCAAAATTTGACCCCTCAAAATTACCTTTGAAACTTCTGGATCTTCTGAACAGGATCCCGAACTAGGGTTTGATGAAGCCCACCCTTCTGTCCAATCAAAAGGTTCGATCCAAGGCTCTAAACTCTTATTTTTCTGAGGAGCTTCCAGCCGTGGTTACAGACTTCAAAAATTCCATCTTTTGCTGAAGCCCTAATTTTCCAATTTTCTGATCAAAATCCCGAACTTGGGTTTGATCAAGCCCGGTCTTCTACCCAACCAAAAAATTCAATATTGGTCTCTAAATTTCATTTTTCCTGAGTAGCATTCATCCGTGGACTCCGATTCCAAAAATTCTAACTTTCTCCGAAACCCTAAATTCCGGAAGCCATGAATAAAGGTGCTCCAAAAATAATTCTGTTTTGACAGAAATATGCACCTGATTGTTTCTGCTATAACTCTGAAATTTTTGCTCCACAGGGTCTGAAACCATTTTTCTGCAGTAGCCTGACCTGTCATCTTTCCATCCTGACAGGTCTGACCTCAATTCGGTTTTCTGAGAGAGAGTTATGCCAAGTGTCGCAACATGACCTGTTTATGGGATAAAACAGGAGAGCGAACTTGTACAGAATGCCACGTGTCACTGTTTGAACTTCGGCCTCTGAAAACTTTTTCTGAGATAGATCGACCTGTTATCTTTCCATCCTGATAGGTATGACCTCAATTGGACTCTCTGAGAGATATTTATGCCAAGTGTCGCAACGTGACCTGTTTATGGGATAAAACAGGGGAGCAAACTTGTACGGCGTGCCACGTGTCACTGGTTCATCTTCGGCCTCTAACAACATTTTCTGAGATAGTACAGTCTGTGTACTACTTGTAACTTTTTACGAAATTTCATTTGGATCTTCCTAGCCCAAGTTATGACCTTTTTTCCAAGGTCACCTGATTTTGACTGAGATCTGGAAGAGGCAGAAACCCTAACTTGTACTGATCATAAATCACAAAGTACAATGAATTAGAGGCTGTCCTTTGGACACAAGGTACCTAGAGATTTAATATTCGTCCTGTACCAATTTCAGATCTGAAAACTTCGCCAAAACGGATTTATAGCTAAAGTGCGATGATGACTGGTTTTTTCTTTGTAAAACCCTATCCTTCAAATTGTCGTAAGTAAAGCAAGTGTCGTTAGTGCCATACCTTGTCTTCCTTCAGGTTAGCTCTGATACCATGTTAAAATTCAATATGCTAAGACAGAAAATAGCAGCATTACATTCCATTTCACAATAATAGCATCTACAGGATCACTGAAGAAACAACAAGCACAGCATAAACACAAGAGACAGAGATTTATCCTGGGAAACCCTCATGGGGTAGAAAACCCAGCAAAGCTTCCTCAATATAGATGACCAGCAATATACAAAGATGAAACCCTGAGACATGATCTCCTCCTCCACAATAGCAGACCTCTCCTCCACAAGTGCGCTATCCTCAAGTGAGTGTGTGTGTATAATGAGGAACACACCTCCTCTATTTATACACTACTCTAATAAGTATTTTACACAAGTACACGTAGGCTCGTATTTAACCAATGGGTTAAATACCCCACTACGACTGACTAGGCCGACCCCTCTAGGGTGGTCTAATAACCCTTTGACCCACATAACACATACAGGGCCGACCCCCCACTAGGGAAGTCTAATAACCCAAGTTACCACATTCCGACGGAGGAATAAACATCTCCGGATATACAATAAGATCTTTACGGAGGAATGAAACATCTCCAGAATAAATAATATACAAATATAATATTCTTTGAAGTTACAATATCTCAACAGCCAAGGCCCTGCTAGTGGATGCTAGGGTTTTTATGTAAATGAAAGTAATTTATATTATGTTATCCATGTGCTATCAAGCTATGGGACCTTGTAAATGATATAAATATTAACATTGCAATAAAAATACCAAGAAAAATTGCTATGGAGGCAACTAATAAGAGAGGGTCATGTGTATCCACTAGGGAGAAGTGAGGGGTTGTGGAATTGTAACATAGACCGCCAAATGTCATCTTTAGAAGCCCTTTGACCTTCCCCACTGAAATTTAATTCTGCTGCAGAAGGTGGTTGACAAAACTGTTCATGAAATCGATGGATTGTGGGAAAAACCTGAATTTTTGGATGGTAGGGTATGGGGGCTCTATTTTCCTTGATCCACAAGTCACCTTGCTCCTAGGAGTTCGTATTCTCTGATCCCCATTCCAGGAGGCACTAGCGCAAGGATTTTACACGTAGAACAAAGAGCCGAGCAGTGAATAAAGAAGGAAATAATGATTCTGTGAAGAAACTGGATTTGGAGTGTCGAATCCGCCCAAAATTTCATGTGGGAAGATCAATCCATCATAGGATCTGTTGTTTTCAACCCTAGGGAATATTTTCAGTGTGTGAGATACTCAAAAACCCATGAGAAAACCTTGTGCTGATGGCCGAGAGCCCAGTTGCAGGATAGAGTTGTTTTGGCCGTAGCAGTTGAGAAAACCTAAGTGGGAATGGCATAGAATAATAGAACAGAAGGTAGGGTTGCTTGATAAACACAGTGAAGGCTAGAGTCTCAAGGATCCAGCAACTTGGACCTTTCTATGCCCACCCTGAAGACCACTGGGGGGAATGTATGACTTGAGGGATCGGTGTAGCAGTGAACGTAATACTTCCTTGTGTTGGGTGTGGTAGGTATTGTAGGTTCCTAGACTGTCTGAGTGTGAATTGAGAGGCTTGTAGCTCTAAGGTTGAGCTCACTGCCTTAGCATCCTCCTCCAATGTTCCTTAAATTCTTGATAAACCCAACTGTGTGTTGGATTAGCATGTGTGTTTGTGAGAATCCATGGATCTGAGTGAGCCTGTTTATCCCTCCTTAGTGGATACACAACCCAACTCAGGGGTGGTCTCTCAGATAAAAGAATATAGGCTGGACATAGACCTATGGTTGGGTGGAACATTGCTCTCACATAGCCAGTTACTTGGGCAGTTTCATCATATAAGATAAGAGTTTTCTGTGTTTCTGAATGATACTAATTCTTATGTTGTGTTCCTTTTTTATTTCATGTTATTTGAATGGAATGAGAATATGTAATTAACAATAAGAAGTCTGTGGATAAGGTTGAATATGAGGTTGGTACATTGGTTTTTTGTTTCATCATTTTTCTTATGATAAGTATGTTGTTATGATGTTAACCATGTATGTTGTAGATGCATTCATTAGCTTTATTCCACTAAGTATGTCTATTATGCATCACACACATCCTTAGTAGGTTTGTACTGAGCTTGGGGAATGAATTAAACGCCGGGACTGATGTGTTCATGCCCCCTCTATGATCAAATGAAGGGAGGGGCCTTGGCAAGGTGAGTCTAGGGTTTTTGGAAGTGGGGTAAAGAGGTTTTGATGGAATTCGAAGCAGGTTTTTGGTTGGAAAAGAGGAAAGATCAAAGTCCTTAGGTGTGCCAGGGGCCCACACCATTGCAGAGAGATCACCGAGAGATTTCCAATGGTACTAAGTTTTCCCAGAATGGACTCTGGATGAGTAATTTATCATCCTGAGAAGTTGGCTGTAACAAGAGCATTGCCAACTCCTGACTTTCCGAATCCACAGTGTGGAATGCGGATGTTGGGAGTGCATTTTCTTTAACGCCAGGCATTTTGGCGTTCCAACCTCCCAAATCCCGCACTGTGGAATGTGGAAGTCAGGGGCACATTTTCTCGATGCAGTATGTTTGGCGTCCCGACTTTCTAACTCCCGCATCGTGGATGCAGAGTGCAAAAGTCAGAGGCGCATAATCATTGAGATAGTGAAGTTGGTTTTCCAACTTTCCAACTCCCTCATTGTGAATGCAGAGTGTGGAATTTAGAGGTGCATTTTCATCGAAATGGTGGATTCGGTATCCCAAATTCCAACTCCCGCATCGCAAATGCAGAGTGTAGAAGTCAGAGGTGCATTTTCGTCAAAATGGTGGATTTGGCGTTCCAACTTTCTGACTCCCGCATCGTGGATGCAGTGTGTGAAAGTCAGAGGTGTAAATCGTTGAGCTGGTGTAATTGGGCATTCCGAATTTCTGATTCCCACATTGTCGAATGCGGAATTCAGAGTCGTATGTTGTTCGACGTTGTGATTTGAGCGTTCCGCCCTTCCGAATTCCCACTTCCGGATCATGGATTGCAGACCAAATACAATTTCGGTTGTGTAAAAAGAGTAGTGTTGTGGATAATTTTTGGAAAAAAAAATCAAGCTTGTTCCCCCATCAATCAAAGGGCATTAAGGGGATCAAGGACGTGAAAAAGCATGCGAGTAGGAAATGAGAGGAGAAATAAAACTAAATACTCTTGAATATGGTTGCGAAGAGGGTTGATTGTGAGATTGGGGTGCATGTTGTTGAGAAAATTATGAAAAAGTGTGTGTCAAGTGCATGTTGTGTGTAGCATGCCAAAGGAGAGTGTAGAGGGAAGAATGTCAAGAATAGATTATAAACAAAATATTAACATAAATAAGTTTGTGTAGCAAACTCAAGAAATAGTAGAGAGTATTAATCTACCCAATAGTGTATATGTAGATTAGAGATATTATTGCAACAATAAGTGGTATTGCAATATAATATGGTGTTGCATAAGATAGTTCTCTTGCAATACTTGAGTTGCAAGGAGATTATGTTATAATTACATATGATATAGTGGAAAATATGCAACTATGAGGTTTGATTCCCACAATTTTTTGTGTGGTGGCATTCTTTTTGTGAAATTCTAGATCACAACAGATCATAGAGCTGAGAATACAGTGAAAGAATGAGCATAAAAGATGAATTACAGTGAAAATTGTAGTGAAATGAGGAGTAAAATTATTCATGCATTGGAACTCAGATAGAAACATAAATATGTATTACTTGATCCATTAATCAGTATAGCCAATAAATATGTTACAATGGAGAGAATTCGATTATACTAGGAGAATTCGAATCCATGACAGTCTAGCATAAGAATTGTCACCACTGGAGTGCTCCAGAAGTCCCAAACTCAACTCAACTCAACCAAAACTCAATTAACTGACCAAGCAGGGCGCATTAGTGAGTTATGCATGCAAAGTAGGTGAAAAAGGGTGCATTAGATCACAATCAATGGTGATTGGAGCTAAAACCCCTAGTAGAGTTCAAAGACTCAGGTGGACTAAACTAGAACACAGAGTTTGTTAACACCCAAAAAGTGCTCACTAGTTCACTCCCTTATTCACATGACCCATTTGTCCACTTTTTCCACCATTTGAGCCTCTAAAACCTTCAAAAGGTCACCCAAAACACCATAATACCCCTTTTTCCACTCAAAATATGTATTTTTCCTCAAAAAACACAAAAAACCTTAAAAAATGATCCAAAATTCCCAAAAAATATTAAAAGGGAATAAAAATATAAAAAATATTCAAAAAAGGAAAAAGAGGGAAAAAGAGACCTAAACCACATTGGTCCATACCATTGGTTTCCTTAAAACCATAATGGTATTACCCATCACCCAAAAACTATAAAAAGGTGATAGGGGCTCCTCATTATTCATCCATATTTCATCATATCCTCATGCTGCCAAAATCCATCTTGAGCTTTGCCCAACCATTGAAGTATTGGAGAAGAAGAGACCATTGGACATTGGAGCTTCTCAACCTTGGAGCTACTCAAAACTTACCATCCTCACCATTTGAGGTAATACAAGAGTTTTAATTTTTATTTACATGTTTATGAATCAATTTTGCTTATTGTTATTAATCTAGATTTCTTTATTTTACTGTTTACTGCCATCAATCTATAGTTTATATTTGTTTATTTACATTGCTTTATTTGAGACTACTGCTACTAGTTAGCAGATGCATCCTTGCACATGCTTGGTTGAAAAACCAAGCAACAGTTTTTGTCGACTCCGCTATTTTTCGAATTTTAAATTCTTGCTTTAGATCTTTATTTTAGTTGTTTTTCCCATTTAAAACTATAGATATACCATACTAGTCAAATTCTTCATAGTTTCCCTATCCATTGGCCCTTCCTGTAGCCTAAAACAACCCAAAATTTCAATTTTTGGGTTCGTTTTTCAGTGACTTTTTTCGTCTGTAAAATTGCGCGATTTTGACCCATAGCTGCAATCCACATCATAGCTTTTTAAACGAAAGCCGCGATCCAGATCAAGGCTTTTTCCACAGACAGTCGCGATCCAGATTGCAGGTTTTGCCACAGACAACCGCGATCCACATCGCGGGTTTTTCCATAGACACCCACGATCTTATCTCCTGACAGCGCGACCCAACTTTCAAACGCCCATATATCCCTCTCCCGAACTCCGTTTGAGACGATGTTTTTTTTAAATTGGGTGTTTTCGAGCAAGGAATCCAAATATCTTATTAGATTTAAGAAATTTTTCATAGAAGTTTCTCTAATTTTTTATTTTAGTGTTATTTATCATTTCAGTCCACCCATTTTGGCCCATTTCTCCCATCCATTTCCCTTGCAATTTTTGGATAGCCTACTATTTTATTTTGCAGCATTAAAAATACAAATTCATTTTCTATTATATGCTTTACTAATCTTTTTGAAAATTTTCAGTTAAGTGAAAGAAAGATTTGTTAAGTATTTTCTCAGGTTGTAAGTTTCATACATTGCAAGGTTAGAACCATATTTCTAAATTGCTCAATATTTTTCCCAAGAAAGACTTTAGAAATCCATTTATTTTTACATATTTTATTTGCTTTACCTTACAAAATTTTTTAAAGAATCCATATTTTTTGAAAAGATTATTAAAGCATTTATATTTGAAACATCTTTCATTTTTTCGCAAATTGGAATCATTATTTTAGTTTGTGATTAAATCGCCCATGCGAGGCAAATTGTTTTGATATACACCCACACAAACACACAATCTGTCACAATAATTTCAAGTGAAACTTAAAAGTTACCTTAACTCAACCAACATTCTAACCCCACTTGGGGAACACAAAAAAGAATTTTTTAGCTAGGTAGGACTGAGGGGATAAGCATCCAAATAACACCCCTCACTCATTTTTCATGTTGAGACATAGTGGTTGACTTTAAGGGTACCAAAATCCCTTATTATTTGTTGACAAAGTTTTACACCAATTCGTCGGGAAGGCTTCTCCCTTAGGAGGGTTGAAGTAGCCAGAGTGGTTACAGAAGCCTGATTGGAATACCGCAATCCTTTCAGTAACCGAAGGATACCACTTGTAGTTCTCGTTGTACCACCCTTATGGGAGTACAACGGTGATAGAACCAAACTGCAGATTCACCCAACCGAACGTGTCTTGAACATGGTATCTTAGTGGCCCAACTTATAGGATTGTCTACCTGGTGTCCCTCCCGGTAAGGGGATATCTAGCCTTTGATTCAATAATATATATTGTCTGACTTGGATTTCATCACCTTGCAGAGGATATACCTTGTTGAGTCATAATACTTTTTAGATTAGGTGTTTGCATTCTCTATTACTTCCCTTTGGTAAGTGAGTACACCTTTTTTCTATTTTTAGGAGCTGTTTGCATGTTGGTTTTCTGACCACCCTTTTTTATTACTCCACTTACTATAGCACAGCTGTTATAATAAGTGTTTTTGAGTTCGGTTGTTGGCCTGAGTGCCATTATTTTTTACACTCCCCTCTTGCACACACGGTTGCATTAGGGACTTCGAGCTTTCCACTCATTACCACATACTAGATTAATTCACACTTGTCACCATTGAGTCCCCAAGACGTTCTCGACGTTTCCAGGGTGAACCCCCCAGTACAGTTCCCTTGACTCCACACGTCATGGGCACGAAACCCCATGATCCGATTCTGATGTGCCTCGTTTCACATCTGACTATGAGGCAGAATCCAAAAATCTTGCATACATTGCACCCACTAGCCCCATGGCTGGTTCACATTATGACAACTTTTTCATAGGCACTATTGGTGGAACATCATCCACCCTTGCCACCACAACGACCACCATGGTTTCCACAACTATCGCACCCCCATTAGGTATACCTAATATGGGACCCCTTCCCAATACAAGACCCCCACCTAACCTAGGCATGCCCATTATGGAAACTATACCTACTATCCTTGCTACCACTCAGATTCCAACACCTCTTGGAAATCTTCCCAACCCACCTGTGACTTCTGTTGCACTTGGTGGCGCAGGACCCTCCCACACTCTTATGGGTGGAGGGCACATACCTCCCATGACAAATATATCCCTAGGGGGCAGTGGCATAATACATAACGCCATCACCAGCACTTATGCCCCCATGACAATCTCACACCCCTCCGCCAGTTTGCCATTTATGGCTAGCCTTAACCTACCAGACTTGGCTAGGATAACAAATGATCCCATCTGACATGACCCTAGTTGGTCCCCCATGCCCACAAATCTCCCCTCAGACATCCCAAAGTTTGAAGGGAAAGTTGGGGAAGACCCTCAAAACCATATCATGTCGTTTCACCTATGGTGTTCCTCAAACTCCATAGTAGATGATTCTATTCGACTCCGAATTTTACAAAGAACTTTCACTGGCTCTGTAGCCAAATGGTACATTGAGCAGCCACATGGGACACACCCCACGTTTACATCCCTCGCCTCAAATTTCCTTCAGTTCTTTCAACTACCTATACGCTATGATGCAGGAGTGGAAATACTGTTGTCTTGTAGACAAAACACTGCTACACACATCATTGATCATATCCATGAGTGCCGTAAGCACCGTAGTCTCTGCAAGATAAAGCTTGATGACCGTATCTTTTTGGATTGGTTCCTCAAATCACTCCTCCCTCTCATAGCCAAATATGTAGCTTCTGAATGACCCCAGTCGGAAGAAGAATCCATCTTAAAAGCTCAGCAGTTCGACCTCATATATGCCTAGTTTGGATATCTATACACCATTTTACCTGACGCCCCGCGCAGTGATCCATCCCGGCATGATGCGCTAGGGGTGTCCCATGCCGCCGATGGTATTATCGGCCAGGTTATGGTGCAAAACAAACCTTTTACCATGATGAGTACAAACAATGCCCTAGACCTTTCTAGGGCTACATCTCATTCTGGAGCTACAACATCGTATGCTCCAGCAATGCACACCCACCACACTCATGGACCCTCATGTCCACCACAGTGTTATGGGAAAGCACCATCAGCTTATGCACCACCTCCATATTAGAACCAGCAGGCCCATCAGACTCCGATTCAGCCACAAGCCCAATCGGCTTATTATCCTCAACAGGTAGCACCTCTTGCTCCAACACTTCCAGTAGCTCAAGGTTACCCACCACCGCAACAAGCACCAGGTCCACCTCATAACCCTCCTACTCACTACCCACCGCAACCTGCTTCAGAGCCTGCACGACCTCAAAACCCACCTACTGCACAAGGGCATGTGTACACACAGCAAAACCAACCTCAAAACCAGAAAAATCAGCAAAATCAAGGAGATTAACAGAATCATGGAAAAGGAAGAAATCACAGAAATAACCAACAACAAAACCAAGGAGGACAGCCACCCAATCCTCCCAGCAACAATAATGTTGCTCCTACAAATCAAAACCCTGATCGTCCACCAAAATAGGGCAAAAATCCTAATTTGAGAACAAACCACCCATGTTCCATATGCGGGGTCTACGGCCATTACACGCATAATTGCCCCCATTTAGATCAAGCGCGTCAACTCTGGACCGACGACGCCCAATGACAAGGGCATGCTGCACAACCAGCACCACTGCCTCAGCCGCAATCCATGATATTGCAAAATCCCCTACCCAACCAAGGAGTAGTCAACACTCGTCTAATGGATCCCCCACAAGGATCCACTGCGACATAGTAGTAGATTGCATATGCGGCAGTCGATTACCAGCATACAGAGTCCAAAACTCACCATTTGCTAATGATGTCATCAAATGATGTCAACCTGCAAACTCCCTGAAACCAATACGGCTCTGCCCCTGAGGCCATACCCACTGACCCATCATCGAGTACACACCCAACTGATCAGCCACTTTGCATACCTAATATACCCACATACGGGGGTCTAAAAGCACCTCCTTTCCCTTTGAGACGAATTAACAATAACCCTAATGCTCGTACAGCTTCCAACTATAACATTGTAGAAGACTTAGCCCAGTCCCCCACTGCTATGTCCACTCTAGAAATCCTAAAAAATTGTCCTGCATAGAGAAAATTGTTGTTATCTACCATTGGTGCCATAGACCCTAACGACTCCAACATGATGGCTTTCGACTTAGACCAAGCCGAACCTCGTCTGCCTTCATCTCTAGCTTTTCAAGTTTCTACGTCCATTCGCAACCGCATTGTTCATCAATGCATAATCGATGAACGTGCCTCCACCTGCGTTATGTTGACTTTCGTATGGCAGAAACTTGGATCCCCAATGCTACAACCATCAACTACTGCATTGCGAGCTTACGATGGCTGTGCAGCTCAACCTCAAGGTTTGTTAGTGAACATACCCATATAGCTTGCGGGCAAATTGGTTCTCATACATATAGAGGTCATTAATGCCCAACTTGATTAAAATCTCCTTCTGGGACGAAGCTACATGTATAAAATGAAAGTTGTCGCTTCTCTAGTTTTTTGCCTCATGATGTTCCCCCATGAAGGACGCGTAGTAAAAATCGACCAGATTACATACTATGATCCCAATGCCCCCGCAACACCTGAAAATGTTCTTCCCATGATCAAACAACCCGTTTAGAGTGCACCCACATCGTTCGTCTCCTCAATCGGACTCGGGATATATTCGGATACTCCCATGACCACCACTTTCCCTTCTATCCCACCCCCTCTCCGGGTAACTAAAGTATATGATTTATGCACCCTCTCGCACAACGAACAACATCATACTCAACAACCTCAACCACTGCCACAACCATCCGCAGTTCCTACTCATATCAGAACAACACCGATTTACACTATCCCATTCTTGTTTCCATTTTCAGGACTTGTCAGCATGCCAGTAATGGCTACACTTAACCTTCCAGGTTTAACATTAGGATTACCTGTATGGTGCTTACTTGCTCCAACCCCCCCACTGACTCCGACAGTTGTTTTACAGCCGGTACAACCCATGAATATTTCAAACCATCCACCACCTGGCATACCGTACCCCCAAAATCGTCCACCACCTGGTATTTCAAACTCCCAAAACCGACCACCTCCAACAAGGGGCACTACATCGACATCTAATTATGTCCCCCCTCAATCCCGCCACACTGGGGATAGAGGTCCACAAAACTACACCACTGGACCCACAACTCGCACCCCCCCAGTGACGCCCAAATTAGCTAAGAATCCCCCAACAACCTGTGTGCTCCCTAAGTGCTTCTTGCACGACGATATAGGCCATGCTACCCATCTATGTCCACAACTACTGACACTTCAAGAACACATGAATATGTTGGATGATGACACCAATGTTCCAGTTGTCAAACTAGAACTACCCCCTCAGCCCCGCGATAAATCATTGCGCAAAAACCACCCTTGTGCAATATGCGAAATCTACGGCCATTATTCACATCATTGCATCGATCTCCCAGATTACAGAGCAGCACTATATGAATTGAATAATACTGACCTAGAGATATCCCCGTCGCTCATTGAGGAAATATCCCACCAGAATCTTCTCGTTCAGAAGAAATCAATACCATTTATATGATTTCAACTACCTACAAACCCGAACCAATTGATTTAATGACACACTACTTTCGCACTGATGAGTAAATCCTAGAAACACTCACTGCACCGGACTACCCTTGGGATGATATGCACCATCGATCATATTTCATCCCTGAGGCATCTACGTCCACCATGGCAAACCAACTATCCATTGAATCTAAGGACTTCTTACCAACCAAGGTCAATTGGTTCAAAGATCCAATCCTAGCTCCATAAGCCTTTGAATAAGGTAACATGGCTAACATTTCACCCACTATAAAAATCGACATCTCCACCACCCCTAGAAAACCTGAGCTTATCTCTTTAGGTGCATCATGCACTGAAAAAGAAACCCAAGCTTATAAGAAACTCTTCCAAGAATTTCAAGATGTCTTCGCCTGGTCTTATACCGAGATGCCTGGTATTGATCCTACCATCGTAGAACATCACATAGACACTTCGCCCAACATATCACTGGTCCGCCAAAAACAACATCCCATTCACCCATCCAAGCTTCTAGCCATCAAAGTAGAAATTGAGAAGCTTCGAGCAGCAGGTTTCATATACCCTATTGCATACACCACCTGGGTTTCAAACCCAGTACCAATCAATAATAAAGTCGGCACCATCCGTGTCTGTACTGACTTCCATGACCTCAACCTGGCTTGTCCCAAGACAACTTTCCCACACCATTTATTGACCAATTAATCGATGCGTGTGCAGGGAATGAGGTACTTTTTTTATGGATGGTTTCTCCGGATACAACCAAATCAAAATCCGTAAAGAAGATCAATACAAGACTTCTTTTACTACCCCATGGGGCACCTTCACCTATTGCGTCATGCCTTTCGGTATCAAGAACACTGGATCCACTTTCCAACGAGCCATGACTTATTTTTTTCACGACCTGAATAACATCATATTAGTTTATTTAGATGACCTCACGGCTCGATCTAAGAAACGATCTGACCATTTAGATGATCTTCGACAAGTCTTCTTGTGTTGTCGAAAATACAAAATCCGCTTGAACCCACTCAAGTGTGTCTTTTGCATTCCAGCAGGCCATCTGCTGGGTTTTATCATTTCAAAAAAAGGGATCACCATCGACCCTCTAAAATTCCAAGCCATAGTAGACCTACCATCACCTCGTATATTAAGACAGCTACAAAGCCTCCATGGGAAGTCCAACTTCCTTCGTTGCTTTGTCCCAGACTATGCCACCATAGTACATGGTTTCCTCCGTTTGCTATGCCTTCATACCCATTTTGATTGGGACGACCAAGCAGAAGGGGCCTTCACAGACCTGAAAAAAGCACTTACAAGTGCCCCCTTGATTTCTCCTCCAAATTTCACAAGAGACTTTACCCTTTACATTTCGGCATTAGATTATGCCGTTTCCGGAGTACTCGTCTAAGAAGACTCTGCTCATCAAGAACATGTCATTTACTATGTGAGCCAAACTTTATCAAGCCCACCACTACACTACCCACATGAAGAGAAAATGGCCCTTGCCGTCGTCTTTTCTGTGCAAAAGCTGCGACATTACATTCTCCTCAGCCATACCACAGTTGTGGCCAATTCCAACCCAATGGTCTATCTCTTGAATCATCGCCTTCTACAAGGCTGTGTTGCCAAATGGGTGATTATATTACAAGAATATGACCTAAATTTTAAAACCCCGAAGAGCACCAAAGAATTAGCATTCGCTCAACTCATTACGGACTTACCATCTTCGTCGTCATCACCAGCTATCCATACTGATATAATCGACAAACATTTATTCATCATCTCATTTGACGACCCTTGGTACGGAGACATTTTGGTATACCTCCGCACAGAGAAGTTTCGACCCAACATCGACCGTGACGGACGCCATCGCATTCGTCACCATGCTCCCCGTTATCTCCTCTTGGGTGATGTCCTCTATCGACGTGGTGTCGACACAATCCTACGACGATGCCTTTCCCAAGACGAAGCAGAACAAGTCCTTAACGACTGTCATAGCGGTGCCTGTAGCGGCCATTTCTCTGGAATGGCCACCGCCCAAAAGGTAATTCGCGCAGGTTATTTTTGGCCATCATTATTCACTGATTGTATCACAGCAGTCAAACATTGCCAAAATTGCCAGTTTTTGCCCCCAAGGCAAGAACCCCCCCCGCCCCCTTTCATCCAGTCGTCACCATTGGAGCATTTTGCAAATGGGCCATCGACTTCATGGATTGCAATCCTGCATCTGCGAGCGACCATAAACACATTATTGTGGCTGTTGATTACTTTACTAAATGGGAAGAAGCCATGCCTACTTACAATTGCAAAGCAGACACTGCAGCCCATTTTTTCCTCAACCATATTATCGCTCGTTTCGGAGTACCAAAGCAACTAGTCTCAGACCACGGCTCTCACTTTGAGGACTCCATTTGGAGAGAATTGTCAATACTCCTTAAGTTTGAACATCATTTCTCCTCTGCCTACTACCCCCAAGGGAACGACCAAGTCGAAGTTGTTAACAAAATTTTGAAGACTATCCTCCAGCACACTATCGACAAACATAAATCCAATAGGCATCATATGCTTTTTCCCACATTATGGGCTTACCGCACGTCGACCAAAACCGCCATTGGCTTTACCCCATTCCATTTAGTTCATGGCGTGGAATCTGTCCTCCCCATTGAATGCCAGATACCAACATTACAAATTTCTGTAGAGATTCTCCCCGATACTTCACTAATTGAAGAATGCTTACTTCTTTTAGACCAACTCGACGAAGATCGCCGCGCAACTCTCCAAACAATCAAAGCCGCAAAGAACAAATCTAAACTCCATTACGATAAACATGTTCACCCACGAGCATTTAGTGAAGGAGACCTGGTACTTGTTTACGACCAAGCCCATGACAAAATGGGCAAAGGAAAGTTCCAATCTATGTGGCAAGGCCTATATATCATACAAGATTTCCTTGGACATGGATCATACGTTTTGACCAACTTGGAAGGCAATCCCATGTGCAACCCCCGTAACGGGTTGTACCTCAAAATATTCTACCCATAAAAATCTCCTAGACACCATGGTCCATATTGTACAGTTTTTGAATTAATTTTTTCGCTGCAAATTTTCAAAACCTTACATTTTCATTTTTTCCTGCATGAACACAGATGGATCCTATTCCACTCTACCACATCGACTTTGCCGATGGCGCAAGTTGTTGGTCTCCAAATCTCGCTTCAGCAGCTTGGGTAATTTATTCCCCTTCACATGAGTTGATCCACCTCGACGGAATGTGCATAGGTGCTAACACAAACAACCAAGCTGAGTATGACGCTATGACCAGTCTCCTGGCCGCTTCTCTCCAAATGGGCATAAGTCACATTAGTGTTTTCCTGGAGTCCCAGCTCCTTGTTTCCCAGCTCAACAACTGTTACCAAGTACGCGATCCCTGTCTATTTAGAAAATTCATGCACAATAAACAAATGATTCGACACTTTGAATCCATCTCTTTCACTCATGTCCTAAGAAATCTAAACACTATAGTAGACCAAATGGCTAACAACATTCTAGATTGGCACGTCAACCAAAACATGTAGGATATCATGACATGCATCACATAGGCATCAAAAAATCAAAATAAATAAATCATCATAACATTGCATTCATGTGCATAACATGTGCCTCCACGGGCATACAAAAAATCATAACTTTGCATCCACGTGCATCGAACATGCCTCCACGGGAAAACAAACAAACTACAATTGCATCCATGTGCAACAAAACATAAATGAAAAGACAAGATGTGCATCCACGTGCATATACCAAAATGCATAAATATATATATATATATATATATATATATATATATATATATATATATATATATATATATATATATCATCATAAGAGTCATAATGTTAGCATTGCTCTCAGCACCCAAATATACAAAAGGTACACCAGCCATACAAAATGTGTATCAACAAAATACATCCCCAACTCAATTACTCTGTGAAACTCAATGGTGAAAATGACACTTGTCACATTGGGGCCACTTTCTATATATAAAAATTTGACCATTTTCAATCAACCATTTCGGCATCATACGACGTCCGTTTTTCGAACCATTGGTACTGTTGGAATCAGCGCAGCGAGAAATTCATGATAGTCCACTCCTTTTTCTGATTCCACCAGGTCCTATTTTTGGGTATTTTTTAAATGCCCCTTGTCGCCTAGATTTATGTGCCACATTGACCGTGGTCTATTTTTGACGAGTCTTACATTGCTGGATTCAGTTTTTTGCACTCATGACAATGCTTGAGACCATTTCTCACTCTCACAACCAAATTTTTTGGGCATTTTTTCAAAATGCCACTCATCACCTCGGTTTGTGTGCCACATCGGTCTTTGCCCATTTTTTACGATCTTTATATCACCGAATTCAGTTTTTCGTGCTCGTGACGATGCTTGAGTTCATTTCTCACTCTCACCCCTAGATTTTTTGGGCACTTTATCACATGCCCGTCGTCCCTTCGATTTGCGTGCCACATCGACAGCCGTTAGATTTTACAAATTTTCACATCACAACTTATACATGAGCCCACCACTCCATCCATACTGCAAGTATGGCATTTTTTTCTACCATTCATCAACCCCCAAGGAGGCCCCATTAGTGTTCCCCCCCTATCACTGTGCTTGATCCCCATACTCACCCTTTGATTGAACACTTCCACCTTGCCTCTCCATTACTTTTGTTCGGTATAATTTGATCCATTTTTTGGGCTGAGCAATTCCTTTACGAAAAAGGCACTTAGGGAGTTTCTGTTAAGCTCTTTTCTGACTCCTAAAACAATGAAAAGATCGCCAAGCAATCTTGCTTCCTTTCATACTTGCTCAAGGTATCTGAAAGGGCATCTACCTGGTATAAGTTTACCCCTTTTCCAGACCTTGTAGAGTAATTACGAAAAAGGAATACTCTAGTCACATTGGCTAGAAGAGTTCTCCATTTGCATCATTTTATACTCTTTCGAGCCTTGGAGACTAACATATGAAAAAGAACACCAATGGACTCTACTTACTGCTTTCAGACTCCCTAAAATTGAAAGCAACCATGAGCAATCGCCGTCTTGGGATCGTACAAATCCACAAGACGGTACTCATCCACAAATTCAGAGTCTTCTTGTCATTTTCAGACTCCTTAAAAATGAAAGCACTCATGAGCATAAACAATCCCGGGATTGCATAAATCCAGAGGACAATACCATTTAAGAGCACACTTTTATCCCTTCTTGGAGCTCATTAAAACCACGAAGAAGAACCCAATGGTGCTTTTCGGCGCCACAACAGATCATTTCTACTCATATGGCAGCTTCCCCATTCTGGTCGCCTTTGTTCAGAGTATTCTATAGTATGTCACCCTGAGAATCTCCCAATAGAATCCATCAGCTTCTCCCCGCAGAGTCACTCTAGTTAGCAATACATACCCTTGATAAGCTATGATCCTCACACCTAAAAGTCAGTTTCCTATGCTGTCAGGTTAACCACCATGTCATCATGCTCTGAACAAAAGAAGTTTGAGTCCACCCACTCTATGACCCCAGTTATTCCCCATCCCCACAGTATGTCAATCCTACCATCAGTACTATCACACTTCAGTTGTACACCTCGTGCTCCTGTCAAGGAAACATCATCGCCTTGGTAGTTGCCGATCTCCCTCTATTGACGCCAACCAAATCTATTCCAAAGGATAGACCCAGAGGTCCCTGTGCCTTGGACTCATCACCATTAGTAATGATTGCCTACGGATCATTTTTAAATGAGTCCTCAATGCCTCTCCAAATGATTGTTTCTCACATGCTCAACTTCAACACCTTGATCGCATCGTCCAGACTCGTACAGGGTATCAGTCCTTTCAGTTATTTGTTGAAGACCCCGGATATCACCTGACTCTACCACATTTATGAGTCTTTTTTAGAAAACAACCAGTTACACATTCCTATGGATATTTGGGTTGCGCTTAGTGACAGTTTTCAAGATGTACCCCAATTTTATACTCCCTCAAGTATACAGTTACATAAATTCCTCAGAGATTGGCTCACAGTCTTTGATTCATTACAGATGTTGGACACCTTCAGCTCCAATAGTTCATCAACCCTTCTGAAACCTTTTTCAGAATGGTTGTTGCTCTTTTCCAGTGTATCAGTTATTGAGATCATTCATGGTATGATCATGACTACGTCCCAGCATTATGTCCCCTTTGGACCATTATGATGTACCAACATATTTTTATGTATTATTTAGGTCTCCCTTCTTGGGCCTAATTGTTATGTATATGTCTTGACACAAGCATGGGTATGCCCGCCTCGTCCATTATCAGAGATTATTCCTCATTCATTTTGAGGCCATGTATTTTTTCAGTTTTTGCAGCTTCCAAGGGGTCGTTGTTCCAGTCTCCAATCGGTCTCTTCTCTTCTCCAAACCCCAGGAAAAAAGACAAAAGAACTATGATGTCTATCGACCATACGATGAGCTCCTTCCCTCACACATCAGGGGGCAATATGTTAACACCCAAAAAGTGCTCACTAGCTCACTCCCTTATTCACATGACCCATTTGTCCACTTTTTCCACAATTTGAGCCTCTAAAACTTTCAAAAGGTCACCAAAAAGACCACAATGTGAAAATCCTCACAGCAGATCTAAGCGATGATGTATGCCTCACAAGAGTAATTATGATTAAGTAGGAAAATAGAAGAAGAGTGATCAATACAGTATAATGAGCAACATAATAATATGGTACAGTAGAACTCAGATAGAAGCAATAATACTTCACACACACTAATTAATTAATCACAGTATGGACAAATAAATAGTACAATGGTAAAGAGGATTCAAATGCCTAAGGTGGCAATTCGAATTAGCCTCTCAGAGTGATCATAAGATCAATAGAGTGTCATCGGAGCACAACTAGGTGTCCTCGTGATCATTGGAGCGCAACTGGAAGTCTTCATCATCATCAGTGGAGTCATCAATGCTCAAGTAACTGTCAACCATCAGTCAAATTAACTCTGGTAGGTGTAACTGGGTGTAACTCAATGTAAGTAAGTGTAACTGAGTGTAACTGACTGTAACTGACTGTAATTGAGTGTAACTGAGTGTAACTGACTGTAACTGAGTGACAAATGGACTGGTAGGTGAAGAAGGATGAGTTCCTCCCTAAAATCAAGGAAGAAGGGCACATTAAGCAATTGGAGGGCTAAAACTAAATAGTTAGAAGCTCCTGGGGCTGGCTAACTGAGGGCTAGGTGCTGGACTGATGACTGGGATGCATGCAAAATGCATGCAAACCCTAGAATGCATGAAAACCCTAAAGGTGCATGCATGACTGAAAATGTAAATGATCAAAATATTGGTGGGACTAGGATGGAATATAGGAATATCCTAACACCCCCCCTTAATCCATCCTGGGCCCTGGTAACTAAGACCAAAGGTCACCCAATACAATGAATAATAACAATCAATAAACCAAGGAAGTGGGAAAATTCCATGGGAAACATACCCCCTCCTCAAAATATAGACTGTAAGGCACACATAAAAATAAATGCTCCAAACTCAAGCATGTGTGATGCTTGGTCATATGTCTGGAGGTATCGAATGTGATGAGAACAAATCCAACAGTATGAGAATGATTCTTGAACCTGTGATTCGAATCAGCTGAGGTAGGATCAAATCTGTGAAAGTGCATATAGTGTTTTGTCTTCTCCTTCGAACCACCATGGGTGAGATTATGCCAAAAATAACTAGTACATGTTTGCTTAAAATCAAAATCAGATTTAAGACTTAAAAAACAGTTTCTTGAGATCTCCTTTGAACCAGAAGGGGTGAGATCAAAACTATCATATGCATGAGAAATTATCCCAAGCAATAATTGCTTAGAATCCAAATTAGATCCAAGACTTGAATCATGGTTTCTTGAGATCTCCTTTGAACCATGAGAGGTGAGATCAAAACCAGTAGATGCATGAGAAATTATCCCAAGTGAATGGCAATGGCCATATTCTTCAATGACCTTCTAAAAGCATGGAATTATGATCCTATAGTAGTATAAAAGAGGAGTTAGCTAGAGAGGAGCAAATGCATTACCTTCAAAAGTTGTTTTGACCTCCGAAATAATCATGTGATCATGATGCAAACCAATAGACTCTGGTGCAAGAGAGGATTTAGGACCTTCTGCAATATCTAGAGTGTGAGCTGGCACAGAAAGATAAGAAAGTTTGAGCATGAGTGTAGAATCTGCAAGTTCTTTATCAACAACTTCAATATGAGATGATACTGGTGCATGATCTGAGAGACCATCAAGAGGAGCGAATGCATCACTTTGTTTTCTTTCGAATGGGTTGGGACCAAGTCCTTCATTCTCTCTGCCAACTTTTCCATCTAGGTGAGCCCATATCTCTTTTGGAGTCCATAACTCCTTTGGAGTTTCAACACCATTACGGTATTTGAATTGAAATCTATGGCATGCAAACAAAGAAAACATTATTGCTTAAAAGTGCATGTCACTTTTATTTAACCAGTCAATATTCTCTTCAGGGGATTCGAACTCTCTTTCAAAATAACAATCAAAAAGTTCATGGATCTTCAAGTCTGCTATCATTCTTGTTTTCCATTCATCATAGTTGAGTGGATCAAGAGAAGTAATTCCTGATGAATACATAGAAGTTGTAGAGGACCTGCAAAAACAATATAGAATAACTGCAACTGCTACTACTGCAAAAATGTAGAAACTGCTGCACTCAAAATCTTGGTAATAACCTGCAAAAAATCTCAAGAATGGAGATAAACAATACTCTCAACATGCTTTGATACCATGTGAAAATCCTCATAGCAGATCTAAGAGATGATGTATACCTCACAAGAGTAATTATGATTAAGCAGGAAAACAGAAGAAGAGTGATCAATACAATATAATGAGCAACAGAATAATATGGTACAATAGAACTCAGATAAAAGCAATAATACTTCACACATGCTAATTAATTAATCACAGTATGTACAAATAAATAGTACAATGGTAGAGAGGATTCGAATGCCTAAGGTGGAAATTCGAATTAGCCTCTCAAATTGATCATAATATCAATAGAGTGTCATCGGAGCACAACTAGGTGTCCTCATGATCATCAGAGCACAATTGGAAGTCTTCATCATCATCAGTGGAATCATCAATGCTCAAGTAACTGTCAACCATTAGTCAAACTAACTCTGGTAGGTGTAACTGAGTGTAACTCAATGTAATTGAGTGTAACTGACTGTAACTGAGTGACAACTCGACTGGTAGGTGAAGAAGGGCGAGTTGCTCCCTAAAATCAAGGAATAAGGGCACATTAAGCAACTAGAGGGATAAAACTGAATAGTGAGAATCTCCTGGGGGCTAGCTAACTGAGGGCTAGGTGCTGGACTGATGACTGGGATGCATGCAAAATGCATGCAAACCCTAAATGTGCATGCATGACTGAAAATGTAAATGATCAAAATACTGGTGGGACTAGGATGAAGTATAGGAATATCCTAACACATAATACCCCTTTTCCCCCTCAAAATATGTATTTTTCCTCAAACAACACAAAAAACCCTAAAAAATGGTCCAAAATTCCCCAAAAATATTAAAACGGAATAAAAATATAAAAAATATTCAAAAAAGGAAAAAGAGGGAAAAAGAGACCTAAACCATGTTGGTCTATACCATTGGTTTCCTTAAAACCATAATGGTATTACCTATCACCCAAAAACTATAAAAAGGTGATAGGGGCTCCTCATTATTCATCCATATTTCATCATATCCTCATGCTGCCAAAATCCATCTTGAGCTTTGCCCATCTTTTGAGCTTTGCCCAACCATTGAAGCATTGGAGAAGAACAGACCATTGGACATTGGAGCTTCTCAACCTTGGAGCTACTCAAAACTCACCATCCTCACCATTTGAGGTAATACAAGAGTTTTAATTTTTATTTACATGTTTATGAATCAATTTTGCTTATTGTTATTAATCTAGATTTATTTATTTTACTGTTTACTGCCATCAATCTATAGTTTATATTTGCTTATTTACATTGCTTTATTTGAGATTGCTGCTACTAGTTAGCAATTGCATCCTTGCACATGCTTGGTTGAAAAACCAAGCAATAGAGTTAACTCCTAAAATGTAGGGAACTGAATCTAGTGGGCCTAAAATCATGCATGCATGGAACACTAGGTGGCTAATGGGTCCTATATGACATCTTCACACCAATAGGGGGAAAATAACATCATCAACTACTAGGAAAAGGTAAATAATGCTAAGTAGGACAAGGATGGAGTATTATTTATCCTAACACCCCCCCTTAATCCAAACTTGGACATCTTGGGGCTTGGCCCCTGGTTATTGAGACCAAAGGTCACCCATACAATCAAATAAATGATAAAAAAGAATTGTTCATGAAAATAAGGAAATGGGGAAAATCTCATGGAAAAAATACCCCCCCTAAAAAATGAACAACAGGGAACTCAAGCATCTTTCACATTTCTACAGTCTTCTCCTCTGTAGGATAGTAATGCAGTGTGTTGGTCCTGTTGTGCATTAGTTCCCTGATGTAGTGCACATGAACATCAGTCTACCATATTGGATCATGGAAAGTCTATACGAAGGATTGTGGATCATACCCCATCATCATGTAGCACCAACTCTCTGAGAGAACTAGATCTGTATGACATAGTGCAAGATTTTCAACTTGATACTGAGATCTGGTTCTCCTAATGTTAGATGGATCCCCAACTACGCTCCAAGAAGCTTCAAGGAGTTTTTTATCCCATTTTGACCTTGGGCATGGATTGGGAATAGGTGTTGGTTCTGGATCTAGATCTGTTTGATCTTCATTCTCAACATCAAGATATAATTAAAATTGGTCCTCATCAGAAGAGACCTCATCCTGATCTTCATCAAGTGCAAATGGACTAGTAATATCAGATCTACCTTGGTCTTCAACTGGCTGTAGATCTTGCAATGGATCTTCATCGAACCTACCACTTCTTTCAATGAAATATCTTTTGGTTGAAATCTCCATCAGCTTGTATGATTTTTCATCTTCTGCATATCCCAACATAATGCATTCTCTACTTTGTTGTGCATATCAGTCTTCCTTGTGCCTTCTGGGAAGGAAATGTTGTGTTGTTTAAGAATTTTGGTCATTTGATCTATCTTCTTCATCATGCAAGATCTCTTTAGATGGTTTCCTTTCTTGAAATAGGAACACTTTGTCTTCTCAAACCCCTTTTTCTTATCCTTCTTGGATTTGGAGGATCCTTCTGATGGATTAGACTTCTCCTTCTTCTTGGATTCAAATTGCTTATTTTCTTTCCCTTTCCGCTTCCCTTTATCATTCACACCTTTTTACTCTCCAACCATACGAGCTTGATTTTTTGAGGCCTTCAAGGTGCCCATCTGAATCAGTTTGTCTTTTTCTTGGATGAGAGATTCAGTGAATGCATCTAAGGAAGGCATTTTCCAGTTGGGGATTGACAATATCCCAAAATGGAAAGTAGAAACAAATATTGAAAATTTCGAACCAAGATTTCTTAGGATGGATAGCACCAGCTGCTCATCCTTCTTCTCAATGCCATATTTTTTTCACTACATTACCAACGATTTGAATTTAGAAAAGAACTATTGTATGGTTTTGAAACTATCCGGTTGAAGAGCAATTAATTCATTCTCTAGAATATGGGCTCTCATCTCATCTTGCTTTCCGGAGAGAGTCTCAAGCTTCAACCAAACCTCTCTTAAAATATTCAATCCTTCAAGGTGGAAGAGAAAATATATGGAAATATGAATACACATGAAACCAAATGCTTCATCTAATCTATTCAGGTACTTATCCTTCTCAACAACTTCCTGAGGTTTGACCTCCTTTCCCATTGTGACCATGTACAAAATTTTGTTGCACAACACAATTTTCATATCATCCCTGCAATCAATATAATTGAAGGGTGTCAGGATCCTTGGAGACAAAGGAACGTTCGAATTCTCCTTATGAAATTGCTGGAGCAAATATAAATGGAAACTGATGCTACTGCTGCACTCAAAAACCTTCAAAATCCTGCAAAAAACTCTCAAATTTGGAGATAAAATTCTACTAAGCACTGCTTTAGGACAATAGGCACTTTTATCCGGATCCTTCACGCCTATCTAGACCTCAAAGGATTTCTCCAATGAATTCAATGCAATGGAACCATGATTTGTTGTGGAAATCTAGAGGCTTTTGGTGCACTACTGAAAGAAGTTGCTCAACCTATGCTCTCTGAGCTCTGATACCATGTGAAATTATAGATCACAGCAGATCATAGAGCTGAGAATACCTCACAGTGAAAGAGTGAGCAGGAAAGATGAATTACAGTGAAAACTGCAGTGAAATTAGTAAAATTATTCATGCATTGGAACTCAGATAAAAACAGAAATATGTGTTATGATCCATTAATTAGTATAGTCAACAGATATGTTACAATGGAGAGAATTGAATAATCCTATGATAATTTGAATCCATGTCATTCTAGCATAGGAATTGTCACCACTGGAGTGCTCTGGAAGTCCCAAACTCAACTCAACTCAACCAAAAATCAGTTAAATGAAGCTATTGTCCGTTAAATGACCAAGGAGGGTGCATTAGTGAGTTCTGCATGCAAAGTAGGTGAAAAGGGGTGCATTAGAACACAATCGGTGGTAATCGGAGATAAAACCCCTAGTAGAGTTCAGAGACTTAGGTGGATTGAACTAGAACACAGAGTTACCTCCTAAAATGTAGGTAACTGACTCTGGTGGGTCTAAACTCATGCATGTAGCGTGCATTAGGTGGCTAATGGTTCCTGGATGACATCTGCACACCACTAGGGGGGGATAACATCATCAACTACTAGTTAAAGGTAAATAATGCTAAGTAGGACAATGACAGAGTATTAAATATCCTAACATTGTAGGAGAAGGGGAATGTGCACCAAAAGATAATAAAGTGGAGAAAACCAAAGAAAAAATGTGGTGGGAAGAGATGATACAAGAGAGTGAAGATGTAATAAAGTATCATTAAGTTGGAGATGATTACAATAGAGGATTTGCTATGGTAAAAGAAAAGAAAAATGAGGATATTCTTGAGCAATGAGCATTGGTGGAGTTTGTTGAGACATACGAGTGATAATATGGAGGTAGTAAGAACCTTTGAGAAGGATCATTTTGAGGCAGTATGACCCATTAGGTGATATTTGCAATAATTGTAAAAGGTGGACAGTTTACAATAAGTGGTAGAAGAGATTATGGCAATTATGATCAAAATGAATTGGGTGAAGAATATAGAAAAGTTGATTGAAAGCATGAAGAGTTATTTATAGTTGGAAATTGAAAACATGTGGATTACAAATATGAATAAGAGTATGTAAAACAAGAATGATGGAAGGATGAGTTTTATAGAACATGTTTAAAAAGGAAGACTAAGAAACATAGATATACATTCATTGTTGATTTATCAACATTCTTATGAGCAAGATATCCATAATTCCAACATGGGGAGATTGATGCAAGAGTATCCTTTGCACCGAGGTTATCCTACATGAATATCACTTTCACTATACCTTTATATCTTCTTCATCGATAACTACACTCCCAACTAGGCCCATGTGGTGTTTGTATTCATTGAGCATGCAAGGGAGATGCTCCGTCCCTTATAGGGATTTGAGGACGAAGCCCCTGAGATGAAAATTTAGAGACCCTTATAGGGTATTTCATTTCCTTCTAGAACCCTCATATTCATTGTATTGAAAAGGCGAGTGAGCCCCCATCATTGTAATATGAGAGAGATAGAAGAAATTATTGTAATTTTTTACCTAAGTAATAATAAAATATCAAAGTTTCCACCACCCCACGGTTTTACCTACGTATATCAAGGTTTCCATGCAAATTTTGTGTTCTATTGTTATTGTTGTTTGCTTTTGTTTTTATATATTTTTCTACAAAGACAAGTGGATGGTCACATAAGGAGAGCTTTTATTTACAATTTTATTGCTTGCAGGTGATTTAATTTGAGCTTACACTAAAAGCTAAATTGTGTGCAAGAAAAATAAGAATCATCATTTAAAGCCTCTCAAAAAGTTTGTGTTTATGAATCAAGAATAATAATGAAAGGATGCAACACTATTAAACTATACAATATGTGTAACAAATACAATGTATGTTAACTTATGCTATTTGACAACAATGTTTATGTTTTATTTGTATGAGGATAATTGATGATCATTTGAATCCACATTGACAATTTCAAAATGGGAGGACCATGACCCTTTTATATACACTTATGGAATATGTGGTAAAGATAAAGGGTATCAAATACCAAGAGAGAGTTGTATGAGGGATTGTGTCCTTATTTCCCTTTCACCCTTAATTTTTTCCCTTCTTGAGTTGATAAGGAACTGATAAAGGGATGCAAAATCTAAACTTACGGGATGTAATGATAAATGTATCCAACATCTAAATTGTTCATCCCAATAGTTCTCTATTTCCTTGGTCCCCCAACTTCACATCATTGGATCAAATTTTATCATAGCCCTAATCTATCCACCATGTAATCCATCTTACATGTCCTTCTTTGAAACTAAAAATATCAATAGGAATTACTTTCTAGATAGAGATGTTGAATTCAATACAATGACCATTAAACATGGGAATAGGTAGTTTAAAATATTTTATAAATCAAAGTTTAAATTTACCTAAATATATTAGAGCCTACATTCCTTATTGTAATGAGATAAATGAAAATGACATTTTTCATGCCATAGATATGTTGAATTTGAAAACTATCACATCCATAGCTACTCAATATATTAGAGAGTTTAACCATAATACATTATATTTGGTTATTTGTTTCACTTTAAATAAATTCAATGCATACTCGGAATTTCCTAGGATAAAAAAATACCTTATTAAAATCAATCAAAAATGGTGAATGGAAAGATGTCATAGTGTAGTTTTATAAGAAATAACTGTTAAATATTGAACAAGTTTCCCATATATGAGACAAGATAGAAATCCATGTATAACAAAACACTGACACTATATTTGTTTTACTAGTTTCTATACTTGAGCATCAACGCTTTTGCTCATATTCTTGTGTCAAGTTTGACAATAACTAACTACAACATATTGGTTTAAGTAGGAACAATAGAATAATCTTTGAGGTTTTGTTGAACTCATATTCAAACTTTGATTAAATAGCATTATATAGCTCTCTCCTTACCATATGAAATTTTTAATGAACTATTCCTTGGTTGTCTTCTATACATTTGAAACTACCATTATGATAAGTTCATTCAATATGAGGTTAAGGTAGGTAGTTCAATTAAGAAACACCAACTAACAATGCTAATAATTATTTGTTAATAACTCCTTAGCTAACCAACAATGCTAAATGGTTAGTCTTTGTGTATCTACATATGTTGATCTTACACATGCATATTTTCAATGTTCATGGCAAATAATGCATATATTTTATTCCATAAATTGTATGTACTTAACTTAGTGTGGCATCATGTAATTGATCTATAGGTCATACAATTTTCAATGTAGATTCATTAGATGATGACACTAGACATAGGAAAATATAGGAACATGAGTCTAAGAAGAAAAGGTAAAACAATTGCAATCAATGAAGGAAACAACAACAAAATGACTCGAATAAGTTGTAATCACATTATGATTGCTATATAATATCGAGAAAAATGTATTTCTTTTATGAAGGAGTCGCATTTATAATTATAATTGTTACTTATTGTACTATGTATTATGTTGCAAAAATACTTGATAAAAAAATTGCATTAACTCTAAAAACTATAACAAAAAATGAGAGATTGCACCTAGATATGGATTACATATACTTAGTGTAGCAGGGAGAAAGTTCTAGTAGTCATAGTAAAAGTAGATCTACACATGTTAGGCATGGCATGATTTACCTTACATTTTCTAGTGAAATTTAGAATGTAATTGAATCTAATATGCTACATTTTTCATGGCACTTATTTGTTTGATGATGTGCATATTAATGTTTGAACATAGAGCACAAAGGTGAGGGTGACCAGAGACGAAGATCCATTTCATGTGTAGAATATGTAGTGAAAATGCATTCAATTACGATGATATACAAGTTATTAATGAAGGTGATGTGTATGATTCCTCACACGTAGGTGCAAAATACCCCTACTAATAGGTTGTGCAACTCTTAGTAGTATATTAAAATGGAAAATAAATTAATCTAAACTAAACTAAACCAAAGATATCAAATCTTAGACATGCTGTTGCATGAATTTGCAAGTAGTCAGCACTCCCGGATGTATCGTGACAAGGGACTAATCGCCTCTCGTGGATCCTTGAAATCTAGCGGTGGTGAGTTTACCAATCACCTACGGGTTTTGGTGTAACGGAAGCTGTACTACCAACAATTGGTATCAGAGCTAGAGGTCACGGGTTCGATACACACTCGGCTTGTGCTGAGGGGGAGATTGTTGCACGAATTTGCAAGTAGTCAGTGCTCCCTGGTGTATCGTGACAAGGGACTTATCACCTCTCATGGATCCTTAAAATCTGGCGGTGGTGAGTTTACCAATCACCTGTGGTTTTTTGTGTGATGGTAATCATACTACCAACAATTGGTATCAGATCTACAGGTCACGAGTTCGATACACACTCGGCTCGCGCTGAGGGGGAGATTGTTGCACGAATTTGCAAGTAGTCAGCACTCCCCGATGTATCGTGACAAGGGACTAATTGCCTCTCGTGGATCCTTGAAATCTGGCAATGGTGAGTTTACCAATCACCAGCGGGTTTTGGTGTAACGGCAACAGTACTACCAACACATGCATGCAAGATAAACCTAAAATCTAGTCATTAAAAGAAACACGTGCCATGTTAAAGAAAGAGATTCTATTAATATATAAAGAATGGTATGAAACAATCACACCTTGGTCTCGGTTGTTGAAGGTGAAGGGTCTTTGTAGCCTATCCAAATGAGGGTTTGTGTGTATCCTTTTCAACTCCAACCTCCAACTAGATGCCTAGTGGAAATTCCCATGATGGTAGAAGTAGAAAGGAAGAAGAGGATTCTTTCATTCCCTTTAGTGGAATTTCGACAGCATAATAGTTCTTTTAGCATATCGAGATGATGATGATAAATGATGACCATGAGGGTTGATTTTATAAGGAAAATAATGGTAAAAAATGAGATCTAGTTCCAATGTGTATGCTCTCCATTCCATTAATGACTTAGTGAACAAGTTAGGATTTTGGAAGATCATATCAGTTGTTAATTTTGACCTTGTCAATTGTATTTTCCACTTTAATTCCCTTGGGAAAACAAAAACTAGTGAATTATAACTGAAAAAGTGCTTTTTGACAAAGTTACAGGTTTTTGGGCAAAAGGTACAACTGTAGGTCGCAACTTTTGAAGGAAAATGAACGAACTTCTAGTTAGGGTCAATTTTGTTGAATTTTGGTTTTTGGTCATTTACTTAGGTCATATGAATAAAATGGAGTGGAAATGGTGCTAATACTGTCGATAACTATGCATAATGGTGAGGAAACTCATGACAAGATAGGTGAGCAAAATTTGATTGTTAATAGAAAGAGGGGTTTTAAAATTTGACAGTGGTACACTTGTCAATAATAAAATACTTGACATAGTCACAAAAGAGTGCTTGAAAGCATGCCACAAAAAGTGGGTAGAAATATGTAGTGCTAGTAAGTAAAGAGCATTACAATTTTTATATAGAAAATTCCCAAATTCATGATTTAGTGATAAATGGGTCCTTCATAGATTCTATGAAACTATTAAGAATAAGAGGGGCAATATTAGGTGAAATACGTTCAACTTAATATTATATGTACTTCCTCATGTTTCTAATCCTTTGCCTTTATATTTCATTATGTATCATCATTGAATTTTACAAGTGACTTCATTTCCTGTGGTTTAGAACAAGTTTAGTAGGAACATCTCAACTCTTAATCAACAAGCCAAAGATAAGAAAAAACCATTTAAGGTTGACAAATTTGTATTAAAAAATACTAAATGATTTCAAAGAGGCATAGAGAGTCATTCGAGAGAAGAAAGAATGGGGAGTGGATTTTGAAACACTGCAACAAAAAGCCGCAAAGGTAATAAATAATATATGCTTGGAGTTATTGATTTTGGTATTTTTATAGTTATTTATTTTGTTATGTTTTTAACTTGTTATCTTTCTCTGGTGTAATCTTGTCGTAACATTGACCTACTTTTGTGGTCATTTTTCAAGCATTAATAAACTTAACTAATCTTATATTTTTTTAGGTACATGCATAGATGGATACACAGAAATTAAATATTACATATTATTCAGGTCAACTTTGGAGGTTCGCAATCAAAGGTTGCTTTGTAAGTTTATCAATCTAATCTCATTTAGTGTATTAATATACTAGCTTAATATATGTGATTATTTAATATGGTAAATCCTCTTATTGCATATAGTCATGGATACACTATGGAAGAAATAAGGGGTGAATCCATGAAAATGGGTAACACTTTTCAATGAAAATTTGGTATTTTACATTTTACTTATATTGAAGCCATCAAACTCATATAAGCCTCGAGAATTTTGATATGTAGTAAACAAACCTTGTAGGGAATTATGTTGTCTTTCTAGTGATATTTTAAAAAAATAGTTTTATTCAATATGTCAAATTTGTATTTAATTAAATGTTTGTCCTTGCAAATTTACAAAAAAGTTCACAAGTGATTTTTGTTCTCATAAAATAACTCAATGTTCAATATATAAGTTTCAAAAACAAAATATAGGAGGATTATCTACATAGAATGTAGTATATCCCAATATTTTTTTAATTAGTTTTTGAATTTTACCCATTAATATTTGAATAACGTTTATACACCTGAGTGTTCCCATCAACCTTTTCCCAACTATTTACATAAATTGAAAAACAAAAAATACCCTTTTGAAGAGGAAAGATCCATGGGGATCCCACATATGTTTTTAAATTTTTTTGGTTGTGTATTATTTATGCTATTGATTTTTCTTTGATCTCCTTTCAAACCGTGGGAAAACAAAATTAGTATAATTTTTGAGAGAAATAAAATTAAAAAAACATAATATGAAATCAAAAGTGTGAAAATGATATACCATTGGATACATGATTCATTGAGGAATTTTTTGGTGAATTTTTTGGCCTTAACTTCACCACCTAGGATAAATGACATAAAGGGGTTCACCCTCTAGAATCTGCAATTGTAGAAAATCATGTAGCAAGATGGTTGGAACTTAGTAATTTAAGTCTTCGATTGAGCTATATAGCTTGACCGAGACTTTCAAAAAGTTGATTGTACTTTAACAGGAAGGGTCACTATGCAAACGACCTAAATTGAATTGAGAAAATCTCAGTGTCATATATGATCCATTCACAAGCATAAACATAATTTAAGCATAATAAGGGGAGCATCATCATGAAGAAATGCTATTTAATCAAACAGATCGGGTCCTAAAATCCTTACCATTCATACAATATAGAGTAATCAAGAGTTAACAATGGGGGCATCACTGTGAATCGCTGAGATTAAATCATGCCTATTGGATCAACCAATCCTATTCATTCACACAAAATAAGGTGATTGGGTCTTATCGCAAGGGGCATCGTCATGAATGGATGAGAATAAATCATGTATGTTGGAATAGCTGATCATGATTGTTTTCACAAAATGGGGTGATTTGGTCTTATCAAAAGGGGCATCGCTACAAATGGATGACATTAAATCATGCAAGATCAACTAATATTGAACATTCACACAAATTGATATAATTGGGATTGAATAGGACGAACATTTCTATGAATGGTTGAGATTAAACTGTGCAAGCTTGGCTTGTAGATATTGTCCATTCATGCAAATGGAAATGCTCAAATGATGGTAAAGGAGGTAATTCCATGGATGGCCATGATATTGTTACATAGATGAGATCGATTGTAGATATTTCATGCAGAAACATGTAAAGGTAAAGGTGATATATAGAGTTCCATGCTATGAATGGATTAGATAATTTTGGGATTAGAGATCTAAGGTGTAGGTTTGATCATGGGATTTTTTCATATAGGGTGAGAATTGTGGTGCAATGACATGGAAAATGATAGATGGGAACATGACATGGCAGGACCAAGGGATTCCACGTAGGGTTCAGGTGGGTTATGGTGCCACCTCATCACTTGCCACATTATCAAGATGCCATGTTAGCATATAAAAATATATTTATTTAAAAAAATTTGAAGCCAAAATATTGTTTTGGCCATAATAGGAAAATATTAACTTAGAATTGTTGAAATTTTAGGCATTTGTCCCCAATGAGGAGGACTACAAAAATGTCAGAAAAATATATGGACGTGTTTATCTCTAGTTATCCAGAAATGGGGAATTAGTGACTTTTAAATACCCATACCCAGTTGTTTAACATCAACCTTGTTGTGGATGAGATTTGATAATGAAGTAGGTAACCAAGAACATAGATAGTCCATGAATATTTTGGCCAAATTCAAAGAGGTGAGGAACATGGATGTAAAAATAGACCAAAATCCACTCTTTTGGATAACAATTTGGGGATCTTGGAAATCTTAGAGTAGGTAAAAGAGACCCAAGAATTTAAAACTTATTTTTTTCATGATTTTAACATTTTACCTACTCATCAATCTGAACAACTTTGTCCAGTTGAAGATTCCCTACAAATGCTCAATTTGGGAGATACCATTTTTTGGAAAATATTCTAAGGGAAAATGTAAAAAGGATAAAGAAGTCGATTCCATAAAATTATAGAAATTGACTAGGGCATTAGATCAGTGATTTAAAAGTTACTAAGAAATCCCTATCATAAGTATCATCAATGCCCAATATAAAGTTCCTATGGTTTTCTATATATTTTCTTCTATGTGTAGCTAAGGTTGGTCTCTAAGACTAAATGCACCTATAGGAAAAGTGCAGAAGTAGGCAAATTTGATAATTTGGAAGGCTTGTAACTTTTATCTCTAAGATTAAAAAAATATGCATGGTTATAGTCATTGAAACATAACTAATAAGAGAACAAATATGCATGGTTATAGTCTGAGTAAGTGCTTCAAATATTCCTAAGAATCAAATCAAAAATAGCTTGTAGCATTGATTTGAAAACAAAAATCATGTGTATGGGTAGTTTTCAGAATGCAAGAAAATTAATTTTATAATTTTATTAGGATGTAATAAAGATAACAAGTGTACTTATATGAACACTTTTGTAGATACAATAACATATCAAGGAGTGTTAGGGGTCGGCATTCAAGATAGTGTAATTAAAAAGTCTTTGGGCTTGGTTGGGCCTAGAAAACTATTGCCATTAATGATGCATAGGATCCTTATGAAGTTGAAATAGATGTCATGTGAGAAAATATACATTTAATAATGAAGAGATAAAATGTAATGGATGTAGAAACCAATTAACTCCTCAAGTGTCACATCCCCATTTTGACCCTTGTAATATTTTGGGCTATAATGTAAATATTGTATGCATATTATGTATGATTCCTAGCGTGGAGCTCAAGGCCAAGGCCCCGCTAGTGAACGCTCGACCTTGAAGAGGCAAGTATTAAATATTATGCTACCCATGTTCTAGTGAACCATGGGGATTGTAAATATGCATTTTAATATAAATGCCCACAACTAGCTATGCAATGCAACAAGAGATGGGGGCATGATGTTTACAAGAAATTGGGAGGGAAATATTCAAATCCTTGAGCCAATCAAGTCAAGCCAAGTGTCAATGAGAGAACCCATGAACCCTCAACTACCCATGTTGACTTTTGTGCCCAATCATTTATTTATCCCAAGAGTTGGTTGAGGTAGTTAATGCCTTGGGGAATGGATAGGTATGGTTGTCCAAATTTGAGTATGGGCAAGCCACTCTTCCTAGAATTTTGTGTTTGGCTTCTTGGTCAAGAAAAGAGCCACGAAATTGCCCCCAAGCCATTATTCACCCATTAGTTTTGCTCTCTCACGAATTTGGAGCTACCTGGGCGTTTTCTTCCATGGATTTCCTATGTTTTCCTTCATTTTCCTAGCTGGGGAGGGCATTATTATGTTGTATAATAGTGGGAAAGAAGGTAAAACGATTTGGGGTTTTATAAAGGCCGTTTTGGCCCACTGTATGCTCATACATCTGTGGGAGAAATCGGTTTTCTTCCCTAGGGTTGGATCCCTCTTCCCACAATCCATTTTTGGGTGTGCAACTTTTTTGGGAAAACTTATAGAACCTATTTTGTGAATCCCATTGCTGAAATGTGTAACCATGCCCAGTTTTGAGTTGTTGTGTGTGTAAATGAAAGTTGGGGTTGAGATGGGTATCCATTGCTTTGGGCTGTGCTGAGCTTGAGAGTCTCCTTTTCCTTTAGATATCATGCCCAACTCGGGGGTGGTCTCTGAGTGCTGAAATAATATAGGCTAGGCAGAGACCTACGGTTGGGTGGAATGTTGCAGCAACATAGCTAGTTGCTTGGGACATCATTACAGTGAGATAAGTATATTATATTATGTGTATTTACTTCTGCACTATTTTAATTAAAGGATGGTTGCTCTTGATATGGTTGATGCATGTGAAATGTATGTGGATGATGTCTAATTCTATTGTACATGTTTTCCTGATTTATGGGCAATTATTTATATTTATATGAATCATGGATGTTGAAATAGGCTAAGTTTTATAAAAGCCCATATTTTTGGGTATCATGTTCCCTTCCTTGCGTTAATAGATGGGAGGGGATGTCACATCAAGATATTGCAGAGACCATGAGAAATCTAAGAGTGGAGTTACAGAGTTACATAGAATATAATGAAAGGGTCATTAAAGCTCAAGAAGAATAGAATTAGTTGAATGTAGACATGATTCAAATACTGATAGACATATAGAGGAGAATGCACCATGGGAAAAACTCAAAAAATGATGATAAGAGGGAATATCTCCACGATGCATTCTCATAAGAGGTCCCTGCATAGCTGAAGAAGCATTTCTAGGGATATGCCATATACAAAATATCTTCTACTAGTGATTCATCTGTCTCTAAGAAATCTAGTAACAATTCAATCTCTTCATCTCATAGGATTAAAATAAAGAGTTCTTTCAAGGACAACTCTCATGGAGAATTTTGGAAGGCCAAACTCCCTACCTTTGAAGGTGAAGTGAAATTTGGACAAGAAACTAAGTCTTGGATTCTTAGGATGAGGAATTATTTTAAGGTCCATAACTAATCTAGAAACATGAAAGAAAGAGTGGCCATATTTAATTTGAATGGTCGAGCATCAATATAGTGGGATCACCTTAGGAAAGTCAAGAGGATCAATGAAAGAAAGATTGTTTGGAAGTAGTCCAAGAATTACTTTAAGAAAATGTACTTATCTGATAGGTACTATGCTGATGAATTAAAAGAATTTCATGAGTTAAAGTTGGTGCAAATGACAATAGATGGATATGAAAATAAATTATTTGAGCTAATAAGATATGTACTCAAGTATATCGTAGATGATAAGGTAAAAATTCAACGTTTTCTAAGTGGATTACCTAATTCATACAAGGAATGAATTGAGTTTGATGAACCTAAAACCCTAGATGAGGCTCTGAGGAAGGCCAAGTATTGTTATGACCAAAGTAAAAGCAAGATAGAATCTCATACGGCATGGAAATTCAAGAAGAAGGAGAAGTTTGACCAAAGGAGGAAAGGATTCAAACCTGCTCATTTTAGAAATCAAAGGAAACAATCACATGGTGAGGCTAACCCAATTAATTTTATTGGAGATAAACTACGAGATCCCATTTAATGTTGGGGATGTGGAGAGGAGCACATGCTTTGAATTTTTCCACATCATAATGGAAGTTCTAAGCATGTTCACAACATTCAAGAGGTTGAAACTACTAAGGATGTAGCAAGGAATACCCCTAAAATCTATGCTACCCTAGAGGACCACCGAACATACCATTAATCAAATGTGGTTGAAGTTGAAGATAAGATTGCTAGTAAAAATATTTATATTTTAATTGACAATGGATCTACTCACAGTTATGATACTCCTAGAATTGTTGAGATTTGTGCTTTTGAGAAAGGAAAGAATAATAAATCATGGTTGATCCAATTAGCCCCAAGAACTAAGAGAAAAGTAGTGAAGTGGTGGAGAAATGTCCATTATATATGGATGGACACTTCACATGGGAAAACCTAAATATTTTACCAATCGGTCCCTATGATGTTCTCATTGGAATGGATTGGTTGGAAGCACATCAAGTTAAACTTGATTGCTACAACAATAATTTTGAATGAATTGATAATGAATGCAACTTAATGGAAGTGAGGGGAATTCCAACATCATCGAAGTGTGTCTCTACAAAGAGTACTAGTGCCATTTATGAAAAGGACAGATAAAACTCTCAACTTTTGCATTGATTATATGCAGTTAAATAAGGTTATGGTGAAAAACAAGTATCATCTACCTCGAATTAATGACCTCTTCAACTAGATCATGAGAGAGAAAAATGTACTTTCAAATATTGGTTCGAAGTTTGCTTACCATCAAATTATATTCATGGAAGAAAACTTCCACAAAACAAGCTATAAAACAAGGTATGGACATTTATGAGTTTGTGGTGGTGCGATTCAATCTTACTAATGCACTAGCTATATTCAGGTGTCTCATGAATAGTGTTTTCAACAAGTACTTGAATAAGTTTGTGCTCTCTTTTGGAGATGACATTCTTATTTATTCTAAGAATGAAAATGAGCATGAAGACCATTTTAGAATGGTTTCACAAGTGTTAATAGAGCATACATTGTATGTGAAGCTAAGTAAATATGTTTTTCTTCAAAGGAAAATTTATTATTTGGGTCACATTATTTCAGAGGAAGGAATATCCGTGTATACAAAAAATATTGAGACCATTATGAATTGGCCTACTCAAATGAATGTGGAATATGTAATATCTTTCATGGGTCTTATTGGCTATTGTATGAGGTTCATTGAAGGAATCTCCAATGTTGAACACTCCATTACTTCTTTGAAAAATAGGGGAATACAATTTGAATGGACACAAGGATGCGAGGAAAACTTCTATCTATTGAAGAATCTTCTTACTAGTGCTCCAATTTTGAAAATTGCAAACCCACAAGATGATTTTGTGGTGTGTATTGAAGCATGTAAACAAGGAATTAAAGGAGTACTTCTTATGCAAAGAAATCTTGTGGTATATTGTGAATCAAGAAAGATAAAGAACATGAAAATAATTGTGTTCCCCATGATTTAGAGATTGATTTCATTGCAAATGCTTCGAAAACATGGAGGCACTATTTGACCACTATGGTCTGAAATATTTGTTTGACAAGCCAATATTAAATGTAAAATAGGCTAGATGGTCCAAATTTTTATTTGAATTTGATTTTGAAATCAAACACATAAAATATAAATAAAATAAAAAGGTTGATGCACTCAGTAGAAAAATGCATGTAATGCATGTAGCAACCATTAGTATTTTCCAAACAAATTTAAGACAAAGGATTATAATTCTCTTGTTGAAGATGAACACTATGTTCTTGAAAGTAAATGATAAATTACAACAACAAAGTTTGGAAAAGAGGTATGAAGGTTATCATTTAGAGGATGATGGACTTTTTATCTATAAAAATAGAATGTATATTCCTAATTTTGTTGACTTGAGAAGAATTATTATGGATGAAATCCATAAAATGTCATATTTTGGACATCCAAGCTACTAGAAAACAATTTATATAGCAAGGAAGCAATATTTTTTGTCGGGAATGAAGATATATGTTGTTAAATATATTTACAACTTGTGTATAAAATGCCATCAAGTAAAGGTTGAACCCATAAGGTTTATTGCAGCCATTTCCAATTCTAGAATGGAAAATGGGAAGTGGTCCCTATCTATTTTGTCATGGAATTACCAACTACTTCAAAAAAGCCTGATTCTATCATGGCCATGGTGGATAAATTATCCAAGGAAACACATTTTATTCTAGTTAAATCCAGTCATAAGTTTGGTGAGATAGATATGATATTTATGGAATAAATATTCAAATTGTATGGTTTACCCAAAAAGATTGTATTCGAATGTGGTACAAAGTTTACATCTAAATTTTGGAAAAATATTTTTGCAGATTTCAGTACAAAATTGAATTTTACCACTACCTACCATCCATAGACAAATGAGAAAATATAAAGATTAAATCAAGTGATTGAAGACATGTTTCACATGTATGTGATGGATAAACCATCCAAGTGGGAGGATTACTTACACTTTGTAGAGTTTGCATATAACAATGGACATCAAGCATCATCGAAAATGAGCCCATTAGAAGCTTTATATGGAAGAAGGTGTAGGATACTAGTGGGTTGGGATAATCTAGTGAACAAAATTGTGTTTGGGATAGAAATGCCTAATGAAATGGACCAGGAGGTTGCAAAAATTAGCAGAATTTGAAAGTAGCCTAGGACAGGTAGAAAAACTATGTAGATAAAAATAGAGTGCATAGAGAATTTCAAGTTGGGGATCATGTTTACCTCCAAGTGAGGCTAAGGAAGAGTTCCTTGAGGCTTGGAAGTTGTGCTAAGTTTTCACCAAGATATTGTGGGCCATTTGAAGTGCTTGAGAGAATAGTGTTAGTTGCATATAGAATCACATTTCCTACTAATATTCAAAGTCATAATGTTTTTCATTTTTCCTTACTTAATAAATATGTACATTATCATAACCATGTGATTGATTAGGATGTGATTTAGGTGGAACTCGAGGAAGAGTTCTAGACAAATCCACTGAACATCATGGATAGGAAAGTAACATTGCTTTGGAATTGAGCCATCATAGATGTAAAAGTGCAGTGGAAGCACTTTGGTCCTATGAGGCTATATTGGATCTGGAGGACGCCATGAGAGATGCTTATCCATTTTTGTTTTTATTTTGAGGAAACACTGAGGATGGCGTTATTCCAAGGGGGTGGTGGACCCTAATACCCCTAGGTAAACCCTTGGAATGTATTAAATCGGATTATGCAAAACAATGTAAATATGCTAGTATGGATTCCTAATGCAGAGCTTAAGGCCAAGGCTTCATGAATGAATGGATGAGCATGTTTAATGTAAATATTTCTATATGGGCTATGTGGTTTCCTTTCCATGAAGACTTTAAAAATATGTAAATATATATTGGAAAATAATAAAATAGTCCAAGATGACTATGTAAAAAGCACTAGATGGGTTGTGACTCAGCTAGAGGGGAAAAGGAAAGGGGGGATATGGGAGAGTAAATCCTATTTTTCCAAGTGTCTTCCTTAGAAATCATCAATTTATGTTACGTGCTTTAAACCAACCATTTACCTCTTTTGACTTATCAAATCCAATCACTAAATGCATGTGAGGTTGGTGGGAAAGTTTTCTCGGAAGCATATGATGAATACACTTTTTATGATAATTGTAATGATCATTCCTTTTATGGTTAGAAGTGATGTCAACTATCTTTTCACGAATCCTCTCATCTCCATTAGAGTTTATTACTCATTTTCCACGTGAAATTCATACATTATCATCTTGTTTTTTTCTCCATTGCTAATAATCAAACTATAAAATTAACTGGAAATAAACATTGTGAAAAGGAAATTGTAGACATTAGATTGAAGAGGATGGTTGTTGGCGAGCAAAGAGGCTAGGAAAAATAGGAACCTTTATTCACTATTTATTTTCTATTCTAGGATACTTGGGAAGCAATGAATTGATAATTTTTACAAGGGGTTCTCTAACATCATACACTAGGTTGGACTCTTTCTACACACACTAAGGAGAATTGTAAGGGTTGGGTGCTCTGAGCGACTACTGAGAAAAAAATGTAGGCCTTCTTTGTGTTGTGTGGGGTAGTGGAAGAGAGTTTCATGGCTGGGATGGTGGAATGAGATTTTTGTAGTGCTGAATGATGAGAAGATTGACTAAGCATGAGAGAGAATGGGTTGGGTTGAAAGAGAGTGAATATTTTAAGTGTTTCCTTCACTCTAGTGGCCTCATAGCCCATCTTGGGGGTGGTATCTGCAGCTAATATACCTACGGTTGGATAGAAAATTGTTCTTACCAAGCTAGTTACTTGGATCTTCTTTAATTAAAAGATGCATTTCTCAGTTATGTTTCCCTTGGGAGGCTTCTAGACTAGTTTTGAATTTGAATAACCTCATGGGGCGAAATTTTGAAACATGAACTTTGTAACTATCCCCACCTATAATTAGAATAATAGATGGGGATGCTAGAGTCACTCTTTCAATCTCTAACATATTTGCTCTAGAAACAACATAAAGACTTGTTTTAAGATCTAGTTTCAGGGATCCAAACTCAAGGAAAAGAGATCTTTTCCTATATTGGAAATGTGGGGATTTTGGTTAACATGGAATGCTCTTTTATTAAACCAGCGATATATCATTTCATTCTAAGTATCTACACTGGTTGCTGTAGATTGATACTTCCACTCCTTGGGGTTTCTTTAATGGAGCGTGCCAAGGTGAAGGCATAAGAAGCTACATAGGAGGCCTCCTAGTGTTTTTTTGAATGAAAATCACTTATTTAAGTTCAAGGCAGATGTAGGTAATGGATCAAACAAATATATAGAATTCACGACGTTCGTGTCTTTGATGGCGAGCACTATCCAGCTCTCAGCCTCGTTCACAAAATTTCTAAGTGGAAGCCACCGACTTTACTCGTACGCGCATAACATATATGATTACGTCAACTGGACGTAAGATCAACAGTGTGTGTGAGACGATAGAGTTAGGGAATCATTCATTGCGTTTTAAAGTCGAAATCGCGGATGTGACATAAAACGTTGCACTCCAGCTGTGGTAGAAGTAATTAGAACCCATGGTCTGTCTCGTTAATTGTTATGAGCAGTAACGGAACCGATTCTGATTCCTATCGACCATTGCGTGTTTCTGGTCTTGGCCCATTATCCTAATAACATTTGGAAAAGGAAAGTTGACTCATAGGTCTAGTTTTGGTGTATCTAGATTTGGTAGGTAAGTAAGAAGATACTCTCTGAATTAAGATATATTTTCACTACCTGCATTATCCTACCAGGCCTTGACTTCTGGGTGGGCCGCAGGAAAGTTTCACAGTCGTGAATCTCGTGATCTCTACCATTCGGGTGACAAATCTTTTAGTTAATGAATATAAACATTCTGTGGGTTTTGTGTTTGAGGATAAACCTTCTTGAATGTCAATATCCTGAGTTCGGCGGTGTACTTGCGTGACTCTGTGACTAAACCTGCCCAATCTGTTTGCCAGGAAAATGCTTTGCTTACAATATTTGATTTGTCTCCCAAAGCGATGGCTGTTATATTATTTTGGCATTATAGGTGAGGAAAACTTGTTATGTCCCATAAAGCGATGGTTGTTTTGACCATACAAAACCTAACTTTTGCAGAGTCAAGGTTGAAATTAGCAATAGATTTAGTTGACATTTTCTATTTTTCTGCAAATTAATTTATCCCATTTCATTGGCTGTGCAAAGGTGACATCTTCGTCAAGTTTTGAAGTGGGGACGGTTAACTCATAAAGAAAAGATTGAACAAATCAAGAAGGCAGAGAAAACAGAAAACTGACGGAAAAAGGTTTAATACTTGTTCATTAATCAAAATATACATATATAGTAATACATTGTTTAACTGTCCAACAGTATAACTGTTAGAGAGAACGAACTAGGATTAGTTTCTTTTAACATCCCCCATTAATCATAAGTTCATTCTTGCCTGAAAAACCACCACTACTTGACTATCAAGTGTGTCAAGCAAATTCAGAGAGTAATAGCTGAAAATCTCTCTGACATAAAAACTAGCAGAACCTCAATTTTCTGCTAAATCGGTGGTTTTAGGATGACCACAAACCAACAAGGCTCTGACTTTGGCTCTGGCTATTGCTCTAACTTTGGATAGGAGGCTCTGCTCTAGGCTCTGGCTACTGGCACAAGTTCTAGCTTTGGCTCAGGGTCTAGTTCATTTGTTCCTTCTCGATTGATAGGGCTTACACACTGAACTATCAATCAATCTGCAAAATCAATCCAACATCATCCTGAATAATCTGCAATCCATCAAACTTCGAAACTTGAAGTCTGACAATCATCATTGTGTTTCCCTTGTCAACTGAAAGAGGAGAAGTTTAATAAACCATATCGACAACAAACTTTGATCACATCACAGGCTCTCAAATTCATATAATAAAAAACACCTGACTTCAATTTGATTATCAAAAACACCTGACTTCAATTTGATTATCAAAAACACCTAACTTCAATCTGAAGATGTTATTTCCCCCCTGTTAGGAAAAACACTTTTGTCCATCTACAGTAGTAATATCACCAAACAAACATGTTTGTACATGTGTATGGATCCGATTGTAAGATCGTTCCAACAACTTGGCTTCCAATAACCAACGCCAAGTACAATAACCAACCAAAATGCACCTTCCTACTAATTTTTGGTTGCTTCCAACATTTATCTGAAACATGATTCTTCTTCCCACAAAAACTGCATGGGTGAAGAACAAAACACTGAAATTTTTTATGTCCAACTCGATGACAGTGTTGACACTATTCAGGTTCGTCATCCAACAAATCATCCTCATCATCAACAGCGCATGTATCATTATCAACATCAAACATAAATCCACCACTCACAAACTTGATTGGTTTGGAATAATTAGTTATATGAAAAAACTTCTCATCATCATCAGCCTTTTCAAATCCTATACCATATCGGTTACATTTAAACTCAATTTCTTCCCAAGGACGAACACATTTGGCTGAAACCTTATATTCATTTTCCTTTGCAATGATTTTATCTCCAGTGTTCATAATGTTAAATTTTCAGAATTTACTTCAATCTGATCTAGGATCTTAACTGAGAGAACAACATGTACAGCAAATCTACAACATATCAATCATGGACACAATAATGCAACCACACAAGAGACACAGAGTTTACTTGGGGAAAACCATAAAGGTGAAAAATCCTAATAATTTCCTCAGAGATAGATAGAGCAATGATACAACCAGAATACAAGAGATAGTCTTCTCCTAGCAGCAGAGCCTCCTCCTCCACAAGTGTGCCACTCTCCCAAGTGTGAGTGAGAGAATAGAATGTGTAAAATGAGAGAGACACACTCTCTATTTATACACTAACTTGACTTGACCTTTACTCAACTAGGTCGGCCTCAACTTAACCACTTAACATAATGCTGACTGGGCTGACCCCGACTAGGGTGGTCTAATAACCCTTTGACCCACATGACTTATACAGGGCAGACCCCAATAAGGTGGTCTAATAACCCATCAAGTATAAGTTACGACACTTACAATATAAATGACGACACTTCCATATAGAGGAATAATAACATCTCTATAGGAATACAATATACATATATGTGAAATACATTCTGAAGTTACATATACATCAACACTCCCTCTTAACTAGGAAGGTATTTCTCGACACAGGTCTTCTAGCACAAGTCTTCTTCTCTGGATCATCGTCACTGGATAATCGTCATCGAGTCATCATCATCGTCACTGCTGCTACTATCTCAATCAATATCTGAATCTACTCGTCATAGGAAGTTCTACAGAGCCAGTCCTTTTTCATACTGGATGTAGGCCCACCAACTACAGTTCTTCGTTATCACTGGCCATACCGTGGAATCCTCAAGACTTATTACGTGTGTCACAAAACCTTGAAAGAGCATCCCAGGCTGTTACGAGCACACGGCTCTACCTATAGGATCTCCTAGGGCCATATTATATGTGACCTCACCACAAAACCTCGCAAGAGTATCCAAAGCTGTTACAAGCACACAACTCTACCTATAGGATCTCCCAGGGACAGATTATATGTGGTCACCACAAAAGCATCCCAGGCTGTTACGAGCACACAGCTCTACCTATAGGATCTACCAGGGATAGATTATATGTAGTCATGGAAAAAACTCACAAGAGCATCCCAGCACTTATTACGGGCACACAGCCCAACCTATCGGATCTCCTAGGGACATATTATATGCCATAGGACAAAACCTCGAAAGACTATCTACATATCTCCTAGGGCCAAATTATATGTCCTCCCAGAGAAAAACCTCGAAAGAGCATTTGCTAGATATCCCAGGGCCAAATTATATGCCATAGGCAAAATCTCGAAAGACATCTGCAAATCTCCCAAGGCCAAATTATATACTCATCTGCACAACCTGATCCACGGCCATAGAGTATCAACCTGTACTCACCATACATCATTCTGATCATCATCACTACAACATCCTGCTGCAAGTCATCTGGAGCAACATCCTGAAGCTCATCATCCACGATCATACTGATCATATCATGCATCTACCTGATGCATACCAAGTATCTACCTAATACATATCATCATACATGATCCACCTGATCATACAATGTATCCACCTGATACAAATACAAATATATGATCCACCTGATCATACAATGTATCCACCTAATACATATACAGATACATGATCCACCTGATCATACATGATACATATCAACATACATGATCTACCTGAGCATACAATGTATCCACCTGATACATATACAGATACATGATTCACCTGATCATACATGATACATATCAACATACATGATCTACGTGATCATACAATGTATCCACTTGATGCATATACAGATACATGGTCCAAGCATCCAATATGATGCATATACAAAATACATACAAATGATCCAACCGATCATATCTAGCATCCAACATGATGTGTACATACATAAATGATCCAACTGATCATATCCAACATCCAACATGATGCATACATACATATACATAAAAATGATCCAACTGATCATATCTAACATCATCCTTATGCATATACAGAGCAGTAACTGGAGCATCGTCCTAATGCTCATCATCCAGCGCTTACATCCACAGCCATGTGAAGGATCCTCCTTCCAACATGCTTCGAATGGCCTCTGCAAATGTGTCCATCACTTCTTCCTCGAAGTGTCATCAATCCGAAGAACACCAAGCCTCTCTCTGAAGTACTCAAACTTCACTCTGGCTAGTGGTTTCATCAGCACATTTGTAATCTGCTCATCTGTCACAATGTACATGAGCTTCACAGCTCCTATCTGCACCATATCCCTGATATAGTGATATTTGATCTCTATGTGTTTCGACCTATCATGAAACACTAGATTCTTGGACAGCTTCACACAACTCTGGTTATCACAAAAGATACCAGTAGCATCCAATGGGAGATCAAATAACTCAAACAATAGCTTCCATAGCCATACTGCCTCACAACTAGCTAAATAGGCTGCAACATACTCTGCCTCAGCTGTACTCAGTGCTATGCAGGACTGCTTCCTGCTAAACCAAGAGATCACACCTGATCCCATACTGAAGCAGCATCCAGATGTGCTCTTCTTATCTGCAGCACTGCCAGCCCAATATGAATCAACATAACACAGCAGGTTAAACTTTTGATTCGCTTCATACTTGAGCCCATAATCCACTGTACCCTTCAGGTACCTCAGAACATGCTTTACAGCAACCAAGTGAACACTCCTCGGATCCGTTAGGAATTGGCTCAATGTGTTCACCACAAAGAAAATATATGGTCTCGTGTTCGTCAGGTACATCAAGGACCCAATCATCTGACGATACATAGAGACATCAACCGGCTCAGATGAAGCATCACAAAGAAGCTTTAGATTCGATGCCATAGGTGTGGCCATGTCCTTGCAATCCATCATCCCGAACCTCTTCAGGATCTCTACTGCATACTTCCCTTGTCCAAGGAATATTCCATCTGCACTCTGCCACACCTCCATGCCAAAAACAAATAGTGCATCATCCCCAAGTTCTTCATCTCGAACTCGGCAGCAAGCTTCCGCTACGTGTCAGCAATCAATCTATCTTCACTTGTAACAAACAGGTTATCCGCATACAAAAGTAGTATCACTGGATTGCCTTCCTCAACCTTGTAGTAAAGGTTGTAATCCGCTTTACTCTTGGTAAATCCCAAACTGGATAGAAAGATGTCTATCCTACCAAGTTCTGCACACATATATGACTACACCATTCAAGAAGGTTGTCTTGAAATCCATTTGGTGTATCTTCTATTTCATCACTTTTATATTTCTCTATGCTGCCATCTGCAGCATGCTTGATCAGATAGTTCCATTTGGAAGTCACAACAGACTTCCCTTCAGCTCTTAGGACCGCATCCCAAACATCATTCTTCATGATTGACGGATAATGAAATTCTTCCCGTATCCCGGGTACTTCAATATCTTCAATAGATAATTTTGTTGCTTGAACAAATGTCGTAGTCCTTTTGTAGGTGAAGGTACACGGTCTTTTCTACAAAACAAGTTAAATTGCATGATTAGAAACATCTCATAATTTTCAGACAAATTCTTACACATAAAGAAATATGTTATATAGTCATGCAATTATCTTAGCCAATGCTTCAATACAACATTTATCCATGTTCCACAACTTTCTAGATGCCTTCCAGTCTCTACCAGAACATTGTTAAGAGTTTGCACTACTCCCAACATGTCAGCAAAGAGGTTTCATTCTAGATAAGTAGCACTGGAATGTTGTACAGTGTCATAGGCCGCTTACCCATCACATGCATATTAGTAGTATATTGTTCATTAATGCAATCATTCTAATATGCACAATACATATCCTAAGTCTAGGGACATGATCATATACATCATTGAACAATTTTATTTAAACAAACAAATATGCAAGAAATGATAATTAAAAATACTTATCTTTGTTTGGTTGCTAGGTGGACTCCCTTTAAGTCTTTGCTTCCTTGCAGGAGCTGCTGAAGTAGCTTCTTCTACACCTTTCTATTGTGGAATGTAGAAACGTGGTCAACTCCCTCTGAATATCTGCATCCTTGCATAAACTACTGAAGTGTGTTCCTTTGCTTTCTTGCAGGAACAACTGGAGTGTGCTCCCTCTTGATCTTTGCTTCCTGGATTACCTGTCCTTGAACTTACATCCATCCTTAATCACTATGCATGCTTATTATTATCATCATTGTGTTATCCTTGAGGTCTCATACATAATCACATATTTATTAGTATAATCTTAATACTATCAAAACACAATAATCTTAAACATGTATAGTCATGACCATTCACAGATAATAAACATTAGTATTCAAGGTTTCAGGGAAGTCTTCTTTTACTCATGCATATTCTTATTTGATCATATGACTCTTCTGATTAGTTAAATCATCAATGCATAAACCCGTGATTACTCAAACCTATACCTTCATGATTCTTCTGGTTAGTCATATCATCAATTATGGTAAGAAACATAATATGCATATAGCCATGACTATTCAAACCTATGACTTCATGAATAATCATTATCAACAACACAACAGTATAAGATCCTAACACAAGGTAGGATTCTAGCTTGATATAGGAAAAACATACCTGGATTAGCATGCTAGCTAGTTATGTCTAACATACCCGCATAATGTCTTGTGGTTCTCTTCAGTGACTTGTGCTAGTAACCTGCATGTCTCATAGGTTAACCATTGTAGGACCAAGTTATACATACCTCAAAAGTAGATCTTCTATGTGAACCATGAAAATGGATGAATCTTTGTCTTCATGTCACCATGATCATATGTTCTTCCAGTAGAACATGATTTGTCTTTCTTGGTGTACCTTTTTTGTTAGTGAACAACATAAACCTCATACAACATCACAATGCATTAGTACATTCATAAGTGTCAAAACATTAATCAATGAATATTTTCTATTAAGGTGATACGACAAGTCTAGTAATTAATCAAGATTATACTGTAATGATATGAAGACAAACATATGATAAACTTAACCATGAAACATACCTATAGGCCATACCTATCAAGATTGCTTGTAATCTTCTTATGGAAGGCCTTAGCCTCATCTCCCTCTGAGACATGAGCTTCTTCACTTATGCAGGTGACCAATCCATCTTCTTCTAGAATTAACCCAATCCACTTGATTTGCAAGAACTCGACCTGGAGCTGGATTAGGGTTTGTCAAAGAAACCCCAAAAATTCACACTTTGAATTTCAAACTTTCGAAAGGATAGAAATATGCACCTTGATGAGCTGATCAAGTTGGTATATTTAGAATTTGAAAACTGCAAAGTTTCACCCCTCGAAATTGCCTTTTAGATTTCTGGATTCACTAGGGAGGACCCTGAATTAGGGTTTGAGTTTCCCAGAGATTCACCCAACCAAAAGATTTTATTCAAAGCTCTAAGCTTCGATTTTTCTGAGGAGCTTCCAGCCATGGTCACAGATTTCCAAAATTCCAATTTTTGCAGAAGCCCTAATTTTCCATCTTTCCGATCAAAGTCTCAAATTGGGGTTTGATCAAGCCCGGCCTTCTTCCCAACCAAAAAATATGATATTGGTCTCTAAATTTTGATTTTGATGAGTAGCATCCAGCCGTGGTCTCTGATTACAAAAAATCCAACTTTCTCCGAAGCCCTAAATTCCGGAAGCCATGAATGAAGGTGCTCAAAAATAATTGTATTTTGACATAAATATGTACCTGATGGTTTCTGGTGTAACTCCGAGCTTTTTGATCCACAGGGTCTGAAAATTTTTCTTGAGATATCCCAACCTGTTATCTTTCCATCTCAATAGGTGTGACCTCAATTGGATTCTCTGAGAGAGAGTTATTCCATGTGTCGCAACATGACCTATTTATGGGATAATACATGAGAGCGAAATTGTACGGCATACCACGTATCACTGGCTCAACTTCGGCCTTTGACAAATTTTCCTGAGATAGTGCATTCTGTGTACTACCTGTCACATTTCATGAAATTTCATTTGGAGCTTCCTAGCCCAAGTTATGATCTTTTTTCTCAAGGTCACCTGATTTTGACTCAGATCTGGAAGAGGCAGAAACCCTGTATTGTATAGATCATAAATCACAAAGTGCAATGAATTAGAGGTTTTCCTTTGGCCACAAGGTACACGGGGATCTAATATTCGACCTGTAAAAGTTTCAGATCTGAAAACTTCACCCAAATGGATTTATAGCAAAAGTGCTACGATGACTGGTTTTTGCTATATCAAGCCCTAGCATCGTAAGTGCAACAAGTGTCATACATGCCATATCATGCCTTCTTTCAGGCTAGCTCTGATACCATGTTAAATTTTCAGAATTTATTTCAATCTAATCTAGGATCTTAACTGAGAGAACAACATGTACAGCAAATCTATAGCATTCATGGACACAATAATGCAAGCACACAAGAGACACAGAGTTTACTTCTGGAAAACCATAAAGGTGAAAAACCCCAATAACTTCCTCAAAGATAGATAGAGCAATGATACAACCAGAATACAAGAGATATTCTTCTCCTAGTAGCAGAGCCTCCTCCTCCACAAGTGCACCACTCTCCCAAGTGTGAGTGATAGAATAGAATGTGTAAAATGAGAGAGACACACTCTCTATTTATACACTAACTTGACTTAACCTTTACTCAACTAGGTCGGCCTCAACTTAACCACTTAACATAATGCTGACTGGGCCGACCCCGACTAGGGTGGTCTAATAACCCTTTGACCCACATGGCCGAATCCCAATAGGGTGGTCTAATAACCCTTTGACCCACATGACTTATACAGGGCCGACCCCAACAAGGTGGTCTAATAACCCATCAAGTATAAGTTACGACACTTACAATATAAATGATGACACTTCCGTATAGAGGAATAATAACATCTCTATAGGAATACAATATACATATATGTGAAATACATTCCGAAGTTACATATACATCAACACATAAGTTTATCATTCACATTAGGATCTTCATTCCTTACCCTAGTGTCTGAAAGGAACAATTGTCCATTGCCTAAAATATGTTTGTTGGTCTCTTTTTCACCGTCAACATGTTGCTGTAGGAGGAGACTCAATTCATCAAATAACAACTTGTTTTGATTTTTAAGCATATCTATTTTTATGTGCATGTTTTTCAAGCAGGTAACAAATGAGTTAAAAATTCTCTTGTTCACAGAAATTGTAGATCCTGAAGTTGAGTTGAGTGATGTTTGTAGTAGATCAAAGAGCTCTTCAAGTTTGGCCATTTCGAATGACTGTTTTTTTTTTAATGGAAATGACTCTCTTGCATCTACAAGTCTTCGTTCACCCTTTTTACAATAATCCAACTCGACAATAGAAAATTTAAACTCAAGAGAAGGGTGTTGGGTTCAACCAATAATGCACCCAAATACAATCATACATCAATTCAAAAAAATAATGATACTTACAAACACAATAGTAAGTATGTACCAAAAAGCTTGCAAAAACACAGAATGCAAGGATAAAAAATCTGAACATGCACAAATTGAGAAAAAAGGCATTGAATAAATGTATCTGGATGCTTGAAACTTTGTTTTGATATCTCTGGCAATGGCTGCAATCTTCAATTTAGTTGCAATATCTTCAATCTATGTTCAATAACGCTATATTAATCAACAACAATGGCTCCGTCGACAAAGATGGTGAGTTGTGACTATTGACAGTCTCCACTCCAAGATCCATTGGCAGTATTAATAACAAAAGGATTTTTTTTATGTTTTTGTTGGCAGATAACTTAAAAATCCAATGAAACAATGCACAGTAATATGCTCCATCCATAATCATTCATCCATAGAATTCTCAGATTTAATACATGAACTTCCCTCCTTTCAACATATTGTTTTACCTTCTACTTTTGGAAATGGAAATGCCAACAAATTGAATAAATGGTGATCTAAAGAAATGATTACCTTAGGGAAAAAAATGTTGTCTTCCTTGTTATTCAGGTAGACAGTGAAGTCCTCAAGCAAAATTTCGAGCAGGTCTGCAACATTCTCTCAGGTTGCTCTTCTCTCTGGTGAGGGATTTCTTCCAGCTTTGACAAATTTAAGCACTCTTATATTTCTTCACCAGAACTGAATTCGCATGCAGCGGAGCTTATCTCTTCTCAATTGTAATGGGATTTCCTTAAAACCTTTCCTTACATTTACATCGAGAGTTTCTTCATGCAAGAACAACATGCGAACTTATCCAGGCTTCACAAGTCGCAACGAAAAATTCCTCACTGGTTTCTCCTCACGCCGTATACATGCAGAATGACATTTTCATCAAATTTTGAAAACAAACTTCACCTTTGTGGAATTTAACCTCCTCTGCTTCTCTTCATTGCCATCAGTGGACCTTTTGATGGTTTTTCTTCATGCAAGCAGAGTTTTGACCCGGTCTTTTCAGAATATCTCGAATCAATTCCCCTCTTCAACAGATACGTAATCCTCACAATTGCAAAATTCTGTTGAACATAAATCCTCCAACTAACAACATTCACGTGTCATCATTCGAAATTTGTAGAATACACATAAATCTACAGACTTTAAATCATGTGTGGACACAACCATTGTTCAAAGTTTATGTCTGCATTCACAAAAATAAATGTTGGTTTTGCTTGCTTATGTCGAGATTTTGGACTGGTGAGACTTCATGAGCTATGATGGAGGTGACTCCAATGCACCCTTTCCTATCAGATAAACCAACATATATTAATGACAGATTGCAAATTCAATGATTTCTTTTTTATCGCATTCAAGGAATTTCAGCAACGCAGACAGAAATTCACTCTTCTACCAACACAGCAACATGAACCTGCATCTAGAGCGAGACTGTACTGGGCAACAATTTCTCTTTCATGAAGTCTAGCGACTCATATGGGAATTCACTCAAACTATAAATCAACTTCACGCTAGCAATTCTAATTGTAGGCCAGAAATGTATCTAAATCCATATTAATTTCACAACCACAACTTGATAATGGATCAAGTTGTGAAGATCCTAGAAGAAACTCTAAGAGTTCCGAATCTGTAAATTTTATTTAACTTCCCTCCTTCCTCTTAAGATATAAAAATTTAACGCCCAATAATTATAAAGATTGGTTGATTAAGCAATCAAAATAGACATAGAAGTTTGGCTAAAAGAAAGGCATACATTAATTCAGACTACAAACATCATACGTGACCATCCCATGATGATAGCAATTGATCCTCTCAAGCATATTTTTGTTCCTTGGGCTCACTTAGTCCTTTCTTTTCCTGACCGTTTCTCTTTTCTGAATTGTTATTTTCATCTGCCTAGGGCAGGGTAGGATCTTCATGCGCTATGACCTCATGGACCTTCATGCCGCTTTGATACCCAGCTTTTGGCCTAACTGATCTTCATGCGCTCTGATACCATCGTTAACTCATAAAGAAAAGATTGAACAAATCAAGAAGGCATAGAAAACAGATAATATAAAACTGACGGAAAAGGCTTAATACTTGTTCATTAATCAAAATGTACATGTATAGTAATACATTGCTTAACTGTCCAATGGTATAACTGTTAGAGAGAACGAACTAGGATTAGTTTCTTTTAACAGGGACCGGGCAGTGGGTAGGCATCCACCCAGCTTGCTCATCAACCTCTGCAGCCTCACTAGCATGCTGCAAACGTTAGCCTCAACTTGGGTGAGGCGATCCAAATGGAATGGAAGTGACTTTGATTTCAGGTGAGGGTAAGTAAGCTTCGAACTCGACCTCGTCGTGAGTCAGATCTCTCATTGAATTAGTAGGTTCTTAAGGTGTCTGCAATGGTTTTCTATCAAATTCACAGGTACTTCCGGAAGAACGGGAACTTCTTTCTGATCTCATTTCATCCAACCATCTAAACACAAACGTAATTCAGAAGATGATCTGGTGGCTACCACTAGTATACATCCATCTTAAAACCATTTATCAAGCACCAAGAGGGAGCATCCAATTTTTGTTTTAGATATTTGATCCTTCCTGTACTTGATAGATTTAGACATAGTAGTTGATAGATTTAGACATAGTAGCATAATTCGGGTAGAATTTGGAAAAAATATGTAATGTATCTACTACAAAACTAGCTTGCTTATATATAATATTTTTAATCAAATATTCACAAATATACATAGACATTTATATAATATATTTAAAAACCATAATATAAAATCTCAACAAAGTATAAAATATAATATATGGAAGTGTGAGAGACTGCAACTACTTATTAATAGTTATTTTGATAACAAAGTATGAAATTGAATGGTATTTCTATTTTATAGTGTTTAAATAATTAAAATTTGTTTTTTTTTAAATTAGTTTTCAAAATTTAATCGTCCACTAATAATCTGTATTCGTATTACACCTACAATGAATTCAAATTTGTTCTGAATTACCAATATGGCTGAATTATGCTACTATGGATTTAGGTAGAGATTTGATCCTTTGTGGTACTTGATAGATCTATGTTTAAGATGGATGTATGATGGTTTTAATTTTATTTTGAAGAAATGGATTTTTTTAACTACTTCTCATTTGGTTTTAATTTTTTATTTTATGAACACACATGATTTTTTAATTACTTTTTATTTTTGGTAACTCAACAAAACATGAACATATGATTTCCAAACTAAAAAGAACTAAACAATTACAGAAGAAGGTGTATATGTACTTGTGGTGGAGATTACAAATACATTAGAGAAGAAGCTAGGACCATGAATGTGTGATGGCTTGGAAAAAGAGGTGTTGGGATTTTATACAAACTACAAAACCAATTATCAATGTCCAAATTCCTAAAACCCATTTCACATATTCTTAGGAGAGGAAGCTACAATTGAATATTTCATTCAAGTGTGTCATTGAAGACCATTTTTAACAATTGGCATAAGAGGCTGCAATAACCTTCAATGATTCATGCAAATGACTATATGCTCGAAGGAATTATTCAATTGTTGATAGAGAAATTTTCCCCTTAGGCACTCCCTCCCTATTAGGCGCCCAATAGGGAAAATAGGAAGTGACATGCAAAAGACATAAAAGATAGGCGTTAAAGCACAAATTTCTCACTAATCAATGTACATATTAATACATGAGAAATGACCCTTGGTTTCATGTTCCAAGTGGTCTCTTAGATTCCTTTCAAATTTTCCGATTCACTGATGACTCTTGGCCTTCTTCTCACGTGAACATGGATATAATAACATAATAATATTCCTAACACCAAGGATTAGGTTCCCAACAATTCCCCCCTTAATCGGAAGGGGTGTATGTGAGTCCAAGAAAGCATAGCTAAATAATAGGAAGGGAACAACTACCAATTGTTGAACATTTTCAACTTGACAATCCAAATTACCAAGCAAGTTAGTAGAAGATGACATCTCCTGCTAAGTACAAGTGCACTCTGAAGTTGTGGGTTTGGCTAACCACAAACCAAAAGGGTTAATAGAAGTTGTTGTCTTCTACTAAGTGGGTGTTTTAAGGATGACCATAAACTCTCGAACTTGGCACGAAGGTTCATAGGTTTTTTCTGGAACTTGGCACGAAGGCTCAGAGGTTCTTAGTGAAAAAAGCGGTTTTGGGTTGACCACAAATCAAAAGAGAGTTGAAAACATGAAGTGAAAAACTACCAATTGTTGAACATTTCCAACTTGACAATCATTTTCCATGTAATTTAGCTAGAAGATGGTATCTTTTGCTAATAGAAGGCGCTCTCAAATCGATGGTTTTAGGATGACCACAAACCAATAGGAGCTTAGTCGAACATGGATCTAAATATGTTTAGGCTCACTTGTTCTGGCTGACTCGTTTCTGATTATTCATCATTCCCCTTGTCAGGAACAATGTTAGATGTGGAAAGTTACATGGTGGGTATGAGTGTCAAAACTTGACACAGAATACCAAGAACACGAGTACTCTAGAGCATGACTCTCTTCTATTTTTTGACTACATCTATGAATCTGGCCTCCGAAACTGGTTGTGGCTCGTGCTCACTTGTTCTTGCTTACTCAAGGAAGTTCATGACTGCTTGCTGTTAGAATGATAAGACTTCAAAACATGAATCCTGACATAATGTCCCCCCCTGTCAGGTAAAAGATAAGAAGAAGTAAGATTTGATGTTGCAAGTTTCACTCTTGTAATTTTCTTCAATGTCAAACATCTATATTAATAATGGTTATGCTTCCCGCAATGTTGACAAGGATGAATATCAAAACAATGATCTTTCATATGGCCAAATCGATCACAATGTTGGCATCTAGAACTCTGAGAAAGTTTTACATCTTATAACATTATTTAATTATCTTGGTCATGTGCTGGAAGTTGATAGGAATCATCTTCAAAGAGAGGGTTATTTTGAACAAACACTAGTTCAAAATGTTGATTCCGTTGTTGTACATCATCTTCTTTCGATTTTGAATCGTGCAAATGATTCATAATAATTCTGATGAACCTGCAATGATTAATTAATGCAAATACACGAGATATCAGAAATGATAGAACTCAGAATCACTTTTATATTGATCACAGGCCACTTCAAGGGGGAAACCTCCTTTGAGCAAGCTCAATACAATTAACTTCACGGTGCCTTCAATGACCTCAACACACACTTATATACTAAGTCTATGCCCAATACTATGAGTCAAAACCATGGGACATATAATACTACGGGATGACTTACAAAGCATATGCGTCCAATACTATGGGTCAATACTATGGGCTAATATAAACTACAGATCAACAAATACTACGGGATGACTTATAAACCATATGCATCCAACAACAATATACTAACATAGTAAAGAAGAGGGTTGACATAGGTTCCTAACATCCCCTCTCCCTTAGAAAAAGCTTTGTCCTCAAAGCTTTGGTTGGAGAAATTGCTACAGAATCTGAAGGAGTGGTTCCCCGGTAGCATCCTCGGGTTGCATTTCGAACCACTGACGCCTTTGGAGTGTCCAGGAGGATTGCTTGGAAGGTTGTAGATGAAGAAGAACCCTGTCAGCTGCGTGGAAAATGCACATAGAACGGTGTTGATCGGCTTGTTGTTTCAGGCGAATTCTGGCCATGTGAAGATTGTCCTGTAGAATGAGAAGAATCTGATCGCGGTTTCGAAGAACCGAATCAATTTCTTGAACTGGGGAGTTGCTAAGGGTGTATGGAAGAAGAACTTGCGGTGTTTTTCCATAGACTGCTTCATATGGTGTCCTATGAGATGTAGTATTGTACCACCAGAGGGCTGCTAGGAAATCCATAGAAATAGTTGGCCAAAGCTGTGTAGAGATGGGCAAGGGTTTGAGCAATCCCGAAAGGAGTGTCGTTTCACCCTTGTTGACTTGGAAATTATCATCGTCAGCCACCATTGGTTGAATTGTCATTTTTAGTCCCCGCCAAAAGAAGTTACATTGTTCCTGGTCATACATTTTGCAGAACCCAGAGTGCCCTGTTGATGAAGAAGCATGGAGTTCATAGAAGAGAGAGCCTTGTTGAACATATTGCAACCAATTTGGAACAAGCAGAGAAAGAGCTATAAGAGAAACTGGGTCATCAATTGTGCAAGAAGGAGCATCTTCCACCATATTGTCTTTACCCTTCTTATAAGTGATCACATAGGGATAACCCATTTCAGGTGTGTTGGGGAGGAGACCCATTGTTCCAGAAAATTTTCTAGACTCTGGAGATCAGTCTTGATGCAGAAATAATTCCCTAATAGGTATGGCTGCCACTTCTGTACTGCATGCAAAATAGCCATCATTTTCTACTGAGAGGTAGATGTGGCTAAATTCTTACCAAAAAGGTCTCTTGAAGGCAGCAAGCGCATTGGTTTAGCAAAGATACCTACATATCTATCCAAGGAAGTAGTGGAGACTGTTGATGGGTGCATCTGAATGGAATTGAGCTGAGTGATGACACCATGTGAATTCTTCTTAAGGATTTTTTCCAGGCGATGTGAATTGATGATGCAAAGAGACCCTGGTTGTAAGCCCATAAATTTTTGTTGTGCCCCATTAACTTTAAACTGCATCCAAAGTTCAGCAAAATCCCATAAGATGGGGCCAAGTGTGCGTAACCATTGAACGCCCAAAACCACATCACATCCGCCTAAGGATGAGGCAAACATGTCAGAGCGTAGGTTATAATCTTCCATAGAGATACACACATTGTGACACTTCTCCTTGCAAGGTAAGGTGCCCCCATTGGCAACCATGAATTCAAAGTTGCAGCAAGGATGGACAAAACAATCATCCTGTTGGGCAATCCGAGGGTCAATGAAGTTATGAGTGCTACCAGAATCAATGAGTATGGTAAGAGGGAGCTTCTTGAAGTATCCCCCGACCCGCATTGTTTGTGGGGTGGGGACGTCGGTTACAGCATGGAGAGAGATCTCGGGCAGGTCGTCCTGAGATGGGGTGTCAACAGGCAGGTGTTGAATGTCGACCTGATCATCTACTATATCTGTAGCTTCTTCACCAAGTTCTAAGGCAAGCGGAGAATCCACATCCAAGAGATAGAGCTTTTGTTGAACACATCTATGTCCCCGAGTGAATTTCTCATCACAATTATAGCAAAGCCCTTTTTCTCGGCGTGCCTGCATTTCTGTTTCAGACAAATGCTTGATAGGAGTTGGTTGAGGAGAAGGCATGATGGGAGGTCGTTGGGAACCCATATTTCTGAAGGGAACAAAGGTGGGTTTGGAGCGTTGTTGAGCTGCGATCTTGTCCTCGGCCAGCTTAGCCAACCCTAGGACTTCCATCATTGTGTTGGGACAAAACATTTTGACCTCTGAGCGGATTTCATCCTTGAGACCACTGATAAAACAACTCCTGTAGAATTCATCAGACAATCCTTTTGTGTGATTGGCCAATTTCTCAAATTCTGTCTGATACTCTCTCACTGTGCCAATTTGGTGAAGTTTAGTGAGTGCTCCTGTGAAATCATCAAAAGCACTAGGACCAAATCGTGGCAAAATGAGTTGGCAAAAATCTGTCCAGTTTGGCTCGGGATGAGCTTTGATGTACCAACAGTACCATTGAAGGGCTTCCTGTTCCAAATGAAAGGATGCAAGTGGAACTTTCTGGGCATCAGAAGTATAATGTAGACTGAAATATTGTTCTTCTCAATATATCCATCCAGTCGAATCAGTACCATTGAAGCGAGGAAAATCAAGCTTTGGCTCACGAAAATTGCTGGAAGAAGAGAACCCGATGGCTACAAAAGATTCTGGTTGTCTGGTATTGTTCATGGCTGAATGTTGAAGATGGAGGTTGATAAATTTTTCATCCATATCTTGGAGTTTGGTTTGGATGGCTACAAGTGCTTCCTCCATGGTGTGGGCTCCTGCATGGGTGACAACCATAACTAGGTTTTTTTTTTTTGGTGGAATGGGTAGAAAAACACAAACAGAAGCTGATTTAGTAAAGGGAAATTTGGATTAGGGAAACAATTTGATGGGTAATTAGGGTTTGACTAGATTTTGGACACTGTCGAAAGGACAAGAAAGCAAAAAGGGGGATTTCAGAAGCGGGTTGATAGAATGAGAAAATTTGGCAGAGAGGGACAAAGAAGCAGAATTCAGAAAGGAACTCTGTGGTAAAATTTGAAGGTGATTGGGTGAAATCTGAGGAAGTTATGGCAAACCCTAAAAATAGACAAATGTGGGATTTCGGTCTTTGGGAAGGGGAATTGGGGATAGGGTCCTCAGGAATGAAAGATGCAGAATGGAATGATAGGGGTTCCCCAAAAATTTCAAGGGAAACAGAGTGAAAACAAGGGAGATATGGAGAAAAAACTGATTTTTTTTTTCTTTCCAAAAATGGATCAGCAACAGCGGCGCGGAAGGGATCCGCAACAGATGGATCTGCAATGGCGCGGAAGGGATCGAAAATGGCTGGATCTGAAATGGCGACTGGATCTGGAACGACTTTCAGAATAGATCTGAAATGGCTGGATCTGGAGCGGAAGTGATTGGCAATAGTTCAACTGAAAATAAATATGGACCCCAGGTATGTACGACTTCCTAACAGTTCAAGTGGTTCACTCGGCCACCAATGCTGTCTGACAGCTTGCGTATTGGGGCAGTACCCCTCAATCCACGACTCAGGTAAAACTGATAACTGCTTTGGCACAAACGACAGCTCTTGGTTTACCTCACGGGTGGGAACCAGTCAATTAGGTAGGCGTCGTTGGCCTTTTCGCTGGCAGGTCCTCTCAATGGACCAGCTACTTTGGGGTTCCTGTGGTACTCCTCATAATGAGTTTTAGGGATTATTCCCAAGTACTTCCCACAGTTTACGAAGATAGGGATTATTCCCAAATCCGAAGCTGCAACAGATGCGAAAAAAAATAATTTGGCAGAAATTCCACCCAACGAGCCCAAGAAAGTGCTCTGATACCAGATGTGATGAACTTGTAATGATTAATTAATGCAAATACATGAGATATCATAAATGATAGAACTCTGAATCACTTTTATATTGATCACGGGCCACTTCGAGGGGGCAACCTCCTTTGAGCAAGCTCAATACGATTAACTTCACGGTGCCTTCAATGACCTCAACACACACTTATATACTAAGTCTATGCCCAATACTATGAGTCAAAACCATGGGACATATAATACTACCGGACGAATTACAAAGCATATGCGTCCAATACTATGGGTCAATACTATGGGCTAATATAAACTACGGATCAACAAATACTACGGGACGACTTACAAAGCATATGAGTCCAACAACAATATACTAACATAGTAAAGAGGAGGGTTGAAATAGGTTCCTAACAATAATTTGGAGAGCTTCTTTGCTTATTGTGATTGAGTTGTCTAAAGCAGTAAGTATTAGAGTGTTCAAGAACTCTAATATTTATTCAATTTGAGACAATATGACGATTGTGTGAGGCCTCCTCATGCAGGAGGGTCCAAATTGACTCAATCAACAAGCTAAAGGATTATCGTGACTTTTCCCTTTACAAATGTTGGCCACTCATGACGCGTTAGTTGCAATGGACTTATCGAAAAATGGAAATCTCAATGTCAAAAAGCAATATTAGAGCTACCTACACAACTTTTTGGAATATGGCGTAAGAAGATGAAATGTAGAAAATCATATTACCTTCCAGAATATATAACTATTATATATGGAAATTAAGTATAAATCCAAAAAAATGGGGTTATCCTAAGGTTGGTATGTTATTTTTTTAAGAAAACATAATGAATATGTTTGCGTTGGGCCCTGGGTTTGGTATGCAAATGGTGGAATTTTGTGAAAAAAATTATATAGAGTCGTAGATAACAGGTCATTCTAATGCAACGCTATTTTTCCATATTTATTTATGTTTTTTTTTTCTTTTAAATTAAGGAAGTCAACCAAGCCCTAAAATGACTAGGTTGACCGTTGGGCCCTGACATCATGGTCTTAACATAATCAATGAGCTTTGTTTTTTTTTAGGATGTATATCTTTGTGTGTACTTGTGTGGGTTCTTTTCCATTTTCAAAATAGGTGAGACAATACAAAGTTATAGCCGGAAGAAATAACCTACTTTTTGTCTAAGATTGACATTAGTCCAATTAAAATTAAGTAAAAAATAAAATAAAAAAATAGATTTAAAAAAAATTACATATTCGGAATCTTCACACATAGTTCTACAAGTGTGTGCAATTTCATTAGTAGTGGACAAGTGTAGCATACACAGAATCATGCTCGACATAGAAGAATTTATAGAATAAGATGTATTTTTTTATAACATAGTCGAAGCCACTTGGTTTGGAAACCCGAACCTAAAACCAAAGAGGCCAAGTCATCCACCACGTTGGTGGGAAAGTAATTGCCCGCTAAAATTTAGAAATTTAAACGGCGCGTACTCATTATTTTAAATACACGTGATAGTGTGCACACACTAATAACACGTGCGTGGATTTGTTTACTAATCCGAAATGTAGTTTTGTTTTCATCTTCATCTATCTCAAACCCCCCTTGCCACCACTCTCCCTAAATCTAATCCTTCTCCTCTCCTTTGTTTGTTCCTATCCCTCCCTAACCCTCCTCCCCTCCACCCCATTTCAACCCCTCTCTCTCTCTTTCTATCACTCTCACTCTCTCCCCATTCAATCCTCCTCTATCTCCCTATCTACCTGAAATTCCTTTTCTTCTCCCTCTCCCTCCCCTCTACCTACAATTCTTCTCCTTTTCGATCTCCCTCATATATATATCTCCCTAACCATAACCATCGTCCTCTCTCTCTCACTCATCCCATCTCTTCCCAATCCCCCTCCTTCCCCTCCCCCTCCCCCTCTCTCATTATATCCTTAACCATGCTCCCCTCTCCCCCTAACCCTCATCTTCTCACTCTCTCTCTATAACAGTTATCTCTCTCTCTCTCTCTACTTAACCCTCCTCCCGCTTTTATCCCCCCTATGTCCTTATCTCTCTCTCTTTCTCTCTCGTTAATCTTCCTCTCTCTTCTCTCTCGTTAATCTTCCTCTCTCTATCTCTCACTACAAGGGAAATACCTTGTAGTAGAGGTTTCCCGCAAATTGGCCTTTTATACTTCCCCTACACCAATGCTCAAGGATTTACTGAGAAGCGTAGGGAGGAGGAGGATGACTTGGCCTTCGAGAAACATTAGGGGATTATCGATAGAGAAGACAAATACATGAAAATGATGCTTAATAGAGCTAATTTCACTAACATAAATGATTCCTTCTCCATGGGTGACAAGACCCCCCATGCTGCTATCTGGACTTATGTTGATATCATGCAGCAGAGGCCCTCAAGAGGGAAAAGGAAGAAACCCTAAGGTTAGTTGAGAAGAAGCATCGGGAATAAGATGAACATAAGGTGAAGGATAAATATGGGGTCACTCAGGGCCTGGTGGCGCAACTTGCTTGGAAGCGAAGGAATCAATGGGACCAAGATCAAAATTGGGACAATGCTCCAAAGAAGCCAGAGGCTTCATTGGAATGGGATGCCCTCAATGCCACTCATTGGATTAGAAGGTGGGATTGTACACCTATTGTATGTAAAATGAACAGTGATGCAAATTTGGGCATTGATTGGCGTAACATATTAGCAGGTGGGATGCTACACCTACCCCAGGAAGGGTTAACAGTGATACAACTGCTAAGTATCTACCAAGTGATTAACTGCTCAAATAGAAGATGAAACAGTTCCTTGGTAAGAATATAAACCTAAAATGGTTGAAGATGAACGATCTTGCTATCTATTGGAATTCCTCTATCCATGTGAAATATGTAAATGTTGTATGCAAGGAGGGATAAGAGTAAGCATCCATAGAAGGGAGTAAAAGAGAAGCAACCTAAAGATGAGAAGTAGAGCCATAGTAGTGACGTTTGGTTCTCGATTATGCCCAATGTATAGGTTGGGCTCGAAGTAGTAGTGCATGGATCTATTAATGTAATTTGGAGAGGCATGAGTAATGAATAAAAACTTTCATACATTTCCTTATTCCCATTAGTTGCACAATGTTTGTATTTATTTTGCGCCTCTATGCTTGTATAGATTAAATTGGTTGCTGGTTCAATGGTAGTTTTGTTGTCCATATTTATAGCAACTTATTTGATACGCTACCCCCTTCTCTCTCTCCTTAATAGTCTCTCTCTCTCTCTCTCTCACACACACACACACACACACACACACACAGAACATGTCACCCTACCTCGCCCATAACGTTCAAGCAGCTTGTACCTCAACTGACCACGGAGAGGGTGAGTGAATCCATTGTATTCCTTTCAGTAAGGATATAAATTTTGATCAGAATATCTCTCTCTCTCTCTCTCCTTAACCTTCCCCCGCCTCTCTCTCTAACCCTCATCTCCCATCTCACTCTTTATCATTATTTGGTAAACCTTCTCTCTCTGTACTGCACAAAAACCTACAAAGAAATCGTACAAGAGGATCATGTGTTGGTTCGAGGACTTGTTGAAGGCTCTTGCACATTTGAAGATTCAACAATATCATGATGTATTTCGTTACTCGACCATGTTTGAGGCCCTATGGCCCATATTTGGTGTGAAAAACACCTGTATCGAAATTTGATGCTAAAGAATTCTTAGAGAGTGTTTGTGTTGCAGTTTACAAGAATTGCTCATGGTTATTGAGCTCGAGAAGTGGTGTTTATGGCCTAAGGCCCAAATGATCTCGCTCTGTCCCCCCCATCTATACCCCTCCTTAATACTCCTCCTCTCTCTCTCTCTCTCTCTCTCTCTCTCTCTCTCTCTCACACACACACACACACACACACACACACAGAACACCTAACCATACCTCGCCCATAACGATCGAGCAACTTGTACCTCAATCAACCATAGAAAGGGTGAGGGAATCCATTGCATTCCTTTCAAAAAGTATAGAAATTTCGGTAAATATATCTCTCTCTCTCTGACACACACACACACACACACGAAGTCTCTCTCTCTCTCTCTCTCTCTCTCTCTCTCTCTCTCTCCTTAAACTTCCTCCCTTTTTCGCTCTAACCATATTCACCCATCTCACTATATCATTATTTGGTAAACCTCCTCTATATGTAGTGCAGAGATCCCCACTCATGACACCCATATCCCATTTAAAGGCCTAAAAAGGTTCAATTGATGTTTAAACCCCATGTTTCACCCTTCACCATGTTTAGGTGTCAACACCAATTTCTAGTACACAATACTTACGCATGGCCCTTATATCCCACTTGGATGCCTACAAAGAACCCTTACAAAAGACTCTTGTGTTGGTCCATGGACTTAAAGAAACTAAGTCCAAGAAGTTTCAACAATATCTCGAGGCACTTAAAGTTTCCTTCCTTGACCATGGTCAAGGGCCCACGACCCATCCTTTTTAAGAAAAACCTTCTAATGGCATCCATATCAAAATTTGATTGTAAAGACCCCTTAGAGAGGGTCCATGCCATTATTTTGACATGTTGTTGATGGCTATTGAACCTAAGAGACTATGTTTAAGCCCTGAGGATGAAGTGTTTTCCTCCCCAAACCGTGGCACTTGAGCTTGAAAAGGTTAATTTATGGTTGAATCCCTTTGTTCCCACTAGGCATGTTTAGGCCTATAGACCCATTCCCAATTCATGAAACCTACTCATGTTGAATGTATCCCACTAACATGCTAAGCAACACTATCCATGGCCTCGACAAACATTCCCGACGTGGGTCGAAGACACAATCTTGTTTAAGGCATGCGGTGTAGCCTAATCATGGTATATGTATCCCTCTACATTTTCTAGAGATACCCCACAAGGGTTATGTTTGGTGGTTTGAATATGCATTCAACATCATATCGTAAGAAGATTCTTGAGTTGTAGGTGTTGTTCATGGTGCTTGAGCCTGAGAAGCTTCATTTAAGGCATGAGGAGTTTCTTGTTTTCCCTATACCTTGGTCAGACCTTGACACCCATTTTTGGTTCACAACTAACCTAGTCATGGCACACATAACACACTTGAAGTTGACTAATACCCTATAGATTTCATATGTGGTGGTTCACAGATTCATTCATGGTGTTAGTGCCTAAGAAGCAAGAGTTAATGTTGGAGGCTCTTGTTTATGTCCACTAGCCATGGTTAAGGAGCCAAGATAAATCCTTGATTTCCAACACATCATAATGGCATCCATATTCAATTCATATGCAAAATACTCCTTGTATAGGGATAGTGTCATGGCTTCTATGTGTTATTGACGATGCATGAGGTCAAGAAGTTTCAAAATAAGGCTCAAGTGGAATTCAATTGAGCTCACTATGCTTCAATAAGATATCGAGGAACCTGTTTTTATTCTTTGATGATGTTCAAGGCCTTGAAACATATCCATGGTATTGCATGATAGTATGAGGATGCATTCATTGCATTTGATCTTGAAAAAATATGTTTTGGGTCTAAGATTGTTATTTCCCTCTATAAACCATGGCCAAGGTCTTGAGGCTATTGTTTTTCTACCAAGACTAGGGTTAAGGGCCCAAGAACCATCCACAGTGCATAAATCATGTTAGGGATAATCTATATTTGACAACAAATGATCTCCATATTCCCAAGAAGAAAAGATTATTGATAAAGGCTCTTGTTTAATACTTGTACATGATTCCCAAGACATTGTAATGACACTCACATTCAACTTTGATTCCAAAGACACCTTATAGAGGGCGCACATTGTGGATTTTAGGTTTTTTTCATGCCACTTGAGGTTGAGAGGTTCATTTAGGGATTAAATCCCTTGTTTCAGTTTACAAAACCTACTCATGGATCATGTATCCCACTGTTGTGACCACAACACCCCCCTAGGGAAAATATAAGGGCCCCTTACAATTTTTTTTGAAAGTTAGACTTACTATAGGTTTATTTTTGTATTATTTCCTTACTCGGCCATGTTTGAGGCCCTATGGGCCATCTTTGGTGTGAAAAACACCCATATCCAAATGATTTAGGGCCCAGGGTGCAAATAATTTCATCCCCACATCGAAGTTCCTGAGCTATGAAACGTTCATTTAGGTCTCAATCCTCTTCTTTCACCCTCTAAGCATGTTTACATTTCAAATCCCGTGTGGCGTTGTACCGGGAGCGACCCTTGCAGGTATGATGTGGGATCCTACTGCTCCCCCCTTAACCCCATGATCTCTTTCTATCTATCTCTTCCATATCCCATCTCTCTATCTCTCTCTCTCTATATATCTCTACCTCTCACTCTCCCTAAAGCACTACATCCCTTAACCCCTAAACCGTTGAACCATTCAAGCTGTAATCCCACAACCCTAACTCCTAAACAACCTACCCCACAATCCTTAAAGTCTAAATACCTAAGACCTTAAAACTTAAGTCCTAAACACTTAAATCCCTAGAATCCTTAAACCCCCTCTCTTTAGCCATTCATTTATCCACTTTTGAAGTATAGTCCAATGCATGCAAATATTCTTGAAGTATTGAACGTTTGGCATTAGATGGTGTAAACGTTGGTCAATTAATGGTGTAAACATTATGAAGGGGCACGTGCACTTTTTTAGCACGTACGTGCTAATGAGGCTTACACACTACAACCACGCGTGCACGCTTATAAACATGCACCATGCGCGCTCTTGCTGCTAGTTAGAAAAAATAGAGTTTTCTGTTCCCGGGAATGCTACCAAAAAACACAAGATTTTCACTTAGTTCACGGGTTTAAGCACTTTTAGGTTGCTTATTGGCTCACATTCATTGATATTTTGGAATATCATTGATCTATTGGACACAAAATCACGCTTGGAATCTAACAAACATCTTCATTGGTCTTGGAATCTAGTGGATAGTCATTCAAGCTTCCAGTTTCCATTGCAAGTGGAGATTATTTCAATAGGTATGGTGAATTGTAAATAAGTATTTTCATTCACAAGATTTGAGATTCTCCCATGCCTTTGTGTTTCATCATATGCATGCAACAATATCCATGCATAGACAACAATAAATTTGACAAGAAGAATTCCCAAGTTCACATCTAGAAAAAACTCATATTCACTAGACAAGATGAAGTATGCAATGTAAACCAATAATCATTTCCATGAATATATTTTGATTTCACACAAGGATGGAATGGATGAGATTCTCTCTTGAGACTCTTCAATTTGAATAAAATCCTAAGAATCAATTATGGGAGAGGGTCATATTGAATAGTTCATGACATTTTTCCATGCTGTCTTCTTCATTCTACATTTATCATAATGTTTCTTTAATATCGCACCTTTGAGCTTGACTACTTGCCTATACCTCATTGAATTCTCCTTCCTTGGGGGAATTTGCAACCTCCTCGTTGTGTAATTAGTAAAATTATTCTATTTATCTTATTTGATGTTGAAAAACTATTAAACTATTCCCAAGACATCCCTATCATCTCTGTTGTAGGGTGTTATTACCAAAAGTTTTATGAATTCATTGCTAGGCAAGACACTAGTTTCTCCATTTTACACTTGACCAAACATCATCTATATTGGTCGAAATTGTAAGGGATAATTATGTTTATCTGATGAATTGGATGGGAAAGAAATTTAGAGTGATAACAAAGCACCATGTTGTGTCTGACCTCATAGGTAATGCAGCTTATTACGTGTAATGTCATCTCATCCTAGGGTGTTGGAAAGGAAGAATATTTCAGTCCTCTTCTTGTGACTTCCACTACTTTTTGAACAAAAAGGAAGTAATTTTATTCTTGAGACTCAATTATGTTCTTAAATGATTTTTGCAATAGTTTTAGTCTTATGTCCTGGGAGATAGTGCTAGTCCTATAACTGTAATACCTGCAAACACATGAATACTCTATTGTACACTTGAGTTCTCAACTCGGTCTAGACACTTGAGTTCATGACTTGGATTAGACATGCTTGAGTTCTCAATTGGGAAAATAGTTTGATTTGATTTTGCATGGGATACTCGATTTAGATAACTTGATAACTCAAACTTCATGCGACGTCAACTTTGCATGGCTTACATAACTCGCTAGATCATTTCCTATTGGCTCGATGGTGGTTAAGGGTGAATATCTTACACTAGATGGAAAGTCAAGAAAGACTAGTGGGTATGTATTCGTGGATTACAGACCAGTTTCAATGGTGTATCACTTCACAAACTTGATCGTTGGAACAAACATCCATCTACAAACAATGTCAATCAAGAGCTCAACTAAGGTACGCTACTTCCTGCCTCATTCAAAGAACGAGAGATTGATGGAGACAATTAATAACAGAGAGGATCCAGATGGATTTATTGAATGAGGTCAGTCAACTTTACATAAGAGATAGAATTTTTTCACATAAGAGATAGATTGTACATTCATTTTTTTGTTGATACATACATACATACATGTGTTATTTTTCATGTTTTAATGTAATACAAAAAACAAAGCTTGTTGTGCATTTTTCCAATATTTTATCAAACCCTAGTTGGATGCCCTCTTTGTTTTTTGATTAAGCGACCCTCTTGGGGAGAAAAATCCTCATTTGCTTATGTTTTACCAGCATTTCAAGAACCCCTTAGGACATCACTAAAATCCTGCTAAGCCATCCAAAAACCATCCTCCATCACACTAATTCTATCTCCCCTCACTTAGCTCCACCCATACACACTTTATAGTAATCAAACATTAACAAAGATACTTCATAGTCACTTGTTTCCTACCCCTAAATCAATATTTTGAGGTGTACATGTTGGAATATTGGACAATACTAAGAGTGGGGGGGGGGGTGAATTAGTATTGATAACTTTTAACAATTAAAACCACTTTTAACATATTCATTAACACATTATTAATCAAGATACAAGGAACACAACTTTTATCGTGGAAGCCCAATTGGGAAAACCACAAACACTTTCTATAACTACAAAATTATATTTACAATTGTTTTTGCAAGCTACAACTTGCTGGAGACTACAATCTCCAAGTTTCTCAGCTACAACTGAAGGAAGCTACAACACCCTAGTTTCTTCCTGCTACAACAGACAAGAATGCTACAACACCCTTTTTATCAGCTACTACTGAAAGGAGGATACGGCCCCTTGGTTTATCAGTTACTAAGATGTATCATGTAACTTGCTCTTCTTAAGGAGTCTTCAATGCTATGAAAGAAATTTATTGTCCATATGTCCTTGTTCCTTTATACATTGATCAGGGTTTCCCTAGCTTGATTGATACTATCTTATTCTTTCATAGCTTGCACCATAATTCTTTGGTCTGAGGTAACAACATGATTTGATACAGGTTCATAAACATGCTTCTGAGAGACAAATTTAGAAATAACTTACTCAAACTGATATGTGTTTGAATACCAATTGTTCCTTCGCAATATTTACTGCTACTTTTACTCATCTTGGCACTTTTTCAATAAACTGCATTTTTATCTTTCAAATCAGCCTTGAGTTTTCTTTGACTGTCAACAATTTTTGTAGTTAAAAATGCTTTAGAAAATCAAATAAAAAATTATTTCAACTCACAAAAACGACTGTTCATAATTGCCCTATCAAATAGTCCTTAAGATTGTCTAAATGGTACCCTTCATATCTGTTCTTGTATTAATCTTTACATGTGCTCATCAACCATGAAGACATGATTATCAAATCCTCCAAGTGTGAAGTGTGGAAGGTCATCCCAAACCAATGTGATCAAATGAATACTTTTAGGATCGAAAAAGTTTTTAATTTTTGTGTCCTGACTTCATATTCTGAGTAATAAGGATAATTTTCATCTTCTATTCAATTACATACTTCATGGTCTTCATGGATCTCATGGATCACGCATTTTAATATTTTCATGTTACTTCACAGGTCTTACAATTTGCTCTTTGTCAACCATACAACAATCTTATCATTTAACCATGGTCATCTCTTGTCTTCTCTAATTCTGCTTCTGATTTTGTTACACTTCAACCATTAAGTGTGCTTGTCACATAGATGTTTTCTAGAAAAAAATGTTTTTCTTCAATTTGTCACCTCTCCTCTACTTCTTGTCTTTGATGAAGATAGCCTCTTATTCTTACCAACTGATATTGATTGCTTTCAAATACCAATTGCAATTTATTGATATTAAGTCCCCACTGAGTATGTGATCCCTTCTAATGCTAATTTCAAGGTTCTCTTCTAGGTCACGAGAAACCTTTTAGAAAAGACACTCTTCTTTAGTTCCACAGTCATCTTTCAGAACTTCTTTGTGGCTTGGGATATTTGTTTCTTCTGAATCTTTGTCATCTAAATTTCTTGTCCACATCTTTCCATGAGGTACCCTTTTACTATTCTTCTTTGTCTTTTGGATTTTGTACTTTGATATTTTCCCTCGGTTTTGTAATAAACAACTTTGTGACCAAACTTGTGATGGTTTTGGTGGTATGGACATTTTGGTCAGGCACCCCGGGGCCATTTAGAAACACTTTGAGGATTTTCTCCATGCCCATGAAACCCAAACTTGTGAGCGTACCTGGGTTTTGTTAGCTCCCATATGCATGTATGGCCATTGTGGACTTAGTCATGGTGGCCATGCACGCCCGGGAGCCTTCGGACGAGAAATGCCCCCCTTGAGTGAAATTGGCACGCCCTTCACTAAGAAACCCTAGCTCCGGAGATGTCACATTGGCACTGTTTCTGGGTGTTGGAGGCACACTTTGGGCTCCTTGATCCAAAACGCGATGTCCAAAATCCATCAGAATTGACAGATTCACAATCAGAGTCATGGTTTTGTTGCTACAGGCATTTTGGTCAGGCACCCTTAGGCCATTTTGGGACACTTTAAGGATTTTCTTGGGGGCCACAAAACCCAAACTGGCGAGTGGACCTAGCTTCCTTCACCTCCCACACATGCATATTTCCATTGTGGACTTGTTCATGGTGGCCACGCATTCCCGGGAGCCTTCAGATGAGAAATGTCCCCCTTGAGCAAAATTGGCATGGCCTTAACTAAGCAAAACCCTAGCTCCGGAGATGCCACATTGGCACCATTTTCAGGCATTAGAGGCACATTGTGGGGGCTCCCCCAGTTAGAACCCGACATCCAGAATCCATCGGAATCGATGGATTCATGATCGGATTCACAGTTTTGGTGCTACGTGCATTTTGGTTAGGAACCCTAGGGCCATTCAGGGACACTTTAAGGATTTGCTCCGGGGCCACGAAACCCAAACCGACGAGCGGACCTAGGTTCCTTCAGCTCCCACACGTGCGTATGGACATTGTGGACTTTTTCATGGTGGCCACTCATGCCTAGGATCCTTCGAACAAGAAATGGCTACCTTGAGTGAAATTGACATGGACTTCACTGAGCAAAACCCTAGCTCTAGAGATAGCACATTGGAACCATTTTCAGGCATTGGAGGCACACTTTGGAAGGTCCCCCGGAATGAAACTAGCATCCGAAATCCATCAGAATTGAAGGATTCACGATCGGAGTCATGGTTTTGGTGCTACGGGAATTTTGGTTAGGCACCCCGGGGCCATTCAGGGGCACTTTAAGGATTTGCTCCGGGGCCACGAAACCCAAACTAACGAGCACACCTGGGTTCTGTCAGCTCCCACACATGCATATGGCCATTGTTGAATTTTTCACGAAGGCCACGCACACCCGAGAGCCTTCGGACTAGAAATGGCCCCCTTGATCGAAATTATAATGGCCTTCACTGAGAAAAACCCTAACTCCGGAGATGGCACATTGGAACCATTTTTGGACATTGAAGGCATGCTATAGGGGCTCACCCAGCTAGAACCTGGCGTCCAGAATCCATCTAAATCAATGGATTCGCAATCGGAATCACAGTTTTGGTGCTATGGGAATTTTGGTTACGCACCCCAGGACCATTCAAGGACACTTTAAGGATTTGCTCCGGGGACACAGAACCCAAATTGACGAGCGGAACTGGATTCCATTAGCTCCCACACATGCATATGGCCATTGTGGACTTGTTCATGGTGGCTACACATGCCCGGGAGCCTTCGGACGAGAAATGACACCCTTGAGCGAAATTAGCATGGCCTTCACTAAGCAAAAACCTAGCTCTGGAGATGGCACATTCGCACTGTTTTCAAGCATTCGAGTAACGATGTGGGGGTTCCCCCAGCTAGAAACCAATGTCTGGAATCCATCGAAATCGACAAATTCACGATCGAAGTCACGATTTTGGTGCTACGGGCATTTTGGTCTGGTACCGCGGGGCCATTCATGGACACTTTGAGGATTTGCTTCGAGGCCATGGAACCCAAACCAGTGAGCGGACCTGGGTTTTTTCATCTCCCACATGTGCATGTGGCCATTGTGGACTTGTTCATGGTGGCCATGCACGCTTGGGAGCCTTTGGACGAGAAACTCCCCCCTTGAGTGAAATTGGCATGGCCTTCACTGAGCAAAACCTTAGCTCCAGAGATGGCACATTGGCACTATTTTCACACATTTGAGGCAAGATATGGGGGGGGTTCCATCTAGACCCCGACATCTGGAATCCATCGGAAATGATCGATTCACAATCGGAGTCACGGTTTTGGTGCTACGGGCATTTTGGTCAGGCACCCCGCAGCCATTTAGGGACACTTTAAGGATTTGCTCCGGGGCCACATAACCCAAACTGGCGAGCGGACCTTGGTGCCATCAGCCCCCACACATGCATATGGATATTATGGAATTGTTCACGATGCCCATGCATGCCTGGGATCCTTCAGACGAGAAATGCCCCCCTTGAGCGAAATTGGCATGGCCTTCACTAAGCAAAACCCTAGCTCCAAAGATGGCACATTGGAATCGTTTCTGGGCATTGGTGGAACACTGTGGGGGCTCTCCCAGCTAGAAACCAACATCTGAAATCAATGGGAATCGACGGGTTCGTGATCAGAGTCACATTTTTGGTGCTACGGGCGTTTTGGTCAGGCACCCCGGGGCCATTCAGGGACACTTTGAGGATTTGCTCTGAGGCCACAGACCCCAAACCGGTGAGAGGACCTAGGTTCCATCAGCTCTCACACATGCGTATGGCTATTTTGGACTCTTTTCATGATGTCCACGCATGCCCGGGAGCCTTCGGACGAGAAATGGTCCTTTTGAGCGAAATTGGCATGGCCTTCACTCAGCAAAACCCTAGCTCCGGAGATGGCACATTAGCACTGTTTCCGGGCGTTGGAGGCATGGTGTGGTGGGTCCCCTAATTGAAAACCGGCGTCCCAAATACATTGGAATTGACGGATTTCCGACCAGATTCATTGTTTTGGTGCTACGGGCATTTTTGCAAGGCACCCTATGACCATTCACGGACACTTTAAGGATTTTCTATGGGGCCACGAAACCCAAACCAGCGAGCGAAGTTGGGTTTTGTTAGCTCCCACACCTGCATATGGACATTGTGGATATGTGTTCATGATGGCCATGCATGCCCGGGAGACTTTGGATGAGAAATGACCCCCTTGAGCGAAATTGGCATGGCCTTCACTATGCAAAACCCTAGCTCCGAAGATGGCACACTAGCACTATTTTTGGGCGTTGGAGGCATAGCATGGGGGGTCCCTAGCTGAAAATCGGCGTCCCAAATCCATAGGAATTGACAGATTCGCTACCAGAGTCACGGTTTTGGTGCTACGGGAAGTTTTTCCAAGCACCCCGTGGCCATTCATGGACACTTTGAGGATTTACTCCAGGGCCACAAAACCCAAACCGACAAGTGGACCTCGGTTTTGTCAGGTCCCACACATGCGTATGGCCATTGTGGACATGTTCACGATGTCCATGCACACCCGAGAGCCTTCGGATGAGAAATTACCCCTTGAGCAAAATTGGAATGGCCTTCATTGAGCAAAACCCTAGCCCCGGAGATGGCACATTAGCACCATTTACGGGCATTGGAGGCATAGTGTGGGGGGTCCCCTAGCTAAAAACCAGCATCCTAAACCCATTAGAATTGATGGATTCGCGATTAGAGTCATTGTTTTGATGCTACGGGCATTTTTTCCAGGCACCCCGTGGCCATTTAGGGACACTTTGAAGATTTGCTCTGGGGCCACGGAACCCAAACTAACGAGCGGAGTTGGGTTCCATTAGCTCCCACATGTGCGTATGGCCTTTGTGGATGTGTTCATGGTGGCCACGCATGCCCAAGATCCTTTAGATGAGAAATGACCCCCTTGAGTGAAATTGGCATGGCACTCACTGAGCAAAACCCTAGCTCCAGAGATGGCATATTAGCACCATTTCCAGGCATTGGAGACACAGTGTGGGGGATCCCCTAGCTAAAAAACCGGGTTCCAAATCCATTGGAATCGATGGATTCTCTCCCAAAGTCACAATTTTTGTGCTACGGGAATTTTTTCCATGCACCCCGTGGCCATTCAAGGACACTTTGAGGATTTGCTCCCGGGGCACAGAACCCAAACCGACAAGTGTAGTTGGGTTCCGTCAGCTCCCACACGTGTGTATGGCCATTGTGGATGTGTTCACGATGGCCGCACACACCCAGGAGCCTTCAGATCATAAATGACCCCCTTGAGCAAGATTGGCATGGCCTTCTGCAAGATAGGGTTTATTTATTGTGTATGTGCATGATCTTATGTGTGTATGTATGTGTAGATATTTGTATATGTGCATGCTGTTTATGTACAAATGATCAATTTGATGGGTCATTGCAATGCTTCAGGGAATCATTCATGAACCTTGGTCCCTAGAAGGTGCTTTTATAGCCTAATCCATAATTCAAAATTCAAAATATTCCAATGTGATATTTAGGTGTTTAATTGTGTTTAACAAGATGATGTTGTTTGTTATTTTATACTAATATTTGTATGGTTTTCTTTGTGCAAATTTTTGTAAATTCACTGTATGTGTGGATAGGTACACAAGGGGTCTCCTTCATTGATTCAGAGAGAACTCAATAAATCAAAATATCATGGGGTCTAGGGAATGCTTCAAACAATAAAGTATAGACTTAAATGCTCTCCGTCAAGAGATCGAGATCACATTTTCAAAAAACATAAGGAACCTTTTGGTATTTGGGAAGATCACCATTATCATTCATCACTTACACAATAATTTCATATGCAATGATAACACTTGAACAAAACTTGTCAAAATAATAAGGTATAGGAAATCCAATGGTTGCTACTTTTCATTTTAGTAGAATCACAAGGATGTAATCAATGCTACGAAGGTCAACTTATCTTGAAAATCACCAGAGTTAGTGTAATACATTTCTGTGTTTTGTTTGATTGGATTTGGGGAAAACTAATAAGGTCCACGACGGTGAAATAAGAATTGCATTTAACTCCATTATTGGTGTTGAATTTGAACTTATTCTCGTATTGGAAGGAAATCTCATAGCCACTAGATTACCTTCAAGAAGAAGAACATGTATGCAACTATTGCTATGGTTTCCTTTGTGCCTTTGTGCTCACATCCACTTTTAGCACAATTTCATTTACAAGTTTGAATATGCCTCACCCTAACCCTAATTCTAATTACCTTACTTTATTATCCACTATTGTTGGTCTTAATAGAGCTAATAGAGCTGAATTCTACTGTATTGTTCAAGTGATGCACCGCTATCATCGCGTCTTTTGAATTGTTGAGTTGCTTCTTACACTTTTATTTTGGAGCCACCAAGTGAAAAAATACTTGAAATACATATATGTGGAATTAGATGTGACATTCAATATTTTGTCTTAAAATTTTCACATGTAAGTGGAAGAATTTTCAAAATGATTGCCACGAATTGTTCTTTGATATAAATCTATTTTATTATAAAAAAGAGAATGAACATTGCAAAATTCAATGAGAAGAAAATGGGAATTGGAAAAGTTTATTTCTTCAAATAGATTATTGCATTTTGTCATATATGAGCACATATCTAAGCATATTATGCATATCACATGCCAATATCTAGACTCTTGAACGATCATCTAAAATAAAACATATCTGGATGGTGCAATCCATAGCATCACACAAGAGTAATCTCTCCAAGAATATCCAAGATTATGAAATTGCATTGCTTTGTGAAAATATTCTTATGCCTCTCACTGAGCCAAACCCTAGTTTATGAAATAGTGAAACCGGGAGAGACTCAGGCCATGTACCCATGCGAGGGAAGTAACCCTAGCACTATTCCGATGTCCTAATTCCAACGGAGTCAACGGTCAGTTGATCTGATCAATGGTCATTGTTTTATGCCCCGTTGAAACTCGTCTCCTATAGGATTTCAAGGACACTTGTTGGACCTCTGTCAGGAGATTATAATTTGATAAGGGAAACATAATGGAGTTATATGATATCTTGTAAGTGTGATTGGGTAGGTTTGATGTGAGAAGAATGGCTACGAGCTCACCGTCAAAGGATATCCAAAGTTGACCCCCTTGTGCAAAAATTCCAATGTTTCTCACATAGGACAAGATATGCACCATGGACCCATGTCAGAGAGGCACCCCTAGCATTATCCCAATGTCTCGATTCCAATGGATTTGACAGTTCATTGATCCGAGCGACAATATTCATTTTGTGGCTTGTTTAAACTTGCATCCTTGAGGCTTTTAGGAATTTTCTCTGGGGCCACGTAAATCAAACCGATGAATGGAGTTGGGTTCTGTCAGCTCCCACACATGCATATCGCCATTGTGGATGTGTTCACGATGGCCATGCACACCCGGGAGAATTCAGATGAGAAATGACCCCCTTGGGAGAAATTGTCATGGACTTCACTTAGCAAAACCCTAACTCCGGAGATGGAACATTAGCATCATTTTCGAGTGTTGGAGGCACGGTGTGGGGGATTCCCTAGCTGAAACCCGACGTCTTGAATCCATCGGAATTGATAGATTCACTACCGGATTCATGGATTTGGTGCTATGGGAATTTTTTTCAGGAACTCCATGGCCATTCAGGAACACTTTGAGGATTTGCTCTGGGGCCACGGAACCCAAACCGGCGAGCGGACCTGGGTTTCTTCAGCTCCCACATGTGCATATGTCCATTGTGGAAGTTTTCACAATGGCCATGCATGCTTGGGAGCCTTCAGATGCGAAATGACCTCCTTGAGCGAAATTGGCATGACCTTCACTGAACAAAACCCTAGCTCCAGAGATGGCACATTAGCACCGTTTCTGGGCATTTGAGGCACGGTGTGGTGGGTCCCCTGGCTGAAACCCGACATCCCGAATCCATCAGAATCGATGGATTCACTACTCGAGTCACGGTTTTGGTGCTATGGAAATTTTTTCCAAGCACCCCGTGGCCATTCATGGACACTTTGAGGATTTGCTCTGGGGCCATGGAACCCAAACCGGCGAGCGGACCTGGGTTCCGTTAGCTCCCACATGTTTGTATGGCCATTTTGGACGTGTTCATGATGGCCACACACGCCCGGGAGCCTTCGGATGAGAACTAGACACCTTAAGCGAAATTGAAATGGCCTTCACTGAGAAAAACCTTAGCTCCAGAGATGGAACATTAGCATAGTTTTCGGGCATTGGAGGCATAGTGTGGGGGGCCCCTAGCTGAAACTTGACGTCCCGAATTCATAGGAATTGACGGATTCACGATTTTGGTGCTACGGGAATTTTTTTAACGCACCCCTTGGCCATTCAGGGACACTTTAAGGATTTGCTCCAGGGGCATGGAACCCAAACCGGTGAGCAGACTTGGATCCTTACAGCTCCCCACGTGCGTATGGCCATTGTGGAAGTGTTTAAGATGGCCACACTCTCTCGGGAGCCTTGGGATCATAAATGACCCTCTTGAGCAAGATTGCATGGCCTTCTGTAAGCTAGGGTTTATTTATTGTGTATGTGCATGGTCTTATGTGTGTATGTATGTGTATATATTTGTATATGTGCATGTTGTTTATGTACAAATTAACGCGGTCAAACGTTTGTGCTTCATTGCGTCAATTACCCATCAAAACTCAACAAAACATGAAGAGACAATTGTAAAGAACTTTGGGAATTTGTATTGGGGCCATAGTGTTTATGAGAGATGATTCTATAAGAGACAAGTAAGTCTTGATTTGCATAAAATAAGGTTGGTTTCTCTATTTTTAGAGTTAGAATAATTTGTATGCATTAATAATTGAGTTTAGAAGGCTGATTTGAAGTGACATATTGAATTAAATGTTCAAATACATATATTGGTGACACTTTCATTGTTTAAACACATTGAGTCCTCTACACTTGGATGATTTTGATTTGTTTATGAGTATGTGAATTTTCTTGTGTGATGTGTGTATATTGGATGTGAATTTTCTTGATGTTTGTATGTTGGATGTGTATGTTGGATGTTGTGTGTATGTTGTATGTGAACACAATTTACTCCAACAAATACTATTATTACATTCTCGGTGTACCCGCATAGAACATGTAGTATAAATCATTGTATGGAGACCCATTCAAATACAAGGGACTCATATTGAGGTCACTTGGTGTCTAGAAATAACATCTGTATGTATGTGAAAACTTTTCCATAACATTGTTATTGAAGACAAAATCATGTATGCAATAATGTAATCAAAGACAAAGTCATATAGACAAGTGAAGATCCATTTATTAATATGCAAAAATGATCCAATCATGTACACTTTTTGGAAAAATGGAACATCATTCCCAATGTCTATATAATGGCAACTCGTTCCCTATACAAAATATGGAAACTCGTGCCCAAAATGCCACCTTGTGGCTAGTGTACATAGATGGGTCTCTCAATCCTCCTGCCCACCCTCAGAGCTCCTAGGTGCATCTCCAAAATCGATCTTCCTCTTCTTCGAGCTAGAGGAAGCTTGGTCCTTTTAGCCACTTGGACCACGTCCCCTGGGGCCTTGAAACGACAAAAATAATATGTCAACTTTTCCTGGCAATTATACAAGTATAAAACATAATTTAAAAATAAAAATAGTTTTCAAATCTTAAATAAGTCACTGCGGGAGAGACTGTAAGTCGTGGGGGGGTTTCTCTCCTCCATGCTCCAAGTCTCTCAGCAATGCCACCCTACAACATTTAGAACAATTAGATAAATGATGAAATTAGATGCATATAGTATTTTTCGTTAAAATTGAAAGAGATTTTCATAAACTAGTAAATCTCATCGTGAACACAACCAGACGGTCTTCAAGGTTGGCGGATGGAGCAATTGGCTGGAAAACTTGCTCTGATGCTAGGGTAAATGGAATAGGGGCGGATGTATCCACATCGACGGTGGATACACCACTGGGGGGAAAAGTGGAAGAAGGAGAGGTGGAATAAGGAAGCATGGACTGTCGTGGGCGAAGTGGAGATGCATGTCTAGGGCGATAAACCCCAACTGGTTGTAATATGGATGGGGCCACCATGGAAGGGGAAGTGAGGGTCATGGGGGAATGTGGGGGGGGGGATAGGTCTATGTTGCGGTGGAGGGATGGGTGAATGTGGATGGGTGGTATATCGTGGTCGGAGGGGGGAGGGTGGCAACATGGGAAACTGTAAGTGAGGTGGTGGGGTGGGGTGATGGAATGAAGGATATGAAACATAAGGGGGAGTTGGATGGGAGGGGGGGGATGGATGGGAGGGGGGGGATGGATGGGAGGGGGTGGCAAGGGATGCATGGAAGGGGGCATGTATTCCAAGGGATACAATTGGCATATAAGGATGGGGAGGGATGGATAGTGGCATTGGCAGGCCAAGGTGCTAGCACTTGCATATACATTTATAAACTCATAGTTTAATATGTAAAAGTATAAATATACATAGATAAGTCATCATATTTGAAATTAAATTTATACTTTATTACACACGATACCTGCACACATGGAGATATATTGATCCTCGGTGGGGATGGCTAGTCGCTGCAGCCTGGGAACACTACAATATTTAGATTGAATTTATAAAAACAGTAGTAACATTATTAAACACAATGACAATGAGAATGACAATGATAGTACTTAAACAACATGACTTCAATTACTTTAGATTCAATTTAGATGATTACCAAATACCAACAATTACTTCCTTAATAGTGGTAAAAGTGTAGTATCCAACAATAGGGAGTAGATGATCACATAAGCTAATGATTACCTTGTTATGAGTGTTATGTGTGATTGTCTTATAGGTTTAAATGTTAATCCACATATGATATGATTATACCAACAATAGAAATATCACCTCAAGTTTAGTTTTGGATTGAAGTAAGTGTGTTTATGGTATGCAGGAAGCAAAGTAAAGTTGTAGGACAAGATTATGGTATGGATTTAGGATTGATGGTATAGGGACAACTTAGATTTGATATATATTTGCACCAAGCGAGATGGTATTTTTAGGATGGAAGTGTGCCAAGTATACCATTTTCATAGGGTAGGTAGACTTAGGAGATGAAATGGCAAGGTGATTTAGGTGTAAGCAAAGAGTATTGTGGGTGAATTAGTGATTGATTTGTTGATTGTAGTATCACTGTGAATACCTTGTAAGAGTAGTAATATAAATTGGATTAGATCCCAAATATACTAAGTGAATTAACGTTGTGATATGAAGAAACTATGAGAGAGATGGCAATATTTATTGGAGGTATAATCCCGTGTTCTTATGTTGTTGGTTTTATCCTTGAGAAGTTTCCAAGGTATGTCTTGTTTAAACTATGAATGTGCCATTGTTTTATTTTTGTTTTTCTTAAAAATATGGTAGAGTTAATTTCTTAGGTTTCAATCATTTCTTCGATTCAAAAACTAGGTTCCACCAACCTACAAATGACATCAATGACTCATGAATCCACACTAAAACACACAACAATTAAAGCTTTAAATCAATCGCCACAATAACAACAACATAGATAAGCACATAGGGGCAATAATTGCAGGGGGGTATATTCAACCACAAAGTAAAACAAGAACTAGCCTTCACTTAGGGACTAGGAGCATAAATATACAATCAAAATTTATCGCCTTGTATCAAGGAATGGTCATTTTGAAGAATTTAGAGATTATGAATGTTTTGATTTTTGGGGACTCTTCTCTCATCATTGGTCAAGTAAGAATGGCAGATTTTGGAAATTTCTCTCCCATTTCTATAATCATTAGAGGTATTAATGGTATAGCTACAAAGCTTGAATTTATTGAATATTTTCATGATCATTGTTCATGTGATACCAAATTTACATAAATCATGGTGAATGTGATGGTGAAATTGGAAAAAGGAGTGTTGTAACTCACTTAATTCCTTCATGAAATACATTAGCAATCACACTTAGTGGTATTTATGTGATAAATGGAAATGGATTTGGTCAAGGAAATCACTTTTAAGTCCTCCTCATTCAAGTAATCAATGCACACTTGAACTTGGGTTATTCTGTAGTGGGAGTTTTAACTTGGTTCAGATGGAAAATCTTGGTGCATGTAGGATATCTTTGACTATTAATGCCAAGAAACTTCATCATATGGTAAATTGGGTTGAGCCAAGTTTTGGTTTTGGGTTACTTCATAATTTGTAGGGGTGGTGGTGAATGTTGTTCAGTAGTGAAGATGATGGGAATACTTTTGTTTGGTTTGTTTCTTTGTTAAGAATTGGACTATGACATGATTATTTTAATTGGCAATGTTGGTTTGTGGATGAAAACTTGAACTCTTGTTTTTTAGGCAATCCTTTTTTGGTTTATTATCTAGGTGATCTCAATGGAGACTTCGGCAATTTCTTTGCAATTTAGGTTATTTCTCCAAGAACCCTTTCTTTTGTAATTTATGTTGGTACTATGGAAGAAAAAAACCAACATGATGAGTGTGTTCATTATGGATTTACAGAGCTTCACAACATCCTGAGGTGCTTATCACCACAAATGAACACCTTACAAGAGGTAAATTTGCATATTAATCAAAGTATATGTAGTCATCATGAATACCAATTGGCTAGGATTTTGGATATGGAAAAGAGAAAGGCAGCACAAAGTGAAAGGTTAGCGAAGTTGGCTATAGATTTAGAAATGCCTCATAACATTACACCCTATAGTTTCCATAGGTTCAGTGAACGATATCCGTCCAAAAGACTTTGCAGTTCAACAAGATTTTGGTGATTATGAAGACATAGAATAAGCACAAGTAGCATTATAAATGAAAGAATTTGAAAATGGAGAAGCAAAGGATGCCTAAAGTGAACATGAACACATGTCTAGTTTTCTTAGGTTTTCATGTTTTATAAGGTTTCATTTTTGTTTGGCTGGATTATATGAATTTATAGCTCTCAAAGAATTTAGACAATATGATAAACACAACTATAAAATCTGATGATAATATGATAGACATGTTTTGTGAGAATTATTCATTTTGATTTTAGTTTTAAACGATGATAATAAAAAAAATGGTTACCCAGTGCTAACTAATTTGTAATTACTGAACACAAATTACTCATAAATGGATCTAATTATTCAAAGTAAAGAAGTTACTTGTTTGTATGTTGTCGCAATCTCCTCTGCTACTGCCATGGATCGTTTTAGGTCGAAAGAACCAATGTCCTCTCACCTGGAGGATGGAGACTCGGCCCTTAATAGTTGTACATTAAAACAAATAAAGTCAACAATGTGTAATTCAAAGTTAAATATATTAAAAAATACGATATAAAATAACATACAATAAATACTTGAACATTAAATAAAACAATAGCTAACTTGGTCCATGTATCTCTTCGTGTCATGCTGCTGTGTAGGACCATGGAAAGAATGACCACAGTGAGAACAACGATCTGTTGTTGTTCTAGTCAAACTAGATGGCCCCTCCTAGGTTCCACATGTACCTGGTCTGTCCCGGCCACCACCCATAGACCGTGCAGCAGTGTGTGTCTCATTGTTGTCCTCTCGGCTTTGTGAAGAAAGAGCCGCAAATGTGGTATGTCTAAGTAGATGATGTGTGGCATGTCTAACAGAGTCATCAATCTCATCTAGGCCGCTACCAAACCCAGGTGGCTGAGGAGGGGGGTTTGGCTCTTGCCTGGGTGCAGGTGGTTCTCTAAATGGGTTGTGGTGGGCCTGAGGTCGATCTTGGGCAGAGCCAAGACCGACATCCTGAAACTCAGTGATGTCAAAATAATTGACATGGTATCCCAACTCAAACTCAGCTTACAATTTCCTAAGAAAATACTGTGGGACCTCCAAATTATTGCATGGGGGCCTGTCAAACACCATAAACCATCTATTTCTCCAGTTATCTCTCCATGGCTAGTAATTACACCAGTCCATGCAAACCCTTCTCTTCCTCGCATCTAGAGGTTGCCTTGTCCTGGGATCTATGAATTTGTTGTACAGTTGTGCTTTCATAATTTTGAGGTCTTTAATTTGTTCTTTTGACATCCCATTGGAATAGTGATCCCTCATTCGAGCCCTATATTGGCTCAGATTAGTGATCTCACTATGGGAAATGTTGATAGATTCAATGATGTTTTGCAATGATGTAGCCAGAGAAACTCGAGAGGTTCCTTGCTGCTCTTCAAATCATCACTTAAGATCCTTAATTGGTTTAAATCTTGATGTAATTCATCCTCAGGGTTTTCAAATGGTTCATCATCAAGTTCATTATCCATTCCAATGTTAATTTTATTGTCTGATGGTTCGGTTTCACTGGTTTCCTCTGATGGTTGTGGTGTGTTTCTCATTTTGTTAGGTGTAATTTATTTGCAATGAAAATTTGTTGGTTTTGTAATTGATTGTAATTTTTTTTTAATTTAAAATTGTAATGAAAAAATAAAAAAAACAACAAAAAAAATCAATTAGAGGAAATTTCAATTTAGAATGGGCCTTCCAAAAATAATACAAATTCCGTGTCATCATGTATTAGCCAATTAAAATGCTTTAAAATTCAAAAAGGGAGCACCTAAAAAAATTGGAGGGAAAAAATAAAAACTATTTTTTTGGATCATATTTTCAACTTATCTCTTTGTAGGTTTACTCAAATTTCAAGCGGAAGGACTCGTTGGATGCATAATTAAATTATGAATCCAAAGAGTACCCATATTGCATACTTTTAACAACATCCACATCATGAAAAATTGAAAATACATTAAAAAAATGTGTTTCTAGTGAGAGAAAACACGTTTTTTAATGTATTTTCAATTTTTCATGGTGTGGATGTTGTTAAAAGTATGCAACATGGATACTCGTTGGATGCATAATTTAATTATGCATCCAACGAGTCCTCCCGCTTGAAATTTGAGTTAACCTACAGGGAGATAAGTTGAAAATACGATCCAAAAAAGTATTTTTTTTACTCTCTCTCTAGTATTATTTTATTATTATTTTCCTTAGGAGGCCCATTTTTTACCCAAATTTCCTCCGGTTGAGCACCTACCTGGAGGCACTAGCAACAATGGATTGGAGGTTCAGTTTAATTTTGAGTGGGAGGTCATTGGGTGCTCCAACACGCTCTCGCAGGGCTCCAATTTCTTCACTGCTGGCTCGCGGGTTTGTTATTGTGATAACAAACCCGTGGACTATTTTTTATATAAAAAAATAGGTGCGCACACGCGTTAATAACGTGAGTGCGCCTAGTTTTGCATACGCGTAAATAATGCATGCATGCACCTTTTTTCCACGTCAAATCACCAACGTGGATGATCGACATTGCCAAAGCAGAGGCGCGTATGCGTGTTTAGAGGTGCGTGCGTGCTTTTGGTTTTTTTCCGCTCACGCGCTTCCATTGCAACCTTTTTGAGTACCAGATTCGTGCGGGTACCCTGAATATATTTCCAAGTGCATGAAATTCCATTAAGTAAAGGTTGAATATCAACACTCATCAGGTTTATTGCAGCCATTTCCAATTCTGGAATGAGAAATGATAAGTGGTGCCTATGGATTTTATCATGGGATTACCAACTACTTCAAGAAAGCATGATTCTATCATGGTCATGGTGGATCAATTATCCAGACAACACATTTTACTTTATTTAAATCCACCCATAAGGTTTATGAGATAAAAATGATATTTATAAAAGAAATATTCAAATTGTATGGTTTATGCAAAACAATTGTATTTGACTGGTACAAAGTTTACATCTAAATTTTGGAAAAATATATTTGGAAATTTTGGTACACAATTGAATTTTAGTACTACCTACCATCCATAGACAAATGGGAAAATAGAAAGATTAAATCAAGTAATTGAATACATGCTTTGCATGTATGTGATGGATAAACAAGTGGGAGGATTACTTACACTTGGTAGAGTCTGCATATAACAATAGACATCAAGCATCATTGAAAATGAATCCATTAGAACCTTTACATGGAAGAAGGTGTAGGATAGGATAATCTAGTGAACAAAATTGTTCTTGGGCCAAAAATGCTTAATGAAATGAAACAAGAGGTTGCAAAAATTAGCAGAGTTTGAAGGTAACCTAGGATAGGTAGAAAAACTATGTAGATAAAAATAGAGTGCATAGAGAGTTGGGGATCATGTTTACCTCCGAGTGAGGCCAATAAAGAGTTCCTTGAAGCTTGGAAGTTGTGCTTAAGTTGTCACCAAGATATTGTGGGCCATTTGCGGTGCTTGAGGGAATAGGGTTAGTTGCATATATAATTGCATTCACTTGTAATACTAGAAGTCATAATGTTTTTCATGTTTCTTTACTAAAGAAATATGTATATGATCATAACCATGTGATTGATTAGGATGTGATTTAGGTGGAACTTGAGGAAGAGTTCTAGACAAATCCACTAAGCATCTTGGATAGAAAAGTAACATTGCTCTTGAGCCATCAGATATGTGAAAGTGTATTGGAAGCACTTTGGTCTTATGAAGCTATATGGGATCTGGAGGATGCCATGAGAGAGGCATATCCATTTTTGCTTTGATTTTTAAGAAACATCGAGGATGGTGTCATTCCAAGGGGGAGGAGACTTTAATACTCCCAGGTTTCACCCTCAGAATGTATTAAATAAAATTATGTAAAACGATGTAAATATGCTAGGATGGATTCCTAGTGCAAAGTTTAAGGCCAAGGCTTGATGACTAAATGGTTAGGCATGTCCAATGTAGATATTTATTTATGGACCATCTGGTTTCCTTTTCGTGATGACTCCAAAACTATGTAAATATTATAATGGAAAATAATAAAATAGTCCAAGATGCTTATGTAAAAAGCACTCGATGGGTTGTGACTCCACTAGAGGGGAAAAGGAAAGGGGGCCTATGGGAGAGTAAATCCTCTTTTTCCAAGCATCATCTTTAGAAATCATCAATTTAGGCTATGTGCTTTAGACCAACCATTTACCTCGTTTGACTTATCAAATCCCATTAGTAAATGCATGCAAGGTTGGTGGGAAAGTGTTCTCGTGCATGGAAGCATATGACAAATACACTTTTATGATAACTGTAAGGACCATTCCTTGTGTGGTTAGAAGTGATGTCAACTGTCTTTTCATGAATCCTCTCACATCCATCGTATTTTATCACTCATTTTCCATGTAAAATTAATACACTATGTAGCCTTCATGTTGCTTTTTCTTCTCTATTGCTAATAATCAAACTGTAAAATTAACTAGAAATTAACATTGTGATAAGGAAATTGCACACATTAGATTTAAGAGTCTGGTTGTAGGTGGACATAGAGGCTAGTGAAAATATCAACCTTTACCCACTATTTATTTTATATTCTACACACACGAGTGACTGGTGAGAAAAAAAAGTGTAGATCTTCTTTGTGTCTTGTGGGGTAGTGGAAGAGAGTTTCATGGAAGGGATGGTTGAATGAGATTTCTATAGTGTCGAGTGGTGAGAAGATTGACTAAGCATGAGATAAAATGGGTTGGGATGAGAGAGAGAGTGTGAATCATATAGGTGTTTTCTTAACCCTAGTGGCCTCATAGCCCATCTTGGGGGTGGTATCTACAACTAATACCTACTGTTGTGTGGAAAATTGCTCTTACCAAGCTAGTTGTTTGGATCTTCTTCAATTAAAAAACTAAGTATTCATTGTGTCTATGAATATGTAATGATTACATTTACTCCATCTTATGAATATGTTTGTTTATGGATGATGTGCGTGTGAATATAGTTTTAATTCCACTACGTTTTATACTCATGCACCTGCACATGCATTTTATAGTTTATGTGAGAGGCTTAACTTAGTTTTGAATTTGAATAATAACCTCATGGGACGAAAGTTTGAAACATGAACTTTGTAACTATTCCCACCTATAGTCAGAATGAATGACAGATGGGAACACTAAAGTCAATCTTTCAATCTCAAAGATATTTGGTCTAGAAACAACATAGAGACTTGTTTTAAGCTCTGGTTTTAGAGACCCAAACTCAAGGAAAATAGAGCTCTTCCTATATTGGAAATCTCGGGCTTTTGGCTAGCGTGGAATGCTCTTTTATTAAACCAATGATAGATCCTTCCATTCGAGGTATTTACAGAAGTGGTTCCTATTAATTGATACTTCCAGTCCTCGGGGATTCTTCAATAGAGCTTAGGTGAAGGCAGACATGGGAGTCCTCCTATTTTTGAGAGAAAATCACTTATTAAGTTCAAGGATAGTCTAGGTAATGAATCAAACAAATATATAGAACTCACTATGCTCATGTCTTTGATGACGGTGGCACTCTCAAAAGGAGTTGACTAGCTACAGGTCTTCCATAATTCTATGATTGCTCTCAAGTGGATGAAACATGATCAACATATACAATATAAAACATGATCAACAATGATCTCCTACACTCGTATCTATAAGGAATTTGAATGAAGTAGTCAATACTCTTTCCAAACAGTTATTCCTAGGCTCATATCATCACTGTCTTCACTATCAATACACAACAATTTTTTCATCTTTAAAAAAAACAGACAACCACCATCAATTTTTTCTATCGCAAAAGTCTCTTCTTCAACTAATTATCATAAGTTTTTCCATCTTTTAAAAACCAGACAAACACCACCATTTTTTTTATATCGCAGAAATCTCTTCCACGTCCACAACATTTCTAAGTGTAAGCCACCGACTTTACTGAAAAACCATTAGTGCGCGCATATATATCATTGCGCCAACAGTATGTAAGACGATAGAGTTAGCGAACCCTTCATTGCGTTTTAAAGTCGAACCCATGGCCTGTCTGGTTAAATGTGACGAGCAATAACGGGACCGACTCTGATTCCTATCGACCGTTGCGTGTTTCTGGTCTTGGCCCATTATCCTAATAAAACATTTGGAAAAGGAAAGTTGACTCAGGCATTAGCTCTAGTTTTGGTGTATCTGGATTTGGTAGGTAAGTAAGAAGATACTCTCTGACTTAAGATATATTTTCACTACATTACCTGCATTATCCTACCAGACCTTGACTTCTTCTGTGGGTGGTTCGCAGGAAAGTTTCACAGTCGTGAATCTCCTGATCTCTACCGTTCGGGTGTTAAATCTTTTAATTAATGAATATTAAGGCTTTGTGTTTGAAGATAAGCCTTCTTGAATGTCAATATCCTGAGGTCGGGACTCGGCGCTGAAAGCGATGGTTATTTTCACCATACAAAACCTAACTTTTGCTCTACCAATGAGTTAGTACCCTGCAGCTTCATATACAAAAAGAATATTTGTATTTTTTAGAGTGTTTTTAAAGCAATGAGGATAAGAAGCATTAAATGCTCACTATATTTCACTCATTCATATGTAGTTATCATAGAGATTGCAGTTATTATTTTGTGTTCCAATAATTCTTTATCTCATTATATGTTTGTCCTTGCAATTTGCTTGCCATCAAAGACCACCTGCAACATACATAAATAAATCAATATTTGTGCTTGTATGCGTGTTCGAAATGTGATTGTAACGATTGTAATAAAATCCATTTTTCGTTCTTATTACCTAGCATAGAATGAAGCTTGATAATGATCTCATCTTCTTATTGGCTTAAATCGCCCCATTTGAGGTCAGGATGAGGATAGTTGATCCATCTAATTATGAGGCTTTTTGAATTAATGTGAAATGATAATGAAGTAATCATGTGTTTGGTTTGATTTTTTCAATATTTACACTATAAGTGTTTATATCTTAGAATTTGGGGTGGACTACTATCTATGTTTTTCCTAAATTGAAGAGGATGAGACAAGTGTACTTTCCATATTGATTTTATGGACTTTTTTCAAAATTGCAAATAAACAACAGGTAGTTGGTAGCTGATGCATGGATAACTCTTCCTCATGCATGGATAAGAGGTAGTGACAGACAACCCATTTAACTAAAGAAGGTAACAAGTAGCTTAGGCATAAAGAACATGTGATTACAAGTAAGCATGGAGAACAAGTAATAGATAACTTGTTCAGGGCACTTAACTTGTGACCCATCCGTTCACTGACCACAAGTTAATCTACTTAAAATGCCACCAAAAATGTGGAAAGCATTTTATTCACTAAATTATCTTTTAAAACATGCACAATCCAATCACCTGATCACTGGTGTATGAAAGTGTTGAAGTGACAGTTCCTTTCACTATGCCTGCAACAACATCACACTATTAGGTACTATCTTCACTTTCATATATTATCGTAAAAGTGGAATAAAATGGACTTGTTGCCACAGAAATTCAGTTCCCTCACAATATTAATAGTATAGCAACTCTATTAATATCATTATAGGATTACTACTACCTATACAAGACAACATTCTATAATTCAGTACTTGTAGTTGGTGGTTTACCTATGGGAAAAGAGCCAACTAGATAGTGTTGATATTACCAATTGGATTGATACAGAGAATACATGTATGTACGAGCTTATATTAGGTCTATACATTGCTGTAATATACAATACTAATTAAGTATGAGTGCAATTGATCACACATTAAACAAAGGTAGTATAAAGCGTAAGCAGCTTTGAAGTAAATTAGGTAACTGCAGTCATCATATTCAATCTATTATGGAAATAAGGGTATGTGAAACAATGAATCTGTATTTTAGCAGGAACCAACTAAATCATATAGATTAGACATACAAGATACGCCATAAATATATGATTTGAATATTATGGGATTTATAGTTGCTTGACTCACAGTGTTGGTTTGGTTACTTCTTATGGGAGACACCTATTGGAGTTGAATGAGTCAAACATCATCTACATCTTGAATGGGATCTCCTTTATAGACTCTAGTGTCTTCACTATAAGTATTAAATATATTGTTCAGGGATAGATATAGCCTATGATCATTTGATAATCTTGAAGTTATCTAACACTGCTCATGTCTTGGAACTTACAAACTGTAATGAAAATACATATAAAAGATCATCAAATACATTATATAAAGTTGAAATAAGAAGACACAAAGTCACACAGCAAAATATTGTGATTTACCTTAAATAATAGTTCTTGGCTTCTTGCATGAATGTCTGCATATCCATATTCAGATCTACGTACCAAACTCCAACCTTTTGACTGAAATAGAAAATGCTTGGAAGTCAGTAGCCATAATTGTGTTTCCAAAACTATAGTGGACAAAAGACAGTACTCACTTTTTTTTTTAAACTTATCCAGAGAGAATCCTCCTGTCCTGATCACAATGTGCACGAGAGCGCTATATTGATGTGTATTATTATATGTATCCACTCCATTCATATATTTAGTTGGCATTAATCTTCATGCTTTTTTAAATACAAAGCATGTACGCTCGTAGTTGTGAACACGACTCCATAACACCAGGCATTAGGGGAGTTTTATGGGTTATGGGTTTACACAATGCTAGTGTGTTATGTCTGTGCAAAAATATTAGCAAAATGATTTTATCCTCCCGTGTTATGTCTGTGCAAAAATATTAGCAAAATGCTTTTATCCTCCCGCGTTCTGCGTTTTCTCCCCTCGCCTTCCCTATTTTTATGTTTACTAGATATTTGACACAAACAAAATGATGAAGAAAACAAATTAATAGGAACAGTCTTCAAAATGGATTAATGACTCGTTTCAATAAACACGTATTATCTAAATATCATAGCCATAGACAACAACTAATTCAAATAGTCAATTCGCTACAACTAAGATCAAACTTTAGATAATATAGTTTCTATAGTGGTAAGCGGTGCTATTGCAATCTAGGTAAATATCATACAAATATTTCAAACAAATTTATGGGCATAAGCATTCCAGAAAAGATGGCAAAGTTTCAAAATGATTGGCTGCACCAATAAAACTGGCGGCACCAAACTAAGGCTCAAATTGCGTTTATGGACACTTACCGATCAAAGGATATCTGAGTGTAAATGCAAATGCAGCAGCCCCTCCGGGAAGCCTTCTTCTTCACCAACCTTCTCGTGGACTCAAGTTGCCTCAATGCCGAACCATTGAACAATTGCATGAGTTGTAGTTAAGAAACAATGGTCGAAATAGAGCAATTATAAATGATTTGATCAACAAAGCAAGTCACACAATTCATAGAGTTGTTAATTTGAAGAAACAAGCAGGCGCAGAACAAGCATGAAGGTGTTTCTTAACTGGTAGTGGTTGCTGATTGGATGAATAAGGAGTTTGATGAATGGACAATGCATAACTCCGATTCGTGAGAGACCAGGCCACTATGCAATGGTGATAACATGTTTACTGTCTGTTGAGTCTGATACTACATCTAGGAGCCGTTCAACAAACTTTGAGATAGAAAGCTCTGTAATTTTAGGATACTAATTCAACCACTCAACAAAGGAGTGTTTTGTAGGTGACTTGGAAATCCCTTCCAATTTTCAGCAATAAAACAAAGAAGTTCAACGTATAGATTTTCAGGAAAGCTTGCCAACCAATCAGACAACCAAATATAGGGAGATAACCATGCCCAAAAATTCAAGCTATTATAAAACTCTTGTTTATCGAGATAAGGTTGTACTATGTGTACATTACGAGAATATAGATGAATGAAGTTACTTTGATGAACTTTTCCTCTTCCTTTCTCCAGAATGTGTTTAAAAGAAGGGAGTATTGTTCGAGCTTCTGTTGGTTTACATAAATGTTTCGATGATAGAGGTGAATTACCACTTATCATAGCATGAAATGTTGAACAAAAGGCTAATGGAACACAACGAAGGATTCCCTAGTTCCACTTGTTATTGAAAATGATACTTTTTCTTGACAAAACCAGTAAAAACTCTGCCTGTATTATAAATGGAAATCCTATTACAATTTCCGTTGGAAGAAAAGTATAGATACCTACAACTGCCATATTTACTTTTGTAAGCCGCTCGCCCATTGGAAAAGCTAATGTAATAGCCCATTTCCCTGTGAAAATCCTCACAACAAATCTAAGAGATGATGTATACCTCACAAGAGTAATTATGATTAAGCAGGAAAATAGAAGAAGAGTGAACAATACAGTATAATGAGCAACAAAATAATATGGTACAATAGAATTCGGATAGAAGCAATAATACTCCACACACACTAGTTAATTAATCACAATATGGACAAATAAATAGTACAATGGTAGAGAGGATTCGAATGCTTAAGGTGGCAATTCGAATTAACCTCTCAGAGTTATCATAAGGTCAATAGAGTGTCATTGGAGCACAACTAGGTGTCCTCATGATCATCGGAGCACAACTGGAAGTCTTCATCATCATCAGTGGAGTCATCAATGCTCAAGTAACTATCAACCATCAGTCAAACTGAGTCTAGTAGGTGTAACTGAGTGTAACTGAGTATAAACTGAAGACAATTGGACTGGTAGGTGAAGAAGGGTGAGTTGCTTCCTAAAATCAAGGAAGAAGAACGGATTAAGCAACTGGAGGGCTAAAAATGAATGGTGAGAAGCTCCTGGGGGCTGGCTAACTGAAGGCTAGGTGCTGGACTGATGATTGGGATGCATGGAAACCCTAGAATGCATACAAACCCTAAAAGTACATGCATGACTGAAAATGTAAATGATCAAAATACTGGTGGGAATAGGATGTGTTGAGATATTGTAACTTCAAAGAATATTATATTTGTACTTTATTATTCCGGAGATGTTTCATTCCTCCGTGAAGATCTTATTATATATCTGGAGATGTTTATTCCTCCGTTGGAATGTGGTAACTTGGGTTATTAGACTTCCCTAGTGGGAGACGGCCTTGTATGTGTTATGTGGGTCAAAGGGTTATTAGACCCACCATGTGGGGGGTCGACCCAGTCAGTTATAATGGGGTATTTAACCTAATGGTTAAATACGAGCCTACATGTACTTGTGTAAAATACATATCAGAGTAGTGTATAAATAGAGGAGGTGTGTTCCTCATTATACACATTCACTCACTTGAGGATAGCGCACTTGTGGAGGAGAGGTATGCTATTGTGGAGGAGGAGATCATGTCTCAAGGTTTCATCTTTGTATATTGCTGGTCATCTATATTGAGGAAGCTTTGCTGGGTTTTCTACCCCATGAGGGTTTCCCAGGATAAATCTCTGTCTCTTGTGTTTATGCTATGCTTGTTGTTTCTTCAGTGATCCTGTATATGCTATTATTGTGAAATGGAATGTAATGCTGCTATTTTCTATCTTAGCATATTAAATCTTAACATGGTATCAGAGCTAACCTGAAGGAAGGCAAGGTATGGCACTTACGACACTTGCTTTACTTACGACAATTTGAAGGTTAGGGTTTTACATAGCAAAAACCAGTCATCGTGGAACGTTTACTATAAATCCATTTCTGCGAAGGTTCAGGGTCTGAAAAGTTTACAGGTCGAAGATAACATCCCCAGGTACCTTGTGTCCAAAGGGAACCCTCAGATTCGTTTTACTTTGTGAGTTATGATCAGTACAAGTTAGGGTTTCTGCCTCTTCCAGATCTCAGTCAAAATCAGGTGACCTAGGAAAAAAGGTCATAACTTGGGCTAGGAAGATCCAAATGAAATTTCATAAAAAGTCACAGGCAGTACACAGACTGTACTATCTCAGGAAACTATTTCAGTGTCCGAAGTTCAACCAATGACACGTGGCATGCCGTACAAGTTCGCTCTCCTGTTTTATCCCATAAACCGGTCACGTTGCGACACTTGGCATAACTCTCTCTCAGAGAGTCCAATTGAGGTCAGACCTATCAGGATGGAAAGATAACAGGTCGAGCTATCTTAGGAAAATTGTTCAGAGGCCGAAGTTCAAACAGTGACACGTGGCATGATGTACAAGTTCGCTCTCCTGTTTTATCCCATAAACAGGTCACGCTGGGACACTTGGCATAACTCTCTCTCAGAAAACCCAATTGAGGTCAGACCTATCAGGATGGAAAGATGACAGGTCAGGCTACTACAGAAAAAGGGTTTCAGACCCTGTGGAGCAAAAATTTCAGAGTTATAGCAGAAACAATCAGGTGCATATTTCTGTCAAAACAGAATTATTTTTCAAGCACCTTTATTCATGGCTTCCGGAATTTAGGGTTTCGGAGAAAGTTAGAATTTTTGGAATCGGAGTCCACGGCTGAATGCTACTCAGGAAAATTGAAATTTAGAAACCAAGATCTAATTTTTTGGTTGGGTGGAAGACCGGGCTTGATCAAACCCTAGTTCGGGATTTTGATCGGAAAGATGGAAAATTAGGGCTTCAGCAAAAGTTGGAATTTTTGAAGTCTGTAACCACGGCTGGAAACTCCTAAGAAAAATAAGGGTTTAGAGCCTTGGATCGAACCTTTTTTTTGGGTAGAAGGGTGGGCTTCATCAAACCCTAGTTCGAGATCCTGTCTAGAAGATCCAGAAGTTTCAAAGGCAATTTTGAGGGGTCAAATTTTGGAAATTCCAAAATTTAAGTATGCTAGTTTGATCAGCTCAGCAAGACATATTCTTTCATCCATTCAGAAGTGTGAAAGTCAAAGATTAAATTTTTAGGGTTTCTCTAGCAAACCCTAATCAAGCTCCAGATCAAGTTTCAGGGGGAGTTGAGGCTAAGGCCTTCCATAAGAAGACTACAAGAAGTCTCGACAGGTATGACTTAAGAAGGCTCAGGTATGTCTTGAAATCTAATTCTTGATTAAGTTCATGATGTGTTTGTCTTCATATTATTTATTAGTACAATCTTGATTAATGTTAGAAATGTCTTATCACCCTAGTAACAGTATGAATGCATGTGAATGATCAAATACATTCATTGATTAGGGCTATATGATTGTACTAATGCATTATGATGTTGTGTGAGGTTGATGTTGTCTGCTAGCAAGATACAGGTACATCACAAAAGACAAATCAGGTTCCATGACCATGAAACATGAAGACAAAGACTCATCCATAATCTTTGTTCTACTTACGAGGTATGTATGACTTTGTTATATTATGCTTAACCTATGAGACATGCAGGTTCTAGCTCAGGATCTCTAAATCATTGAAGATATTGTTTAGGTATGTTGTACATAACCAAGTAGGTATACTAATCCAGGTATGTTTCCCATGAATCTTACCTTGTGTTAGGTTCCCCTATATAAGTATACTTGGAATGATTGGTTATGCTTATTCATAAAGTTAGTAATCAAGGGATTATGCATATTATGTCTTTTATCTTGATTGATGATATGCATGAGTAAAAGAAGACTTCCCTGAAATCTTGAATACTAATGTTTATTAACTATAATCATGACTATACATTTTCAAGATTATTTAGAACTATAATGTTTTGATAGCATTTAGAATATACTAATGAGTGTATGTTTGTGTATGAGATCATGAGGATGACTCTTGAGCATGCACAGTGGTACAGAATGAATAGAAGTTCAAAAGACATACAGAAGATCAAGCGGGAGGCAACCACACAAACATAAAAGATAAGTATTTGAGTTGTTATTTGAAATAGTAATGATATTTCCTGTAATAGGTTGTATGCATATTTGTATTCCTAGAATATATAATGCTGAGTGTAAACATTCATAGAGCATTGAACAGTATACTACTAATGTGCATATGATTGGTAAGTTGGACAAACATTCCATTGTTGCTTGTCTAGAATGAAACCTCTTTGCTGACATGCTGAGAAATGTGCACACTCTCGATAGTATGTTCTGGTAGAGATGGAAGGCATCTAGATAGCCACTGTATGCATACAGGATATGGGAAAGTGCTGTGCCAAAGTATTGGTCAAATTAGTTCCATAACTATGTAAATGATATCTGTATGCATAATAGGTTACCATGTCAATATGATTTGATGATTATGAAGTATTACTAATCATGTACTTAATTTTGATTTGTAGGAAAGGTCATGAAGAATGATGGACACCGTACAAGTGATGGATGTTCAAACAAGAAGATTTACAAATCAAACAAAATATAGAAGGCTCATGGCTAGAATATTCTCTTAGAAAGGGGAAGAGAATCATGATGAGATGTTTGCTCTAAGTGGCTAGATAAGACCATTCTCTTAATGGTGTAATTAAAAACAAAAGAAGTGTGAATCAGGTTCTATATGGGTTCCCAGGATCGATAGTAATTGATGAGAATACATGTGAGGATTGCATCATCCTTGAACACAAGTTCTAAAGTGAGCTGTAGACAAGTGTCTCCGAGAAAGAAGAGGGATTGTATCATCCTTGAACACTTGTTCTAAAGAGAGCCGTAGATGTATGTCTTCGAGAATGAAGTCCTTGGTGGACTTGAGGGGATTGGATCATCCCTGGACTTCAGTCCTAAAGAGAGCCGTAGACGTATGTCTTCGAGAATGAAGTCCTTGGTGGACATGATAGGATTGCATCATCCTCAAGAGAGCCGTAGACGTATGTCTTCGAGAATGAAGTCCTTGGTGGACTTGAGGGGATTGGATCATCCCTGGACTTCAGTCCTAAAGAGAGCCGTAGACGTATGTCTTCGAGAATGAAGTCCTTGGTGGACTTGAGGGGATTGGATCATCCCTGCACTTCAGTCCTAAAGAGAGCCGTAGACGTATGTCTTCGAGAATGAAGTCCTTGGTGGACGGTTGAGGATTAAGTCATCCTTGGACGTAGGTCCTAAATGTACGGTGGAGGGTTAATTCATCCTTGGACGTAGGTCCTAAATGTACGGTTGAGGATTAAGTCATCCTTGGACGTAGGTCCTAAATGTACGGTTGAGGATTAAGTCATCCTTGGACGTAGGTCCTAAAGGTATGGTGGAGGATTAAGTCATCCTTGGACGTAGGTCCTAAATGTACGGTGGAGGATTAAGTCATCCTTGGACGTAGGTCCTAAATGTACGGTCGAGGATTAAGTCATCCTTGGACGTAGGTCCTAAATGTACAGTTGAGGATTAAGTCATCCTTGGATGTAGGTCCTAAATGTACGGTTGAGGATTGAGTCATCCTTGGACGTGGTCCTAAATGTACGGTTGAGGATTGAGTCATCCTTGGACGTGGTCCTAAATGTACGGTTGAGGATTGAGTCATCCTTGGACGTGGTCCTAAATGTACGGTTGTGGATTAAATCATCCTTGGACAGTAAATCCAGTAATTCCGAAAGGAAGGATAGTCCTAAATGAATTGAGTGGATTAAATCATCCTTGGACAGTAAATCCAGTAATTCCGAAAGGAAGGATAGTCCTAAATGAATTGAGTGGATTAAATCATCCTTGGACAGTAAATCCAGTAATTCCGAAAGGAAGGATAGTCCTAAATGAATTGAGTGGATTAAATCATCCCTGGACAGTAAATCCAGTAATTCCGAAAGGAAGGATAGTCCTAAATGAATTGAGTGGATTAAATCATCCTTGGACAGTAAATCCAGTAATTCCGAAAGGAAGGATAATCCTAAATGAATTGAGTGGATTAAATCATCCTTAGACAGTAAATCCAGTAATTCCGAAAGGAAGGATAGTCCTAAATGAATTGAGTGGATTAAATCATCCTTGGACAGTAAATCCAGTAATTCCGAAAGGAAGGATAGTCCTAAATGAATTGAGTGGATTAAATCATCCTTGGACAGTAAATCCAGTAATTCCGAAAGGAAGGATAGTCCTAAATGAGATTGAGTGGACTAATCATCTTGTAAATAGATTGGGATTGCCTCGTCCCTAGACATGGTGAGATGTCTTAAAGTGATAAGGACTAATCATCCTGTAAATAGATTGGGATTGCCTCATCCCTATACATGGTGAGATGTCTTAAAGTGATAAGGACTAATCATCCTGTAAATAGATTGGGATTGCCTCGTCCCTAGAGATGGTGAGATGTCTTAAAGTGATAAGGACTAATCATCCTGTAAATAGATTGGGATTGCCTCGTCCCTAGACATGGTGAGATGTCTTAAAGTGATAAGGACTAATCATCCTGTAAATAGATTGGGTTTGCCTCGTCCCTAAACATGGTGAGATGTCTTAAAGTGATAAGGACTGATCATCCTGTAAATAGATTGGGATTGCCTCGTCCCTAGACATGGTGAGATGTCTTAAAGTGATAAGGACTAATCATCCTGTAAATAGATTAGGATTGCCTCGTCCCTAGACATGGTGAGGTGTCTTAAAGTGATAAGGATTGATCATCCTGTAAGTTGATCTGGATTGCATCATCCATAGACATGAGAGTTGTCTTAAACCGAGAGGGACTGATCATCCCGTAAGCGGATCAGGATTGTATCATCCTTGGACCTATGTCCTAAAGTGGGAGGGATTGATCATCCCGTAATTGGATCTTATGTGTTGCAGGGTATGCTGCTATTGTGTATACTTGTATTGATGAGGATACTTGTATTGATGATATGGATACTTGTATTGATGATGTGTATACTTGTATTGATGAGGATACTTGTATTGATGAGGATACTTGTATTAATGATATTTATACTTGTATTGATGATGTTGTTGATCGTGATGATCTAGATGACGATGTTGTTGATCGTGATGATCTAGATGACGATGATGTTGATCGTGATGATATAGATGACAATGCTGCTGATCATGATGATCTTGATGACGATGCTGCTGATCGTGATGATCTAGATGACGATGCTGCTGATCGTGTGATGACGATGCTGATGATCATGTGATGACGATGCTGATGATCGTGTGATGACGATGCTGATGATCGTGTGATGACGATGCTGATGATCGTGATGTTGATGACGATGCTGATGATCGTGTGATGACGATGCTGATGATCGTGAGATGATGATGCTGATGATTTTGAGGATCCAGATGTTGATGTTGCTGTAGTTGTTCGAGTGCTGCAGAAGATAAAGACTCAGTACTGAAGATGTTGATGTTCCAGTATTGAAGATGTTCCAGTAACTGCTTGAGTTACTGATGATGTTGAGAAAGCTTCCAATGATTTATAGATGTATCATGTATGATGTTGATGACTCCTTGCTCGTGCAGATGCTGTTATAATATCCTTCTCGTTAAGGGGGAGTGTTGAAATATTGTAACTTCAAAGAATATTATATTTGTACTTTATTATTTCGGAGATGTTTCATTCCTCCGTGAAGATCTTATTATATATCCGGAGATGTTTATTCCTCCATTGGAATGTGGTAACTTGGGTTATTAGACTTCCCTAGTGGGGGTCGGCCCTGTATGTGTTATGTGGGTCAAAGGGTTATTAGACCCACCATGTGGGGGGTCGACCCAGTCAGTTATAATGGGGTATTTAACCTAATGGTTAAATACGAGCCTACATGTACTTATGTAAAATACATATCAGAGTAGTGTATAAATAGAGGAGGTGTGTTCCTCATTATACACATTCACTCACTTGAGGATAGCGCACTTGTGGAGGAGAGGTCTGCTATTGTGGAGGAGGAGATCATGTCTCAGGGTTTCATCTTTGTATATTGCTGGTCATCTATATTGAGGAAGCTTTGCTGGGTTTTCTACCCCATGAGGGTTTCCCAGGATAAATCTCTGTCTCTTGTGTTTATGCTATGCTTGTTGTTTCTTCAGTGATCCTGTATATGCTATTATTGTGAAATGGAATGTAATGCTGCTATTTTCTGTCTTAGCATATTAAATCTTAACAGGATGGAGTATAGGAATATCCTAACACCCCCCCTTAATCCATCTTGGGCCCTGGTAACTAAGACCAAAGGCCGCCCAATACGATGAATAATAACAGTCAATAAACCAAGAAAGTGGGAAAATTTCACAGGAAACATACCCCCTCCTCAAAAAACAGACTGTAAGGCACACACAAAAATAAATGCTCCAAACTCAAGCAGGTGTGATGCTTGGTCATATGTCTGGAGGTATCTTCTTCTTGGGAAGAAGTGGATCATGCTCAAAAAAGATGTGCTTGTACTTGCTCTTCAGATCGAATGTGATGAGAACAAATCCAAAAGTATGAGGATGATCCTTGAACCTGTGATTTGAATCAACTAAGGTAGGATCAAAATCATGAATATGCAGATAGTCTTTTGTCTTCTCCTTCGAACCATCATGGGTGAGATTATGCCAAAAAGAACCATAAAATAATAATTGCTTGAAATCTAAATCAGATTTAGGACTTGAAGAATAGTTTCTTGAGATCTCCTTTGAACTAGCAGGGGTGAGATTAAAACTATCATATGCATGAGAAATTATCCCAAGCGAATGGAAATGGTTTCTTGAGATCTCTTTTGAACCATAAGAGGTGAGATCAAAACCAATGGATGCGTGAGAAATTATCTCAAGCGGGTGGCAATGGCCATATTCTTCAATAACCTTCTGAAAGCATGTGCTAATGATCATATAGTAGTAAATAAGAGATGATATCTTGAGAGGAGCGAATGCATTACTTCCAATAGTTGATTTTACCTTCGAAATAATCATGTGATCATGATGCAAACCAACAGACTCTAGTGCAAGAGAGGATTTAGGACCTTCTGCAATATCTAGAGTGCGAGCTGGCATAGAAAGAGAAGAAAGTTGGAGCATGAGTGGAGAATCTGCAAGTTCTTTATCAACAAATTCAATATGAGATGATACTGGTTCATGATCTAAGAGACCATCAAGGGGAGCAAATGCATCACTTTGCTTGCTCTCGAAAGGGTTTGGACCAATCCCTTCATTCTGTCTGCCAAATCTTTGATCCAGGTAGGCCCATAGATCTTTTGGAGATGAAAAATCAGGGAGGTGATATAACATGCATCGAGACATAGCATACATCATGGCTGCACAGGCTATTTCCCCTTCATTTAACCAGCCATACTCTTCTTCAAATGATTTGAACTCTCTTTCAAAACAATAATCAAAGATACCATGTCTCTTCAAATGTGCTATCATCGGTGGTTGCCATTCATCATAGTTGAATGGAGAAAGAGGAGTAATTCCTGATGAATACATAGAAGCTGTAGAGGAGTTGAAAAAATAATATAGAATAACTGCAACTGCTACTGCTGCAAAAATGCAGAAACTGTTGCAACTGCTGCACTCGAAATCTTGGTAATAACCTGCAAAAATCTCTCAAGAATGGAGATAAAAAATACTCTCAACCTTGCTTTGATACCATGTGAAAATCCTCACAGCAGATCTAAGAGATGATGTATACCTCACAAGAGTAATTATGATTAAACAGGAAAATAGAAGAAGAGTGAACAATACAGTATAATGAGAAACAGAATAATATGGTACAGTAGAACTCGGATAGAAGCAATAATACTTCACACACACTAGTTAATTAATCACAATATGGACAAATAAATAGTACAATGGTAGAGAGGATTCAAATGCCTAAGGTGGTAATTCGAATTAGCCTCTCAGAGTGATCATAAGATCAATAGAGTGTCATCGGAGCACCACTAGGTGTCCTCATGATCATTGGAGCACAATTGGAAGTCTTCATCATCATTAGTGGAGTCATCAATGCTCAAGTAAGTATCAACCATCAGTCAAACTGAGTCCGGTAGGTGTAACTGAGTGTAATTGAGTGTAACTAAGTGTAACTGAGTGTAACTAAGTGTAACTAAGTATAAACTGAAGACAACTGGATTGGTAGGTGAAGAAGGGCGAGTTGCTTCCTAAAATCAAGGAAGAAGGGCGCATTAAGCAACTGGAGGGCTAAAAATGAATGGTGAGAAGCTCTTGGGGGCTGGATAACTGAGGGCTAGGTGCTGGACTGATGACTGGGATGCATGCAAACCCTAGAAGGCATGTAAACCCTAAAAGTACATGCATGACTGAAAATGTAAATGATCAAAATACTGGTAAGACTAGGATGGAGTATAGGAATATCCTAACATTCCCAACATCTTTCCTCTGCTCAACCCTACACTCATTTTCCATGGGAAACCGCTGCCTCCACATGTAATAGCTACATTGTTTTGTCGAAAATTGATCTTCTTCTGCTAACAAATGCAAAATGAAGGATTCATTGTCATTGCTATGAGAATTTCTAAGGTCAGTTTCTCATAAAATAGAGATTGTATAAATCCTGTTAAGATCGATATGTTCCAGCTTTCGAACTGAGAGATTCTTTATCTTAGACATAAACAAAAGAGCTTCAGAATGAATACTAGAGAGCTGTTGCTTTACAACTTCAACCTTCTTAGGACGTAGGGGTATAGAATGAGCCATAGAATGACGACTGTGGCTCGGATCGACCAATTAAATTTTAATTGGACCCATTAAAATTCAATTGGACGTGACATGAATGATTAAAATTAAACTCTAGATGCATACGCAAGCCACTTGGACGATGCCTGAACATCTGGTACGTTGGTGCTTTAAATGATGAACTCTTTCCTTCATGGCATTACAGGGATGCTTACCCTACATTTAACGTTGACATTAATTAGTTAATGGATTCCATGTTAGGAGCATAGAGAAAAAACTTGTCACATTAAAAAATCCATGCAACATCATACAAATACAGCATTTATTGCCCTCAACCTAGCTCATTTTACCTCTTCATAGTTCAAATATGCTCATGATCCCCTCTTTAAAATCACTAAATTTTGGACCGAGATATCAATGATGTGCAAGCAGGCTAGACCAACTGGCTGGCCATGAGATTGACAGAGAGGGGCACTCCTAGCACTATCTCGATGTCAGCTTGAATCCAACGGAGTCGACGGTTTGTCGATCTGAGCCATGGTCGTCATTCTATGGTTCGTTTTGTCTTTTTTTTTTATATTAACCAGAACGCATGAGCGTTATGGTGATACATAACGCGCGCGCATTATGTGTCACCATAATGCTCACGCGTTTTGTAATCCTATCCTACATGTTAAATGGCATGGCAGGTTCGGAGCCCGCCATTCCTAGTTTTACATAATGCGTGAGCGTTATTGATTTACACAATTCTTGCGCATTTTGCATTTACCCATTGCATCTAAAGGGTCCCTCAACTTCGTGCGAGGGCCCGTATACAGAAGTGATGTTTTCTGTGTTTTTACAATGAAGTTGTACATTTGTATGTGTCAACAACTTGACCTGGTTAAAGGATCATTCAAAATTGTCTATTATACTTGAACTTCATCTGATAATCGTCGATGGGCATTACCCTAACACAGTCCTGCAGTCCTTTGATTAGATGAGATTTTCATTTAAACTTTGGTTACAGGCCCAACCAACTATTGAAGATGGGTTTACTTCTTTCAACTACGAATAGAATTTAGACTTTGTCTCTCAGATGTGTAGGATATTATTTAAACTAGATTGTTCATGATTTAAATATATACATGTATGTCATTGTAGCAACCCGTTCTATTTTCCCATCTTGGTAATGTTGATGATATTTATTCTTTAGATAATATTTGTTTAATTATGTTTTTTTGCAACGGTTATATAAGCCAGATATCCCTTCTAAGGATTCTCCTCGGCCTCTCTATAATATGATATTGGAATGTCGATCGTTTTAATTGTTTGAACTTGTATTACTATGTATATTCCATGATCCAATAATCCCTCTTTAACTTCTTTCCAAATCCCAAAGTTTATTTGCACTTATAACTATTTGTACATGTTGGAATAAGTTGTCATTGATGTCACACATGATGTCATTGATGTCAAAAGGGTGAAGAGATCTGTAGTTTTTCCATTGGTGTCAAGGTGATAATGATGATGTGGTTGTAGTAGAAATAGATTGTTTAGGAATGTTTGATGAAGCCTTGAATCCCCTACAGAAGACCCTAATGATCCTAAGGAATCCCTTGAAGAAGAAGCCTTGTCACAAGTGTACATAACTCCAAAGCGGTCCCCTTATGGCGTCGCTGTTGTGCATGGCCCTCATGGGAAGACACTTTGAGTTGTACATAAGTGGTGCAAAGCCCATGGAGAAGCTCCTAATGACCATGATGATGTCGAGTGTAAAGGAGTCCCTAAAGTGTCGTGAAGAAGTGTGAATAATTTCCTAAAAAAATGATGTTGGGTCCACATGACCACGATAATGGGTAAGATGACCATGATGGTGGTGTTGATGTATATGTAACTTCAGAATGTATTTCATCTATGTATTTCATATATATTTATTGTACCCTTATAAGAGATGTGTTATTCCTCTATAAGGAAGTGTCGTCATGTGTATTGACAAGTGCCGTAAGTGTGTGTACTTGGTGACGGGTTATTAGACTACCATGTGTGGGGTCGGCTCTGAAATATATATTATATTGTGGATGTACCTAGCTAGACATGTCGGCCCCATAAGGTCACTAAGAAAATAGGTTAGTATAAATAGAGATCGAGAGATCTCTATTTTGATCATTTGGAAACTCACACTTCTCTCACTCAGAAAGTGGCGCACTAGTGAGGAGGAGGATCATCTGCTACTAGGAGACTATCTCAAGTGTATTTTGGTTGTACTTTGGTTGAGCCATTTCTCTCTCTATCTCTGAGGAAGTTGTGGGGTTTTTCACCTTAGGGTTTTCCCCAAGGAAACTCTGTGTCTCTTGTCTCTCATGCTTTTGATTCTTGTGATGCTTTTCATGCTTATTGTGATTGTTATGCATTGATATACTATATATGTTATTCTCTCAGTAAAGATCCAAGATTATTGTGAATTAATGCTCAAAATTTAACATGGTATCAGAGCTAACCTGAGAAGAAGACATTTTGCAGTGATGGAAACTTGAATTTCTTGTTTATTGGGTTTCTCTCCATGGATTTTGGAAAAGCAGTATAGTAGATTGACTCTACTCATCAAGGAGAATCTATCTGTCCAATCAGAATTCAATTCTGAGCATTTTTAGATTTGGCCCTAAAAATTAGGGTTTCCACAAAAATAGGAATTTCTGAAATCTAAAGACATAGCTGGAAGCTCCTTGCAAAAATTGAAGTTTAGAGCATTGGATCGAGATTTTTCGCTAGGTAGATCTACGGGACCTCCCTAGTGAACCCGAGAGGACAAAAAGGCAAATATGAAGGGTAAAGCTTTGCTGATCTCAAATTATGAATACACTAGGCTGATCAGCTCATCAAGGCGCGTATTTCTATCCTTTCAGAAAGTTGAAATTCACATTTTGAATTTTTAGGTTTTTTTCGACAAACTCTAATCCGGGACGAGATCCAGTTTTTAGCATTTCAAGTTGTAAGACCTAAATCTTTTCTATTTCCATTTGAAGTACTCTTTAAGATGTCTCACCACACCAAGCTTGGGGATAAGCTTGAAGGAGCTGATAACTTCCGAGCTTGGAAGTATAGGATTGGGTTAATCCTGGAAGAGAATGAGTTGGACTCATATGTAAAAGAAGACATCCCTATCCCAAAGGATGAAGAGGCTAAGGTATTGCATAAGAAGAACTTGGTCAAGGCAAAGAGAATCATTGCTGATTCTATCAAAGACCATCTCATACGCCATGTGTCTTCTCTAAAGACACCCAAGGAGATGTTTGACTCTTTGACCAAGCTATTTGAAGGGAAGAACATAAATCGGAAGATGACCCTGCGGAACCAATTGAAAGGAGTAAATTTTCAGAATGGAGAAACCATTCAATCTTATTTTTCAAAGGTCTCCCAGATCAAGGAACAACTAGAAGCAGTGGATGAAATGGTGGAGAATGGTGAAGTGGTGATGACCACTCTAAATGGCATACCCAGGTCATGGGATTCTTTTATTCAAGGAATTTATGCAAGGAAGAAGTTGATTTCCTTCAATAGATTGCGGGAAGAATGCTCTCAAGAAGAAGCTAGGCTTGTGGCCTGAGAAAAAAAGATGGGAAATGAAGATCAAGCTCTCACAGCACATGCCAGGAAAGGCAAGTCCAAGAAGGAATAATATCATAACAGGAGATTCTCACACCACCATTATCATAAAGATAAGAAAGATCTCAGAAGCTTAAATTGCAATGAGAAGGGACACTTTGCTTCAAATTGCCCCAAGAAGAAGAAAGACAACAACAACTTCAACAACAAGAAGAAGAATAGAAAAAGAAGATATCATGCTCATGCTGCCGAAGATGATGAACCCCCAAAGAAGAAGGCTAGGGCAGAAAGTGATAGTGATGATGACTCATCAAGTGAAGAAGAGTATGTTCTAATTTCCGCTCTCATAGGTACTATCTCCCATGGTTGTAATGATTGGTTGATTGATAGTGGGGCTTCCAAACACATGACTGGGTTTAAAGAATCTTTTGTAAATTTGTCTGAACATGAATCACCCCATAAAGTGAAACTTGGGGATGATTATCAATACCCAATCAAAGGAAGTGGTGAAGCCTCTTACAACCTAGATTCTGGAAAATCTTTGAAGATGAAAGAAGTCCTTTATGTACCTGGGCTCAAGAAGAACTTACTCTCCATCGCTGCATTGGATGCAAAAGGTATGAGGGTTTCATTTGTGGATGGCCAAGTCCTAATGTGGCCAAAGGGAAAGACCATAGATGATGCAGTAGTGATTGGAGAGAAAGAGGGAGGTTTGTGTAAACTGAAGGGACAACCTGAACATGCCATGGTGCATGAATCCATGGAGCCAAGTGAACTTTGGCATAGAATACTTGCTCATATGCACTATATGGCACTTCCAATTGCAAGCAAGGCTGTAGAGGGTCTTCCTGAAATCAAGACCAAACATGAAGGTGTCTGCAAAGGATGTTCAAAAGGTAAGAACATTAAGAAGGTTTTCCCAAGCAGTGAAAGCAAGGCAAAAGATATCCTGGAAATCATCCACTCAGATGTATGTGGTCCTATGTCATCCAGTTCTCTGAGTGGGTATGTTTACTATGTCTCGTTTATTGATGACTTCTCCAGCTAGACTTGGGTATACTTTTTGAAGAACAAAGATGAGGTGTTTGATAAGTTCAAGGAATTCAAAACCTTGATGGAGAATCAAACTAACAAGAAGATCAAAACATTCAAATCCGACAATGGTGGAGAATTCACCTCAGGTGACTTCAAAAAGCTTTGTAGTGATTCAGGGATTAAGAGGGAGTTGTCTGCTCCTTATAATCCTCAACAGAATGGAGTTGCAGAAAGGAAGAACAGAACAATCATGGAAGCAGCAAGGGAAATGCTACATGACTAGGATCTACCTATGCATCTATGGGCAGAAGCATCTAGAACAGCTGTATATGTGCAGAACAGAACACCCCACAAGATATTGGACAACAAAACACCAGAAGAGGTCTTTTCTGGTAAGAAACCTGAAGTCAACCATCCCAGAATATTCAGTTGTCCAGTATACACACATGTCCCAAAGGAAAAGAGCACCAAACTAGATCCTTCAGGAAAGAAGGGTATCTTTGTGGGTTACAGTGAAAGCTCAAAGGCTTACAGAATATACTTTCCAGGGTTCAAGAAGATTGATGTTAGCAAGGATGTAACATTTGATGAAAACTCAGCATTCATCAAATCAAGGAAGGCACCTATCGAAGTTTATGAAGAACCTAAGGAAACTAGATTTCAAGACACTACCCTGACTGAAGCAATTCAAGAGTTTGTTCGTGAGTTTGAAGATCCGCAAGAACCTGTAGATCCACCTCGCGAGGATAACTCTCACAAGAGGAAACTTGCATGGGATAGAGAGCTCATTCAAGATGCAGAAAGATTTGGCATTCCAGAAGAAGAACACAGAGCAAAGAAGAGAACGAGTTCACATACCAGCTATGTTGCTTTACTATGTGACATTATGAACAAAGAACCTTCCAGTTATGAAGAAGCAGCGGAAAAGAAAGAATGAAAGGATGACATGGTTGAGGAATACCAATCAATAATGAAGAATGATGTTTGGGATGTTGTCCCAAGTCCTAAAGAGAAGTTTGTTGTGACTTCCAAATGGATCTACAAAATCAAGCATGCTGCAGATGGCAGTGTAGAGAAATACAAAGCAAGATTCGTAGCTCATGGCTTCTCTCAGAAAGAGGGAATAGATTATGAAGAAACCTTTTCACCTGTAGCCAGGTATACTTCCATCAGAACAGTACTTTCCCTGGCTGTAGCAATGAAATGGAAAATACACCAGATGGATGTCAAGACTGCTTTCTTGAATGGTGTAGTTGAAGAGGAAGTATATGTGGAGCAGCCACTCGGTTTCGAAATACATGACAGGGAGTCATATGTGTGCATATTGAAGAAAGACTTGTATGGCTTGAAGCAAGCTCCCAGAACTTGGTATGGTAGGATGGACAGTTTCCTATCTAGTTTGGGATTTACCAAGAGTAAAGCGGATTCCAACCTTTACTACAAGGTTGAGGAAGGGAATCCTGTGATTCTACTCCTGTATGTGGATGACTTATTTGTAACAGGAGATGACAGATTGCTTGCTTCCGAGTTCGATATGAAAGATTTGGGAATGATGCATTATTTCCTAGGTATGGAGGTGTGGCAGAGTGTAGGTAGGATCTTCATGGTTAAGGGAAGTACACAGTAGATATCCTGAAGAGATTCGGGATGATGGATTGCAAGGCCATGGCCACACCTATGGCATCGAATCTGAACCTTCTATGTGATGCTTCATCTGAGTCGGTTGATGTCTCTATGAATCGTCAGATGATTGGGTCCTTGATGTACCTGACGAACACGAGACCAGATATTTTCTTTGTGGTGAACAAATTAAGCCAATTCCTGACGGATCTGAGGAGTGTTCACCTGGTTGCTGTAAATCATGTTCTGAGGTACTTGAAGGGTACAGTGGATTATGGGCTCAAGTATGAAGCAAATCAAAAGTTTAACCTGCAGGGTTATGTTGATTCAGATTGGGCTGGTAGTGCTGCAGATAGGAAGAGCACATCTGGGTGCTGCTTCAATATGGGATCAGGTGTGATCTCTTGGTTTAGCAGGAAGCAGTCCTGCGTAGCACTGAGTACAGCTGAGGCAGAGTATGTTGCATCCTGTTCAGCTAGTTGTGAGGTAGTATGGCTATGGAAGCTATTGTCTGAGTTATTTGATCTCCCGTTGGATGCTACTGGTATCTTTTGTGATAACCAAAGTTGTGTGAAGCTGTCCGAGAACCCAGTGTTTCATGATAGGTTGAAACACATAGAGATCAAATGTCAATATATCAAGGATATGGTGCAGAGAGGAGCTGGGAAGCTCCTGTACATTGCGACGGATGAGCAGATTGCAGATGTGGTGACAAAGCCACTAGCCAAGGTGAAGTTCGAGTACTTCAGGGAGAGGCCTGGTGTTCTTCAGATTGACAACACTTCGAGGAAGAAGTGATGGACACATTTGCTGAAGCCATTATAAGCATGTTGGAAGGAGGATCCTTCACATGGCTGTGGATGTAAGCGTTGGATGATGAGCATCAGGATGATGTTCTAGTTTCTGCTATGTATGATCAGTTGCATCATTTATATATGTATGTATGCATCATGTTGGATGCTGGATATGATCAGTTGGATTATTTATATGTATATGTATGTATGCATCATGTTGGATGCTAGATATGATCAGTTGGATCATTTATATGTATGTACGCATCATGTTGATGCTGGATATGATCTGTTGGATCATGTGTATGTATTTTGTATATGCATCATGTTGGATGCTTGGACCATGTATCTGTATATGTATCAAGTGGATACATTGTATGATCAAGCAGATCATGTATGTTGATATGTATCATGTATTTATATTTGTATCAGGTGGATCATGTATGATGATATGTATCAGGTAGATACTTGGTATGCATCAGGTAGATGCATTGTATGATCAGGATGATCATGGATGACGAGCTTCAGGATGTTGCTCCAGATGACATGCAGCAGGATGTTGTAGTGATGATGATCAGGATGATCATGTGTACATCAGGATGATGTATGGTGAGTATCAGGCTGATACTCTGTGGCCATGGAATAGGTTGTGCAGATAAGCATGTAATTTGTGCCCTGGGAGATTTGCAGATAGTCTTTGGAGGTTTTTCCTATGGCATGTAATTTGTACCGTGGGATATCTGGAAAATGCTCTTTCGAGGTTTTGCTTGGGAGGACATATAATTTGTGCCCTGGGAGATCTGCAGATAGTCTTTCGAGGTTTTTCCTATGGCATGTAATTTGTGCCCTGGGATATCTAGCAAATGCTCTTTTGAGGTTTTGTCCTATGGCATGTAATTTGTGCCCAGGGAGATCCGATAGGTTGAGCTGTGTGCTCGTAATCAGTCTTGGGATGCTCTTTCGAGGTTTTTCCATGACCAAATGTAATTTGTACCCTAGGAGATCTGATAGGTTGAGCCTTGTGCTCGTAATCAGTCCTGGGATGCTCTTTCGAGGTTTTGTGGTGACCACATGTAATTTGTGCCCTGGGAGATCCGATAGGTTGAGCCTTGTGCTCGTAATCATTCCTGGGATTCTCTTTCAAGGTTTTGTGGTGGGGTCACATGTAATAAGTCCTGGAGATCTGGACAGGATGAAAAAGGCCTCAGATGCTCTTTAGGGTTTTTGCTAGTCAAGAGACTCTTTTAAGGTTTTGTGACACATGTAATAAGTCCTGATATTTCCACAGTATGGCCAGTGATGATGAAGACCTACAGGTGGTGGGCCTACATCCAGTATGAAAAAGGACTAGCTCTGTAGAACTTCCTATGATGAGTAGAGTCAGAAATTGGTTGAGATAGCAACAGCAGCGACGATGATGATGATGATGCATCGATGACGATGATCCCGAGAAGAAGACTTGTCTAGCAGATCTGTGTCGAGAAATACCTTCCTAGTTAAGAGAGAGTGTTAATGTATATGTAACTTCAGAATGTATTTCATCTATGTATTTCATATATATTTATTGTACCCTTATAAGAGACGTGTTATTCCTCTATAAGGAAGTGTCGTCATGTGTATTGACAAGTGTCGCAAGTGTGTGTACTTGGCGACGGGTTATTAGACCACCATGTGTCGGCCCTGAAATATATATTATATTGTGGATGTACCTAGCTAGACAAGTCGGCCCCATAAGGTTAGTATAAATAGAGATTGGGAGATCTCTATTTTGATCATTCGGAAACTCACACTTCTCTCGCTCAGAAAGTGGCGCACTAGTGAGGAGGAGGATCATCTGCTACTAGGAGACTATCTCAAGTGTATTTTGGTTGTACTTTGGTTGAGCCATTGCTGTCCCTATCTTTGAGGAAGTTGTTGGGTTTTTCAGCTTAGGGTTTTCCCCACGGAAACTCTGTGTCTCTTGTCTCGCATGCTTTTGATTCTTGTGATGCTTGTCATGCTTATTGTGATTGTTATGCATTGATATAATGTATATGTTATTCTCTCAGTAAAGATCCAAGATTATTGTGAATTAATGCTCAAAATTTAATAGGTGGGTCACCTAATCATGATGATGAGAAGTGTAAGGAAGTCCCTAAAGTTTCCTTGAAGCAATGTCAGAAAGAATTGTGAAGAAATCTCTAAAATAGTGGTGTTGGGACCACATGACCACATGACCATTTGGTTGGGGTTACATAACCCATGGTGGAGAAGGCCCTATAGAGTACCCAAATTTGATCTAAATCAAGTTGGTTTGAATCTTGAATTATTCCCAAAATATTTATTTTTGGTCCACATGAACTCGAAAGTTGTGGTACTTTGGCCCATTGGCCCAGATGAAGTTGCAAGGATCCCCACAAGAAATAATGATGTGTCAACCAAGAATGATGATGTGGAAAATCCCTAAGACCCCTTTGAGAATATATGAAGTGAGATTGAAGTTTTGGTGAAGTGTCATGATAGATCCTTGAAGTGGGGTACTAACCCTTGAGACCCTCCCAAAAATTGGAAATCAATTTTTAAGGAAGACTAAAATTCTTTTGCAAAAATGAGTTGCCTCCCCCCTTGAGGAATATAAATAAGAGATGAAAGTTTTCATTTTTAATAAAAAATCAAATTGAAGATCTCACATACAAGAGTAGATGACTAAATTTCAAGGGTATATGATGTGAAGAAGGCCAAAATTCTAGTGGAAGATGAAATCCTGTGATGATTTCTATTTTGGATTTTTGTTGTAAAATTTGTTTGAGGTAGTATGGGATTTTTTTCTATATATTCTGTTCTAAGATGATTCAGAAAGTTTCCTTCGGATGAGATGAATTAGTCATATTGATGAACCTTTGGTAGACATTTCAGATGTTGATTCGCTATATTTTTGGATATATGACCTTGGGAAATTAGGGTTTATGAATAATCTCCAAACATGTGAGTTTGACATTTTCTTTATATTTTTTGATCCAAAAAGTTCCTAACTATGTCCCTTGGAGAGGATGTATGGTATATTTTGAAGAATATATGGTCCAAGTTTCAAATCATGTCTTGCTATAGTTTTGGAGATATGATCTCAGAAAGTCAGTTCCTATGAATGACTTTGAAATTATATTTTAAATAGGTAATTTTGGAATTTTCACTATAAATTTCGATTCATGATGTTTTAGAGAGTGCCCCTTGGAGGATATGCAATAGATATGTGGATGAACATGTGGTAGAAGTTTCTGATTTTGATTCGTTACTTTTTTGGAGTCATATGTGTTGGAAGTGAGGGTTTGTGATAGTGATGGTGATAGTGAAAATTCAAGAGAATAAGGTTGAATAAATCTTGCGTAACTTTTGCATATGGTATTGGAATCATAAAATTATTGGATCATTGGAAAGATTTTTGTAAGAGATGTGTGATTACATGATATAGGGTTTATTTTGGTTCCATCTTGTTGTCTTGAAAAATGTATCAATTTTGTACATGCTCTAGTGCTTCTCGCTTGGAATACTTTGTATCTTTAGGGGATTTTTGAGGTCTAAAATGGGCCTCCTAAGGGAAATAATAAACTAAGAGTTATAATAATAAAATAAGAGTTCTAAATTTTAGAGAGGAAAAATAAAAAACTACTTTTTTCTTATCGTATTTTTGACATATCGCCTTAACGGTTTACCCAAATTTCAAGTTTGGGCACTCATTGGATGCAGATTTTCTTTACGCATCCAACCCATACTCACACTGCATACTTCTGAGACACCCACGACATGCAAAAATGAAAATTTCAATAAAACATATTTTAAAATATATCAAAAATATGACAAGAAAAAAACTAGTTTTTTCTCTTTCCCTCCAAATAGTTTTACAAATTTTACCCTTATGGTTGACATCATCATCTTGAATCCTATTGGTTCTTATCAAGTGAATTTTTATGGTACATTATTTGTTTTGAGGCCCATTTTTAACGTTAAAACTCCCCTAATGTCTTGGCAGAGATCTTGGTGATTATCTCGGCATATTGTTGACATAGATATTGGTTATTTGTTTCCATATATCATGGTTATTATCTCGGCATATTGCATGATGGTATTGGCATAGATCAATGTGGCTATCTTGGTATAGTCCATGGTTATGTTTTGGCATATGGCTCATCTCTTGGAGTGTTCAATGTTATGAAAATGTCCATGATGTAAAACTTGAGTATGCAAATGAAATCAATGGATGATTGTTTCTGGGTAAAGATTTGAGGCATTTACAGGTTGATATAATGTGATAGATATTGAGACAATGTGATTGTTGCATTGTGACATTAACAATGGAATTGTGTCAGAGTTAGTGATTGTGGCATTGAGATAGAGATATAGTGATTGTGAAAGTGACAGTGATATAAGTACAGAGATAGAGATACAAGTACATGTTGATAGAGGTAGAGATACAGGTTACAAAGACAATGATTGGGGCATTGTGATAGAGATAGTGATTGTGACATGTTGACTGAGGTAATGATACGGGTTGAAAGAGATTGTAGTATAGGTATAGATTGACAAAGACAGTGATATATGTACATGTTGTGATAGAGACGGTGACAGTGATATATTGATTCTCTTATTCATATTAGGGTGGTAGGATGGGGCAAGGATAGGGAGTTGTATATTCCTTCCAGTCAGTGTTGGTAAATCATGGATTTGGATCTTCCTTCAGGTTGGAGCTTATAAATCATGGGGTTGGATCCTCCTTCCAGTCAGAGCTAGTAAATCAAGGAGTTGGAGCTTCCTTCAAGTTGGTGCCTGTAAATCAGGGGTTTAGTGCCTCTTCCAGTAAGTGCTAGAGAATCTTGGAAGTTGGTGCTTCCTATGAATATAATGTTTTTATATATAAGAAAAACATTCTATGGTTTTCTCCTATTTGGGTTTCCACGTTAGATAACTTGTGCACTGTGTATGGTTTATGTGATGATGAATGAAATTTTTAACGGTTAATTTTGATATGATAATTAATTTTTGAAATAGAAAAAAATGGTAAATATTGATTCACTCAGCCTCTCAGTATTTCCAAAAATTAGTATTAGAGTCGGTTCCTTCAGCATAGTTTAACAGTTGGAAGGAATATCTCTAGAGCAAATGGATGAACATGAAAGTATTTACTTTGTAGATTGGGTTCCTCTTTTCTATGGATCAAATTTTAATCATTGGATTATAAATATGAGACTCTATTTACAGGAACAAAGTCTTGATATCTGGAAATCTATTGTGAATGGTTACATTGCTCCAAAAAGAACACCAAAAACAATAGCCAAGAAGGAGTTAAGGAAGAATAATGTAATAGCAATGGATATAATCTTGCATGGACTGTTTGATCCCATGAAAGACAAAGTTGGAAAGTGTACATCAGTTAAAGAACTCTGGAGCAAGCTACAAAAACTCTACACAAAAGGATCTCTCAATCAAGAACATGGAGACAAAAAAAAAAAGTTTAGATACAAAAAATGAAGAACATATAGAAGAAGATGATGACATTTCTGAAAGTGATGCTTCTGTAGATAAATAAGATCCATAAATTGAAGGGGTTGTATATCTTGAAGTAGAACTTATTAGTGCCCTAGATGACTTAACGGGAGAAAGAAAGAAGAACAAGATGCTAATGGAACAACTGCAGAAGTATCAAGAAGAGAATACAATGCTAGTTACAGAGGATAAGAAGATTGGAGAAATATTATGAACTCAACTAAAAGAGAAGGAGGAAGCTGTGATAATCTACAGGTATCTAGCAACTGTAACAAACTCACAATCTAACTCTCAATATTATTTGCAAAGAAGAAGAAGCATGCATTCAATAATCACTCATAAACACAGAATAATGGACAATGCCAATATCATACAATGAATAATGAATGTAGAGAATGTGTTACAATAATCAATGATCAGGCATCATATAGGATTTGAATTAGGCAAGTAGGGCATTTGAATATCATCTCAAAGTCTAGCATGAATAACTATGGAGACATCATCGAGTCAGTAGTATCAGTCATAAATGGTAAGAGTCAGTCAAGTGTGTCCAACTGAGTCTAACAGAACCATGTAGCCGTAAATAAGGGAATGGAGACTCTAAGTGGGGTGCATGAGGCTGTCTAAATCAAAGTCTAGCTTGGATAACAATGGAGACATCATCCAGTCAATAGTATCAGTCATAAATGGTAATAGTCAGTCAAGTGTGTCTAACTAAGTCTAACAGAACCATCTAGGCATAAATCAGGGAATGGAGACTCCAAGGGGGGTGCATGAGGCTATCAAATAGTCAAGTGGAACTATAGAACTAGATAACTAGAAGCTACAAGAAGTCATCATGAGCAATCAGTGGAAGAACTACTCAATCAATGCATTAATTGAATGATAACTCCCGATAGGTGAGATAAGGTGCCCTAACTGAGTGATAACTAAAGGTAGGTGAGTAAAGGCACTCTAACTTAAAGTGGTAGGTGAGAAAGGCACACTTTCCATGCACAACAGTTAAGAAGGGTGCATCAAGTAGGTAGGAGGCCAATTGGGGGCTGTAGACAGGATTTGGAGAGCTATAAACAAGCTTTAGGTGCTGGGAGACCACCATGACGATGACTGGATGCATGCAGTGGCATGCAAAGCGTGCAGATTTGCATGTAGGCATGCAAAATATAAAAATGATGGTGTGAATATTCCAACACCCCCTCACAAGCTATATTATGAGATAATAACCGAAAAACAAAAAATAGGGCCCTGGTGACTAAGACCAAAGGTCGCCCTGTACAATCAATCTAAATAAACTAAGTGAGGAAAGGGGGAAAACACAGTGGGAACAAATCCCTCCCTCAAAATAGACTTAAGGATGCTAAGGTAGCATATCATCATCCACCCCTGAAGGAGTCAAGTGTCCTTCTTTTCAAAAGAAGGGTTGATCGATTTGAAAAGGATTAGTAATGTGAGAAGGATGAAACCTTCCATTCTGAAAATCTGATGTGGTTCTCCGTCGATTAGCTGGATCACCAACAATATCTTTAGTAGATATGAGAGTAGTGGCTACCCATCTCGGAATAGGAGGAAAATCAGTTGAGAGATCGTAAGGTTATTGTGGAACTGAATTTCCCATCTCATCATCTTCATTATTATTTGCTAGATCTTTAGGTTCTTGTGGATCTGGATCTAGTATTTGCTCTTCATCACAGTCACTGTCACACTCTGAATCTGATCTTCCATGTGATGATGATTTTCTCTCTTGGAGCTCATCAACACTTCCAAACATTGAATCTGAAGTATCATGTGAAGATGTATCTACAACTAGATCATCATCACATCCAAATTATGAATCTGAAATATTATGAGGAGAAGGAAGTAGAATTGGCTCATCATCACATACAAACTCTGAATCTGAAATCTCATATGAAGAAGCATGTGAAGCTGATGTCTCATACTCTGAATCTGAACTATCATGTGATGGAGATTCGCTCTTTTGAAACTTATCACCACTCTCAAACTCTGAATCTGAAAAATCATGTGAATAAACAAGTGAAACTGACTCATCATCACTTCCAAACTATGAATCTGATGAAGTGGGAACATCATGAACCTGCTTCTGAAGGTGCATATAGCTATCTGATATCTCTTTTGAGCATTCGTAGGTGGGATTTTTACCAACAGAACTAGAATATGATGATGATGGATCTTCAACAAGATCACTAGTGGATGTAGTAGTGATGGACCTTTTCGCCATAGGAGTTGAACCAGTAGGTGCTAGATCTTTAGGTTCTTGTGGATCTGGATCTAGCATTCGTACTTCTTCAAGATTCCTCTTTTTCTCAATCTTCTTGTATTGATCCTTGCTTTTCAAGCAATTTTTGCAGGTGCCATGACCAATCTTGCTATTTGGAAGACCTTCAACCACATCTTGAGCTAGATTGTAGTTGAGATGAGATATTCTACTCTCTTCATGAGTATGAGAGCAAAGAGAAGACTCCTTTGAGAGTGGTAAGAAGTGGGAAAACTCATAGAGTTTTGTCTCATGATTTGAAACACTTTTTGAAATGATTTCCCCTGAAACCATGTTGTGTACTTCGAATTCATTTGGAGAAAAGATCACTCTTTTGGGCTCTCCAATATGGGTCATTTGGAACATTGAAAGTAAATTTGATGCAAGAGAAGGAACATAAAGCACATTAGAAAAGTAGCCTAAGTCAATATTGATTCTTCCACTCCCCTGAGAGGAGACTTCTAAATCATTTCCCAATCTAATGGAAGGGCCATCTGAGCTTTCGAAACTAGAGAAGAGGTCTTTGGAGGAAGACATGTGTGTTGATGCTCCTGAATCTATGATGAAAGAAGAATCTGTTGATGTACTTTCCATGAGGGCATGTAATATTTCTTTGCCTTCAGATCTAGAAGGTTCAATGTCAGGATATTTCTTCATTGTACATGAAGGCATAGGAAGATTGCTCTTCTCAAGTAGCCGAGCCATCAAATCTATAGCTTTCCTCAAACAAGCACTCTCAGGATGGAAAACTTTAAGACAATAGGTGCACTTGGGTATTTTCTTCCAAGAATGCTTGGTCTTCCTTGAGTTCAAAGCCCCATCTGACTAGTATGGACTATCTATAGGCCTTTTATCATTCGATCTCTTGTCATAAATCATTTGCTTGCCTTTACCATTCACTCTCTCTACAACTGTAAGGGCTGAATCCAATTTGGGTTTGATCATTCCCATGGAGATCAACTTCTCTTTCTATTGAGTAAGAGATTAGATGAATTCATCAAGTGAGGGAAACTTCCTTTTTGGAATGGACAACTTAGCTGACTGGAAAGTAGAGACAAACACTGAGAAGTTTGGCCCCAACTTTGAAAGAATGGCAAGTATAAGCTGCTTGTCTTCTTTCACTATCTCATATCTTTTCAATTGTGATATCAAGCTTTTGAACTTGGTGAGGAAGGCATTAATAGATTCGAAGCTGTTAGGACTCAAACATATGAGCTCATTCTCCAATTTGTGTCCTTTCATATCATCTTTCTTTCCAAAAAGGGATTCGAGCTTGTCCCAAACCTCTTTAGGAGATGTAAGATGGATGACATGGAAGTGAATATCCTTAGAAATTGAGAGAAGGAGGAGGCCAATTGCTTCATCAAGCCTATCCAAGTACTTGGAATTTTCAACTGCATTGAGAGGTTCTACCATCGTTCCGTTGAGTACTCAAGTGAAGCTCTTGGATCTCATGAAGAGATCCATCTTGGCTTTCCACTCAAAATAGTTGGAAGATGTTAGCTTTAGATCCATATGAAAAGAGAAAGTTGAATAGTTGAAGAAGATTTCGGACGGGTGAATAAACCTACAAAACAAGAGAAGTTTTTGTTGATGGAGAATCCTACACTTCGACTGAACACTACCTTAAGGACACTTGGAACATAGACTAAGTCCTTCACACTTGGCTAGACCTCATTGGATTTCTCAAGTGAATTCAAGTAATAGAACCAGGATTTGCTATGGAAACTTAGAGGCTTCTGTTGCACAAGTGAAAGATAGTTGCTTAAAGAAATGCTGCAACTACTGTTGCTGCAATGGCTGCAATTCGAATAGCTGATGACTGCTCTGATACCATGTAATAATATGTAGGGATCTAGCAACTGTAATGAACTCACAATCTAACTCTCAAGATTATTTTCAAAGAAGAAGAAGCATGCATTCAATAATCACTCATAAACAAAAAAATAATGGACAATGTCAATATCGTACAATGAATAATGAATGTAGAGAATGTGTTACAATAATCAATGATGAGACATTAAATAGGATTCGAATTAGCCAAGTAGGGAATTTGAATCTGAGCTCAAAGTCTAGCATGAATAACTATGGATACATCATCCAGTCGGTAGTATCAGTCATAAAAGGTAAGAGTCAGTCAAGTGTGTCCAACTGAGTCTAGCAGAACCATCTGGCCATAAATTAGGGAATGGAGATTATAAGTGGGGTGCATGAGGCTGTCTAACTCAAATGCTAGCTTGGATAACAATGGAGACATCATCCAGTCAATAGTATCAGTCATAAATGGTAATAGTCAGTCAAGTGTGTTTAATTGAGTCTAACAGAACCATATAGGAATAAATCAGGGAATGGAGACTCCAAGGGGGGTGCATGAGGCTGTCAAATAGTCAAGTGGAACTCCAAAACAATCTAACTAGAAGCTACAAGCAGTCAGCATGAGCAATCAGTGGAAGAACTACTCAATCAATGCACTAACTGAATGATAACTCCCGATAGGTGAGATAAGGCGCTCTAACTAAGTGATAACTAAAGGTAGGTGAGTAAAGGCGCTCTAACTAACAGTGGTAGGTCAGAAAGACACACTTTCCATGAACATCAGTCAAGAAGGGTGAATAAGGTAGGTAGGAGGCCAATTGGGGGCTGTAGACAGGCTCTAGAGAGCTAGAAACAAGCTCTAGGTGTTGGGAGACCGCCATGATGATGCCTGGATGCATTCAGTGGCATGCAAAGCATGCATATTTGCATGTAGGCATGCAAAATATAAAAATGATGGTGTGAATATTCCAACAGAAGCATGTAAAAGAAAGGAAAATTCTTTTCAAGAACAAGATGTTGAAATTGGCTCCTTAAAGAAAGAATTGAAGAAGTTGAGTTTGAAAAACATATAAATTGAAGAGATTAGAAATGAGAATCAGTTACTAAAAGGTCAGTTGTAAAATTATCATGAGGATGATTAGAATTCAAAAGGACAGATGAAAGAGAGTATTAAGGAATCTGAAAGGATGATTGTTGGTTTAAAAAGTCAGATAGAAGAGTCCAAGAAAGTTGAAGAATACCTAAGAAGTCAACTTCAAGAGAAGAAGGAAATTTGTCAAAAGCAAGAACTTGAGATCCTTTCTCTAAAGGAATATTTTGATAAGACAACTACTCATTTGAAGACAAATTCAATGTTCGAGAAGAGCACTGAAGAAAGTGAAAGCTCTAGGCTACCAGAAAAGGAAAGTGTAGAAAACACTAAGAGTTATGCAGATATTCTTAGAAGCTCCCATCAAGAAAAATATTACAAAGGAAGAATTTAGGGTCAGCATGATTCAAGGTAGAATGGTTACATAGATGTTACATCACAAAGAAGATCCTTTTTCTCCCAAGTACCAAAGTTTATTTTTCGGTTATTGTTTTTCATGTAACAATTTTGGACACAAGGCTAGATATTGCAAAGATTATGGAGGAAATGATCAAGCAAGGAATGGAGTTGTCCACATAAAATACAATGTTGAATGTTACGTTTTCCATAATTATGGACACATGGCCATAGATTGTAGAAGTATGATGAACCATAATATTGAATTTTACAAATGTCATAACTTTGACCACAAAGATTGTGAATGAAAAATAATGATGGAGTCTTCCATGAAAGAAACTTCTTATACCAAAGTCTGGAAGAAGAAGTCAGAAGGAAAAAAGGAAGAAGCTTTTGTATTGGTCTTCTCTATAGAAGATGAAAGTTCAAAGGTCATGATAGGAAACCAAATCAATTCACTTATATTAAAGATAGGAAGCATATTGAATGAAAGCATAACATATCCCAAGATTGATGACATAAAGGAATTGGTAAATTACATGCTGAAGTTGTGAAGAAAAAACAAGTCAATAAAAAAGTCTTAGAGGACATATCTACAAGAATTTATAATTCAAGTAATAAAAACAAATTAGCAAGAAAAAAGAAAAGTGTCAAGTTTACAAATGATGATCCTAAAGAAGAGCAACATTACAAATTGTTTTAAATAATATGGCATAATAACGCCCAATATTATGGATAATGTTGAGGGGGAGTCTAAGTAATAGGAAAGGAAGATCAATGAAAAGTTAGAAGAACGGTGATTTGGTAAATCATTCAGGAACAAAAGAAGAGATACTTCAAAAATATTCAAGAAATGGCCAAGTCTAAGGGGTAGAATTGTCAGCAAAGAAATTAATTTTCAGCTGGAATTCAAAGTCAAGTAAAGTTATCTTCTGTAAGGGAGAAAATGATCAACAAAACAAAGTCATAGAAATTAAGCATATTGACAGGGGGATCCAGCATAATTCGAGGGGGAGTAGGTGAATAAATTTGCTTCACCCTCATTATCGTTTATGTCAAAAGGGGAGAGAGAGTTGAATTTTTTTCCATCAATGACAAAGGGGGAGATTGTTGGAAGAAGTTGTCATTGATGTCAAAGGGGTGAAGAGATCTATAGCATTGACATTGGTGTCAAGCTGATAATGATGTGGTTGTAGTAGATATAGATTGTTTGGGAATGTTTGATGAATCCTTGAATCCACTAGAGAAGAACCTAATGATCCCGAGGAAGCCCTTGAAAAAGAAGCCTTGTCACAAGTGTACATAACTCCAAATAGGTCCCCTTATGGTGTATCAATTGCACATGGCCCTCATGGGAAGACACATTGAGTTGTACACAAGTGGTGCAAAGCACCTAGAGAAGCTCCTAATGACCATGATGATGTGGAGTGTAAAGGAGTCCCTAAAGTGTCCCGAATAAGTGTGCATAATTTACTAAAGAAATGATGTTGGGTCTACATGGCATGATAATGGATCATATGACCATGATGGTGGGTCACCTAACCATTATGATGAGAAGTGTAAGGAATTCCCTAAAGTTTTCTTGAAGCAATGTTAGAAATAATTGTGAATAAATCCCTAAAATAGTGGTGTTGATTCCACATGACCGTGTGGTTGGGGTTACATAACCCATGATGGAGAAGGCCCTATAGAGTCCCCAAATTTGATCTGAAAAAAGTTGGTTTGGAGCTTGAAGTATACCCAAAATAATGATGTTTGGTCCACATGACCCTGGAATTTGTGGTACTTTGGCCCATTGGACCACATGAAGTGGCAAGGATCCCCACAAGAAATAATGATGTTTCAAACAAGTATGATGATGTGGAAAACCCCTAAGGTCGTTTTGAGAATATATGGAGTGATATTGAATTTTTGGTAAGTGTCATGATGGATCCTTGAAGTGGGTACTAACCCTTGAGACCCCACTAAAAATTGGAAATCAATTTTTTAAGGAAGATTAAGATGTTCTTGCAAAAATGAGCTATATCCCCCTTGAAGAGTATAAATAAGAGACACAACTATTCATTTTTAATCAAAAATAAAATTGAATGTATCACATACAAGAGTAGAGGACCGAATTTTAGGGGTAGATGAAGTGAATAAGACAAAAATTATAGTGGGAGATGAAATCTTGTGATGATTTCTATTTGGGATTTTTGTTGTGAAATTTGTTTCAGGTCATCTTGGAATTTTTGTTATATATTCTGTTCTAGGATTATTTAAAAAGTTTCCTTTGGATAATAATAAATAGACATCTTTTGATGAACCCATGGTAGATTTTTCAAATGTTGATTCAGTATATTTTTGGAGATATGACCTAGGGATGTTAGGGTTTCTGTATAATATTCAAACAGGTCAGTTTAAAATTTTATTTATATATTTGATCTAGAAAGTTTCTTAATGTGTGTTGTCATGGGATTGATCTGCAGGAAGTGCGAAAGCCAACAGGCGCAAAAGCCAAATCCCGCGAAAGAAGGAATCATCGTGAAGTCTAAGGAAGCACAAGAATAGTTTAGAATACTTAATTGCTAATTCGGTCAAATGGACCATTTTGTAATAGGATAGAAGCATATAAATATAAGCGAATTGTAAGCCTAAGGGAATCTAAGTTTCAGAGATAAATGAGATCTTTTGGGTTCGGTTATAGCTGTGATATGATGACCTGACTATTCTCTGCAAAGTTTGTTCCGCAGATGTTAATGAATGAAGATGTTTGGTTATGAATTCTGTTGTTGTGCCACGATGCGATAATGGGATATTTAAATACTTTCTGTTGATTTACATGGATACATGTTGTTGGTTGATGCGAATGTGTTGTTGAATATGCTTTGAAACATGTATAATATGAATAAAATGCGAATGATTGGTTAATAGACTACTATGAGTATTGTCATCTTTGGTTCGTACGATAGTGTGACTTCTAGATATAAGAGCATACCCTCCTCGCCACTGCGGAAGCTTAGTTCCTGCAGCACCCTTATCCACCTCAGGTGAGACCTCACTTGCTTCGCAGGTGTTGTTGGGAAGGGTAACTCCTTTCCGGGCCGGTGAATAAGGGGTTGTTGGTGTTGTTGACGACAGTGTGAACCCCTGTCGAAAAACCCTGTGTCAACAAATGGTTCCGTTGCCGGGACACTGAGAAGAGAGAAGAGGATATGTTGTGGCATCCGACGAAGCCATAGATCCAAGATTGGTTCAGTTAGAAGGCATAAGAGTTCATGAAGGAAGAAAGGAGGAACCCGATACAGACAGTAGAAATTTGGTTACAAAAGCACATATATTCGGATATCCATGAGATATTCTTCGTTGAGTTTCCAATAATACTACAGGAGTGGCTTGCGCAGTTGACATTCAGAGGACATACCAACCAGAGTATTAGATTAGATCAGTGGACTCCAGAATTAATTCGACAGCTGAAGCAAGTCAACAATATAGTATCAAGGGCTGTTGATTTTTGGGTCGATAGTATCCTAGAGGGGTACATCGTTGAGTTTGCAACAGATACCAATAGTTCTTACAGCGACGCGGAAAGACGATTTTTCAGGGGACCAAGGGGAAGGTTTGTCCTGTTGCTAAACCTATGGATTAAGATCTTGGTGTGCAAAAAGGGCATGTTGAAAATTACCTCCGATGAGTAGACAGAATGGTGTGCAGGGGTTGTAGGTATCGCATGGTTACAGATCCACTAGGAAAGATGTAGGGTAGATGGACATGAGCAACGACGAATTTTTAAGGGAAGTTGAGGAAGACTGTGGAAGCTTGAGAAGTGGAATGATATTCCGGTGTCCTGATAAGAGGAGGAGGACTGAGGAAGAGTCCCTTGAGAGGTTCGAAAGGGAATACTATGCAACAGGGCCACAGAAGATAGAGATACCTTATTACGAGGAGGAAGGCTGTGACCAGGCTACCCTAGAAGAAGGACGGATCGTAAGCTACCACATACCTTCGACCCCGCACACCACTTAACAATTGAAAGGAAAATCCACAAATAACTCACAAAGTTGTCCCATGTGTAGCGGAAAAAGTAGCGCATCGGTAAGTAACAATAGTAGGAACACCACGATGGCTGACAATACGAAGATGCTAAGCTTTGTAGGAGATGGGACAGAGGATCCCGAACAGTTTTTTTTTTTATGCGAAGCAGTGTGGACCGTGAAGCAGGTCCAAGATGAAGACATCAAAAAGGGGAAGTTGGCGACAACCTTTCAAGGCCAGGCGTTGGACTGGTTCATAAAATTTACCAAGGTTCCAGGAAAAACATTGGTAGAAATTAAAACAACGATGATTCAGGAATTTAAAAAACCCAAGTCCAAAGCATAGTACATTACTGATCTCAAAGAGATTAGGCAATACTCGAATGAGCCAGTATGGGAGTTTGATCAGAGATACAAGACACTGATAGTGAAAGTCAGTTTTTCAATAAACGACCTACAACATAAAGAGTGGTTTATTGCTGGGATGGTACCACATATTCGAGGACCATTGATGCAGTAGAAGGTTGCGGATCAAGCCGAAGCATTAGAAATCGCAATGAAGCTAGAGGCTTCGCCGATCGGAGAGACTGGAGCTGGAATGGACAAGATTTAAGCACAACTGGCTACATTGATGCTCCAACTGTAGGACATGAAGCAAAGAAAAGATACCTGTGCAGATGTATGGTGCACCAGATGCATGACGGAAGGCCACCATAAGGATAACTGTTCAATTTTTCAGCAGTATTTGAATTCGGGAGCGCTGAACCCCCTTCACCAGGAAGGCCTGCCATGGTGTCCCATTTTCCAGGCTAGGGGACATCGACCAGAGGACTGCATATACTTACAGAAGATAGTGTCAAAACTGACAAGTCTGTATTGTAAATTATGTCGATCAGTGGGGCACGACGAAAAGGATTACCGAGCCCACGATTTGTTGAAAGAATGAAACATGGATGCATACCTGGTAAACGGAGAAGAGCAACAACTGGGGCTGCAGCACCCGCAGTATGCCCAGCCGCAACCACAGTTTATTCAGGCACTGCAATTTGACCAAGGACAATATGGGAAACTACAGTATGGCGCACTACAGTATCCGCAACCATAGTACCAGCAGCCGCTGTATCAACAATACCCACAATCGCAGTATCAACAACCATAGTATCAGGAGGCGCAGTACGTACCGCCACGCGGAGGATTTGGTGGAGGATTCCGTGAAGGACATCATGGTGGAGCAGAAAGAGGAGGAGTCGCTGGATGGGGTCGAGAACCTCCTACATGTTATAATTGTGGGAAACAAGGAAATTTCGCAAGGGATTTCCCCAATCCGGCACCGCAATGCACGTATTGCAGTGGAGTGGACCATAGCATCAAAGATTTCCCACAGCTCATAGCTAGATGGTAGAGGAAGAACCTACCATCTCCGTCGAACCAAAATGCGAATCAAAACTAGAACCAATCAGCAATATAGAAGATATCGACAAAAGCTAGGAAGCACTCTGCGACGGTGGGAATAGTGACACAAGGAAAGGTGGCAATAGGAACCGACCAGCCCTCACCATAGCGTTCAACCAACTAAAACGAAACATGTTGTATTCGATGCGGAGGCCGAGAAGGACGTCCTCTCAAAGGCATAGCAGGATATGTTAAGGCGGCAGAGGAATGCATATCCTCAAGATGAGATTTATGAGATGCCATCGACGTTCGATCGAACAAAATCACGGTGAAAGGACACTACCGTAAGAGCATTCATCGAGAGTTGTTTAGAAAAAGAAAGAAAAGAGAAAAAAATAAAAAGAAAGGAAGAATATCATGACATTTTGCATGTAAATAAAATCTCGATAAATCAAGGTGATGTGTAATTAGGATATCCAGGAGCATTTTCAAGTATGTGCCTAGGTTCAACACAAGCTGCTTCTCCATGATTACATAAAGGTGAAGGATCTCGGTTGTTTTTCTTCAACCCCCTTATCAGATTTGCATTATTTTCAACATGATCATGTATGGGGATTTATCAGTTTCATGTTCCATGCTCGTTAATTGTCTCTCTTGTGAACAATTTTGGAAAAATTCAGGTTGAAAAAGTGATGTGGCTAACATATTTCATTCTAGCTAAATTTTGTTGTAGAGATAATTGGTTCTTCCTAGCCAGTCACCATTTGTTGTGGCCACAACAGATCCCATGCTTAACTCAAGCACGGGAGCCCCATTTTTGTTTTTTTAATAAATACAAAGGTATTTGGGTGAGTTTTTCAATGTAAATATGAGTATTTGGTTTTGGTATGCTTAGATCTCTTACCCATGCTTTTGTTCTGCGTGTTTTTCTCTTTCCTGATGATCTTCACCTATCTGGTTCGTAATTTTCCCCAAATTTTGAGTATTTTACCTTTGGTTTTTATCAACCCAAAACCCGACAGTGAGAAGTCTTGAAACCTGCAACCTGCAATTGCAGGTTGCGAGATCTTGTTTTTAAGTTTTGGATTTTGGTAAACCTGAAACCTGCAACCCGACGGTTGCAGCTTTCAACTTTCAGGAACCCTTTTTCCACCTTGCTGTTTGCGTGACCCCGCAATCCACAAACTCCAATTGTCGGGTTGTGGCTTTTGGGATCCTGTAACAAATTTTTGTGAATAAGATTTTCGTGCAAAAACCGCAACCTGCAATTTCGGGATGCAACTTTCGGGAATGGGTTTTCCATTTTGCGATTTGATCAGTCCCGCAACCCGCAATCTGTACTATCGGGTTTTGGCTTACAAGATCCTTGAATAAACTTAATAAATAAAACTAAATCCTGCATTCCACTTCGGTTGATATCAACTGTCCATTTGTTTTGATCGCACGGGTATCTTTTAATCTGTCTTTTAATAGGGTTTTTCTATTTTTAGTTTTACATTTCTCATTCAAAGAATTATCTCGTCACGATGAAAATTTTATTGCTGAATCCTACCAGAGAACATTTGGAACTGATATTCCTTTGCCTCTGGCTATATTACTATCTCTCCTACCCTCAGTGTTTGACAATCTCGTTTCATTTCGGTAACTCTTCGTTATTCATTTTTACTCCTTGATATTTTTATGCCATTATGCTTATTTCAGTCTGCAAGACCCTTCCATTTATTTTTTTTAAATCTGGTCATTTGATTTCGGTTTGATAAGTATGGAAAAATTGTTGGTCTACGTAATCGGGATTCTTTTTTAGTCACTTTGCAGTCTGTTTTTCAAGCCATAATTTCTATTTTGTCATCAATCCAAAGTCATAAATGCTGATGTGAAATTGCTTGTAATAATGAGGTCGTAAAAGCAATTTAAGCCATGCGAGTGGTAATTGAATTTGTACTTTTGCACAGGCTTAGATCTAACTATCGCACATCTGGGCTCATTTCATTAAAGTTGAGATAATTACAGTATATCGGTCGTATAATTTTAATCATTGTAATTTGTCTTGCCCAATTCTTACCATCTTATTAGTCGGCCTTAAACTAGCAATGAGCATGAAACCTCTGGCTCGTCCTTTGTGTTCTTCAAGAAGAAAGTTTTGCATGATAATTTTGTTAAGTTTCCTCTTGAACGTATCTAATATGAGTAACATGCAAACAAGTAACAAATCCTTCAATCCTAGTTTTGAAGATGAAGAGCTCTATCCACTGCTATATCAAGAACCTTTGTCACCACCTTTTGATGCAAGTATTCCTGACTTAAGCAGTGATAGTGGGGAAGAAGATTCTGAAGCTCTGTTTTTCTGCATGCATTTTCTTAATGTCAAAGAGAAGAAAGTTCCCAAGGAGATGACGATGTTGTATGAGATTTTATAATCAACCAAGAGCCTGATGTTTTGCTGACTCCTCCTGAAGTGGATCCTTTACTGGATTTTTCTATTTTTGAAATTATAGTTCCTGACTCAGGAGTTCCCACGACAGACTCTTTACAAGCCAAACCACCTGATGTCAATAATCAACAAGTCGAAATTGAATTCTTGTTGTGTCACGAGCATCTTTTTGATTAAGAAATCAATCCTGAAAAACCAATGCTGAAGGACGAGTAGTTAGAGAAACGGTCATCATGGAGGGAAAGATTCACATGTATCTTCGCACTTGGCACAAGCTGACAAAACATCACATGGAGAATAACATGTGCAATGCTCAGTTATCTTTAGAATTTGTCAATCTCCCAAACTTAGATGAATTGTTAGACATTTATGAGAAATGGCAAGATTTCTTGGATCAATAGTTGGATCCGATTTTGTAATCTCTGTTTTCTAAGGATCTCTATTTTGGCACTCTGTAGTAATTATTTAAAGAAGGATGCCTCTCGTAGTTAGGGGTTGGTAATTTTGGAGTTGCAAATCAGTAGGAGATTGGCCTAGAGATACTCTGTTTAGTAGAGCATTTTGTAATTTTTGTACAAGACCTCTTTTAATACAGTAAAGTAATCTTTTGATCTATCTCTTGTTATTCTTCAAGTTTATTTGAGAATTTCTGATTCTGTACTTCAGATTGTCATCTACAGTGCATGATATCTTTTGCATATGTTTAAATGTATGGATTTGTTACATTGGTTTCTCTGTATGATTGATTTATGCTAAAAAGTGTTTTATTGAGTTTCTTCAATTTAAATACTTTCTTTATCGATTTCTGCAAGTGATTCATAACACAATAATTATTGTTAATTTTTCAATTAGCAAAGTGATTACAGATTTATCCTGAACAGGCTTAAGTACTTGAATTATTATCTTTTAATTTTCGTTAATGGATTGTGATTTAAGTGAATAAGTGAAACAATTATAAGAATTTTTGTGAAAGGTTGTAATTTACTTATTCATCACACCTCAGGGTTAATCTGCACAAGATCAAGCTTTCATTTTAGAATAGGACTGAATTAGACTAGTTTTCTTTTTCTAAAATAGGTTAGGTTAGCTTTATTTTACCATATTCACACCTTGGTTTTTCTTGACTGGAAAACTGATCTTATAGGTCAACTCATTTTACTCTTAGAGTGTCAGCGGAGGCCTAATATCCGTTGGGGATCACCACACCAAACAGGTTGGGGATAGAATTGCCCTTGCGCAGGGTCCTTTGAAGCCTTTCAACTTGGGTTTTCTTCCTCTATTGAGTGTCTTGGAACATTCCAGCACCTTTTGCATCTAACATGCACAACCGAGGCATCAACATATGGTGCTAGAAGGAGGGCTAATAGTACAACATGCCTAAACAAGCCACTAAGAAATCTCCATCAGCAAATTCTTCAAGGGTTCAAACTCGAAGCCAATCAAGGGCTTCAACATCTGAACAACCAACAGAGCCGCAACCCACGGTCGCCCCTGTTACACCTGCTCAAAAAACTGTTTCACCTATTTTATCTGCAGCACAACAGGAAAACAGAGAGAATATCTTTATTGTATCACCTACCAAAGGAACACTCTCACTGGAGAAGATATTGAAAACATCAGCCGATAGGGTTGCTAGGGAAGAACAAAGACTTGTTGATCAACAAGGATGTGGTTTTGCAGCGATCAACCTACAATTTTTTTTTGTAGACCAGTAATCAAGAACTTCAGCAAGACACAGTTTCAAAGATCAGTGAACCAACTATCCAACAGATAACTGATCACAATATTGAACATCAACAAACAGTTAATCCACAACCTCGAAATCAAGAAGCGGTTGGTCAATCAAGTTCCCCTGAATACAACCTTTGCAAACGTTTTCAGGAAACACAAGATCACCTTAAACTTGAGACTGGTAGGCCACCACCATCTCCTCCTTCATCCTCTTCCTCAGACAGTGAACATTCTTCAAGCTCTTCATCAGAAGAAGAAGAGGAAGAACCACCGATGGCTGCAGAAGGACAAAACAGACCTTGGCTTGACTAATATGCAGTATGGGTACTTGGAGACCAACATAGACTACCCAAAACCCCTGAGAAGTGGTTACCCAAGTTTAACCCAGATGACAAATCACCTGCCCTGGACCACATTAAAACCTTCATGCAGGCTATTAGGCTTAGAAGTGTCATTTATGAAGATGTGGTCTGCAGACTCTTTCTTTATAGTTTTGAAGGAAAAGTAGCAACATAGTATTTTTCCCTACCACCAAGGTCTATTGTTTCTTGGGATTAGTTTGAGAAATTATTCATCCAAAAGTTTGGAGATGACAAAACACCACACGATCTTGTTCTAGAATTATCTTCCATGAAAATTAAAGGGAAAGAAAGGGTTAAAGATTTCAACCAGAGGTTCTCATACTTAAAGAATAGAATTCCTATCAATCTTCTTCCTGCTGAAGAATTGTTGATAGCCTACTATGAAAAGGGCCTACCTGCTTCAATTTCAATATGGGTGAAATGAGCACAAAAGGGGACTTTGCTGGAAGTGTTTGCCGAAGCAATACAAGTCAAGAAGGAAATTTTTTGGTTTAAGGACAATCCATAGATTGCAGATGAACAGCCTTCAACTTCCAGGACGAAGAATGACAGTGTTCCTAAACCCACTACAAAAAGCAAGGATCCATTTGACATAACTGACATGAAAAAACTAATCTAGAAAATGTCAAACAAGATGGTAGATTTGAAAAGAACCAACAATGAAAATCAAAACCAGAATAGAGGTTTTATGAGGCCACCTTTTAGGAGACCTTATCAACCTCTAGCAAATCCACCGCCTCCTAATCCAACAAAAGGCCTTACGAATGAATAAATTTATTCTATCTTTAGAGCCTTAGTAGCAGAATCTCATAACACCCCTGAAGTCCCTAATGATCAAACTGTTCCTGATCCACAACCGCCCGAGGAAGAAGAAAATGAGCATGAGGATCCACAAACCAACACTGTAAGTTACTTTTCAGAGCTTCCTATGTGTGGAGAAGAAGAAGAACCTGAGACCGTGTTTAATGTCCAACATCCTTATAACACAAGCTCTAAACCTCAATCCCCTCAGGATCCCTCATTCTTTGAACCTGTTCCTAATAAAGGAAATACGGTCCCCCACAAGGATACAGTCATCCCTGAGATGGAGTACAATTTAGTTGAAGATCTTAAAAGAGAAAAGGTAAACATCTCTTTGTTTGAATTGTTGAAAATCCCTTCGATGAGGGATACCTTACCCAAAAGTATGGTGGTTAAATAGCCAAGAGAATTGCAGAATAATAACCTTGAATCTTTCACTAAACCAGATGATCAAAAGTCTGGCAACAAAAGGACATCGCCTTTTCTACTTACCTTTGATATTTTCAACCGAAACGTACATAACTACATGATAGATTCTGGTGCTTCATCAAATGTGATGCCCCTTTCTGTCTGCAGAAAGTTGAATGCCACATGGGAACATTGCCCCACTCAGATAGTACAACTTGACAGATCAAAAGTCAGAGTGGTAGGAAGGCTCAGAAATGTTTTAATTACATTATTAGTTGATCCTCGAATCCATCAAACAATTGATATAGTCATTGCTGATATTCTAGAAGCATATGGTATGTGGCTTAGTAGAGACTGGTCAAAAAAGCTAAAAGGTTATTTTTCCACTGATTGGTCCCATTTGTGGTTACCCTACAATGGTCAGCCAAAAAAGATCAAGATAAGCATGGAACCTTTTATGAAACAGACAGTTACAAATTTGAATGATGCAAGTGAGCCTGTGGGTTATTTCGACACGCACATTGAAAGTTTTATCTTTGATACCTTTTTGGGGAATTTATCAGTTGATGTTTGGCCACAGAAGAATGCACAAAACGAATCTAAGGTGACTCATCTCAATTTTGTACCATTCTCAGGAGAAATTGTACATAATGTTTTTTCCAATTTTAGATTAGATCCCATTGCTTGGACATTGTTTTTTGACGGCTCTAAATCTAAGGATGGAGCTAGTGCAGGATGTGTTATTATAGATCCAAGAGGAACAAAAAATATTATTGCATGCAAATTAGAGTTCGATTGTACTAACAATGTGGTTGAGTATGAAGCCCTGATACATGGACTAAAAAAATCTATTGACTTGAAAGTACCAATCATCCATTGCTTTGGAGACTTACAAATCATTATGAAACAGGTAAGGAATAAGATACATTGCCTACCCCACCGCCTGTTGAATTATCAAAAATTGGTAAGAGATCTCACCAGCTCTTTTATTGCATTCAATATTAATTCAGTTCCTAGGTCTTAGAATTTTGATGCTGACTTGTTGGAAAATATAACTTCCAGATTGATCCCACCAGAGGGCCTATCTCCTCAAACATTTTCAATAGAACTGATGTATAGGCCTTCCATACCAGATAACGTGACAAACTGGAAAGTATTCGATGATGATCAACAGATACTTGATTTTTTAACAAACCAAAACACATTTCAGGATATGGCTGTAGACAAGGGTGAACATGAAAAATCTCTTTCCGATTCCTCGAATGTCATCCCGAAGTCTGTGATTAATTTGGAGAAGTTTTATGATTTGCAAGACAAGTTCAGACATAAAACCAATTGCAAAACACAGAGCTATTCACTTAATTATGAGCAAATCAATTTAGGGACCGAGTAAGAGCCCTGTTTGATCAATTTAGGAATTGATTGCACCCAAAAAGAAAGGCAAGCTATCATTAAACTGTGTAAAGAATATAAAGATGTCTTCGCCTGGACCTACTACGAATTTAAAACGTTTGACACTAGCGTCATCTACCATAATATACCCATGAAGCCAGAAGTTAAGCCATATCAACAAAAGCTGCAGAAAATGCATCCCAGTTTAGAGCCTTCTGTGAAAAAAGAAGTCGAGAAGCTACTCACAGCCTGAATTATCTTTCCGGTGAGGCATACACAGTGGGTTGCCAATTTGGTACCGGTACACAAGAAAAGTGGTGAAATCCGATTGTGTGTAGATTTCAGGAATTTGAACCGAGCCTCATAAAAGGATAACTACCCCGTTCTCCCCATGGAACAAATTCTCCAAAAGGTAGCAGGGTCGGAAATGTTTTCCCTCCTAGATGGTTTTTCAGGGTATAACCAGGTTATGGTTGCTCCATATGACCAATTAAAGACAACTTTCAGAACTCCTTGGGGCACTTTCGCTTACAGGTGAATGAATGCCTTTCAGTCTAATTAATGTAGGAGCCACCTTTTAGAGAGGTATGGATATAGATTTCCAAGGTCTAACACATAATTCTGTCGTGGTTTATTTAGATGATATTACCATATTTTCAAAAAACAAATATGAACACTTATTTGCTCTTAAGCAGGTTTTCCAACGTTGCAGAAAATTTGGCATTTCCTTGAACCCCAAGAAATCCATTTTTGCAGTCACAGAGGGAAATCTGTTAGGCTTCATCATCTCAAAGGAAGGTATGATCATCGACCCCGAATGCACAAATGCGATTTCAAAAATCGGCTTGCCAGGTTTGCGTAAAACAATGCAGTCCTTCTTGGGTAACATCAACTTCGTATGCAGGTTTGTACCTAATTTTGCTTAGATAGTTCAACCTTTATAGCATTTAGTTAAGAAAGATGTACAGTTTACTTGGTCACAGGAACAAAGGGATGCATTCATAGAAATTCGTAAGGCTACTGCTGAAGCTCCTGACCTCATGTCCCCATATTTTGATAAGGATTTCATTCTCTATACTTTCAGCACTGATTTTTCCTATGCAGCTATTTTGACCCAGAAACAGGACAACGATACAGAGATTCCAATATCTTTCATGAGTTCAACCTTCAAAGGTGCAGAGCTCAACTATTCACAAATTGACAAACAAGCTTACGCAGTCTACAAGTCTATTAAACATTACAAGCCTTATTTGTTAAAATATCAAACGAAGGTCATTGTCCCGTATTCTGCTATCATAAACGTGCTGATCTAGAAGGAGCTGGGAAAAAAAAGAGCCCACTGGATGACTGCTCTGAAAGAGTATGATTTGGAAATAAGGCCAGCCAAAATTGTCAAAGGTCAAGTCCTTTTCCTTCTTACCGCTCAATCTAACGATCCCCAGCAGCAACAAATTGAATGGGAACATGAAGAAGACATTCCTACAAGTTCTGTCAATGCTATTGATACCCCGACATTGGAATGGTATGACCATATTAAATTTTTCCTGAGTAATGGGTTTTCTCCTGAAACCTTGGAATTTAAAAAATGAAGAGACTTAAGATTAAAGGCTGCACCTTATCAGTTTATTAATGAAGTTATGTTTAGGAAAAACTATGATGGGGTTTTTCTTAAGTGTTTGGAAAAACATGAAACTGATGACATCTTATTCCAATTTCATGCAAGACCAGCTGGAGGACATTTTTCAGGCAAGACAACAACTCATAAGATTCGCAGAGCTCGGTATTACTGGCCTATGTTGTTTAAATATGCTTATGCTTTTGTAAGGAGGTGTGAACCATGCCAGAAATGCACAGGGAAGTTCAAGAAACCCGCCTTCTTGTTGCAACCCGTCACGGTTCAGTTTCCATTTCAGCAATGGGGGCTGGATTTTGTCGGGCCCATAAATCCTACTTCATACCTTCAACACAAATACATTCTCACAGCAACTGACTACTTCACCAGATCGGTGGAGGAAGTCCCACTCAAGCAATGTAATTCCTCCCAAGTCATTTCTTTCCTAGATAGTCACATACTCTCACAATTTGGTACTCCAAAATTCCTAGTTTTTGATAATGCATCCTATTTCTCCTCTATTGACATAACTGAATATGCTTTTGAAAAGGGGATCAAACTCAAATTTTCTGCCAATTACTACCCACAAGGTATTGGTTTGGCTGAGTCTTCAAACAAGAATTTGATCAACATTCTCAAGAAGACTGTAGCTTCTCATCATAGAGATTGGCATACACAGCTTGACAATGCTATTTGGGTAGATCGAATTATCCCAAAGGCAGTAATCAGAAATTCTCCTTACTATCTAGTATATGGCAAAGAAGGCATCCTTCCTACTAATCTTGCCATCCCTTCAGTACAATTGGCTTAGTATGTCCAAGGAGATGATTCTTCTCCCCTCCAGCAGAGAATTGATACACTACTTAAACTAGAGGAAGACAGGGAAACAACTAAGAACAAATTATGTCATCACCAGCAGATGGTGAAAATATGGTTTGATGAAAAAACTTCATCTGACAGGGAATTTTCAGTTGGAGACTTGGTTTTAAGATGGGACAAACAACACAAAGATAAGAACCAGTATACCAAGTTTCAACACCTCTGGATAGGACCTTTGTTACAGAAAAGATTGGTCCTGGTACTATTCAATTACATACACTGGAAGGAGCTGTGGACACTTATCTAGTGAATGTTTCACTCCTCAAGAAGTATTTTGTTTGATCAGGATGATGTACTTGTACATAGGTTTGTTTTGCTATTTTTTTTTCTGATTGGTTTGTTTTGGTTTTTAGTTGTTTGTTTTAAAATCCACACAGTTGGCGATATCTATTGATCAGTTTCTCTCTTGGTGATAATTTCAACTTGGGTTTTATAACTGTCTTCCGGCCACAATTTTGTCCTATATCGGAGGTTGTTCAGCAAAGGGCATATAGCTAATGATTGCAGAACCCTGAATTGATATCTCTCCACCATGGTCATTATCTTATACATGTCTTATTTGTTTAATTGGGGTATGGAGGATAACATAATCTCGATTGTCTCATGTTTCTTGGTTTAAGCTGCATATCATAATAACTTATCCAGCTTGTTCTTTTCTGGATCCTTTTACAATCACCTTGATAATAAACCTCTTAATAAATGTAAATTGCAAGGTGGGAGGTCTTGTTATCAAGCCAGCCCATTAGGTTCATAGGTGCTAAGTAGAATGACATCTTCACATCAAGCTACCACACTTGGAAGATGACTTTCAATTTTACTGGGAGTTGGAAGATCCTATCACAGGTCGGTCCATTCATGATCAGCGAAGCATCAGTGAGTAACACTACCAATATATGGTCACCAAGCCGTGGTAGTGCCTTGTAATTTTCAACTTAATAAAATTTGGTTTGCTCATGTTTTAAAAAGATGCTTGTGCTTATAAGGACAGGGGAGTCTTATCACAAGCCATCCCTGCCATGATCATGGGTTTTATTTGGACTGAAACTATCACAATATGGTCTCCAAGCCATGATAGTTGCTTTCAGTATTCCAACTGGAAGACAAGGAGTCTCGTTCTCGAGCTGGCTTGATCAGTTTCTGAATTTTACCCATGAATGGAACTGCCTATATCTGATCACCAAGTTAGGGAAGTGGTCTTATATACACAGTCCTTTTGAAAACAAAAGATCTAAAAAAAAAAGAAAAAAAGAAGAGAGAAAAAAAAAAAGGAGGGAAGAATCTCATGACATTTTGCATGTAAGTAAAATCCCGATAAATCAAGGTGATGTGTAATTAGGATATCCAGGAGCATTTTCAAGTATGTGCCTAGGTTCAACACAAGCTACTTCTCCATGATTACATAAAGGTGAAGGATCTCAGTTGTTTTTTTTCAACCCCCTTGTCAAATTTGCATTATTTGCAACATGATCATGTATGGGGATTTATCAGTTTCATGTTCCATGCTCGTTAATTGTCTCTCTTGTGAACAATTTTGGAAAAATTCAGGTTGAAAAAGTGATGTGGCTAACATATTTCATTCTAGCTATATTTTGTTGCAGAGATAATTGGTTCTTCCTAGCTAGTCGCCATTTGTTGTGGCCACAACAGATCCCATGCTTAACTCAAGCACGGGAGCCCCATTTTTGTTTTTTTTAATAAATACAAAGGTATTTGGGTGATTTTTCAGCGTAAATATGAGTATTTCATTTTGGTATGGTTAGATCTCTTACCCGTGCTTTTGTTCTGCGTGTTTTTCTCTTTCCAGATGATCTTCACCTGTTTGGTTTGTAATTTTCCCCAAATTTTGAGTATTTTACCTTTGTTTTTTATCAACCCAAAACCCAACAGTTAGAAGTCCTGAAACCCGCTACCCACAATTGCGGGTTGGTGGATCTTGTTTTTAAGTTTTGGATTTTGGTAAACCTGAAACCCGCAACCCGACGGTTGTGGCTTTCGACTTTCGGGAACCCTTTTTCCACCTTTCCGTTTGCGCGACCCCACAACCCGCAACCCGCAATTGTCGGGTTGCAGCTTTCGGGATCCTATAACAAGTTTTTGTGAATAAGATTTTCGCGTGAAAACCGCAACCCCGCAATTTCGGGATGCGGCTTTCGAGAATGGGTTTTCCATTTTGCGATTTGATCATTCCCGCAAACCGTAATCCGCACTGTCGGGTTTCGGCTTGCGGGATCCTTGAATAAACTTAATAAATAAAACTAAATCCCGCATTCTACTTTGGTTGATCTCAGTTGTCCGTTTGTTTTGATCGCACGAGTGTCTTTTAATATGTCTTTTAATAGGTTTTTCTATTTTTAGTTTTACATTTCTCATTCGAAGAATTATCTCATCACGATGAAAATTTAACTGCTGAGTCCTACCAGAGAACATTTGGAACTAATATTCCTTTGCCTCTGGCTAGATCATTATCTTTGCTACCCTCGGTGTTTGACAGTCTCATTTTGTTTTGGTAACTCTTCGTTATTTGTTTTTACTCCTTGATATTTTTATGCCATGATGCTTATTTCGGTCTACAAGATCCTTCCATTTATTTTTGTTAAATATTGTCATTTGATTTCAGTTTGATAAGTATGCAAAAAATTTTGGTCTGTGTAATTGGTTTCTTTTTCAGTCACTTCGCAGTCTGTTTTTCAAGCCATAATTTCTATTTTGTCATCAATCCGAAGTCATAAATGCCAATGTGAAATTGCTTGTAATAATGAGGTCATAAAAGCAATTTAAACTATGCGAGTGGTAATTGAATTTGTACTTTCACATAGGCTTAGATCTAACTATCGCACATCTGGGCTCAATTCAATACAGTTGAGATAATCACAGTAGACCGGTTGTATAATTTTAATCATTGCAATTTTTCCTGCCCAATTCTTACCATCTTATCAATCGGCCTTAAATTAGCAACGAGCATGAAACCTCTGGCTCGTCCTTTGTGTTCTTCAAGAAGAAAGTTTTGCATGATAATTTTGCTAAGTTTCCTTTTGAACATATCTGATATGATTAACATGCAGACAGGTAACAAATCCTTCAATCCCAGTTTTGAAGAGGAAGAGCTTTATCCATTGCTATATCAAGAACCTTTGTCACCACCTTTTGATGCACGTATTCTTGACTTAAGTAGTGATAGTGGGAAAGAAGATTCTGAAGCTCTGTCTGTCTGCATGCATTTTCTTAATGACAAAGAGAAGAAAGTTCCTGAGGAGCTGACTGATCATGATGACGATGTTATACGAGATTTTATAATCAACCAAGAGCCTGATGTTTTGCTATCTCCTCCTGAAGTGGATCCTTTACTAGATTTTTCTGTTTTTGAAAATATAGTTCCTGACTCAGGAGTTCCCACGGCAGAATCTTTACAAGCCAAACCACCTGATGTCAATAATCAACAAGCCAATATTGAATTCTTGTTATGTCACGAGCATCTTTTTGATTAAGCAATCAATCCCAAAAAACCAGTGTTGAAGGACGAGTAGTTAGAGAACCGGTCATCATGGAGGGAAAGATTCACACGTATCTTCGCACTTGGCACAAGCTGGAAAAAGATCACATGGAGAGTAACATGTGCAATGCTCAGTTATCCCTAGAATCTGTCAATCTCCCAAACTTAGATGAATTGTTAGACATTTATGAGAAATGGCAAGACTTCTTGGATCAATAGTTGGATCCGATTTTGTAATCTCTGTTTTCTAGGGATCTCTATTTTGGCACTCTGTTGTAATTATTTAAAGAAGGATACCTCTCGTAGTTAGGGGTTGGTAATTTTGGAGTTGCAAATCAGCAGGAGATTGGATTGGAGATACTTTGTTTAGCAGAGCATTTTGTAATTTTTGTACAAGACCTCTTTTAATACAATAAAGTAGTCTTTTGATCTATCTCTTGTTATTCTTCAAGTTTATTTGAGAATTTCTGATTGTGTACTTCAGATTGTCATCTACAGTGTATGATATCTTTTGCATATGTTTAAATGTATGGATCTGTTATATTGGTTTCCCTGTATAATTGATTTATGTTGAAAAGTGTTTTATTAAGTTTCTTCAATTTAAATACTTTCTTTATCGATTTATGCAAGTGATTCATAGCACAATAATTATTGTTAATTTTTCAATTAGCAAAGTGATTATAGATTTATCTTGAACAGGCTTAAGTACTTGAATTATTATCTTTTAATTTTCGTTAATGGATTGTGATTTAAGTGAATAAGTGAAACAATTATAAGCATTTCTGTGAAAGGTTGTAATTTACTTATTCATCACACCTCAGGGTTAATCTGCACAAGATCAAGCTTTCATTTTAGAACAGGACTGACTTAGACTAGTTTCCTTTTTCTAAAATAGGTTAGGTTAGCTTTGTTTTACCATATTCACACCTTGGTTTTCCTTGACTGGAAAACTGATCTTATAGGTCAACTCATTTTACTCTTAGAGTGCCAGCAGAGGCCTAATATTCGTGGGGGATCACCACACCAAACAGGTTGGGGATAGAATTTCCCTTGCGCAGGGTCCTTTGAAGCCTTTCAACTTGGGTTTTCTTCCTCTTTTGACTTTCTTGGAACATTCTAGCACCTTTTGCATCTAACCTGCACAACTGCGGCATCAACAGGGTGTTATCAATATACCGGAATGACATTCGGTCTGAAGAATTCCCCCACAATATTCTCATGACTGGTAGTTGTGATCGCCCTCGGTGTTATCTTGGGCCAACCAGGTGAAGGTGACATCGACCATCCGGTAACTTTTGCAAGTAGGAAGCTGTTGACAGCAGAAAATAACTATACAACCACTGAACAAGAAGGACTAGCGATGGTCTATGCCTTATAGATGTTTTGACATCATCTTTTAGGGTGCCACTTTAAAATATTCATCGACGATTCAGCGCTGAAATATTTGGTTAAGAAGCTCGTGATGGGGGTGAAATTTGCTGATGGCTACTATTCTTTCAGGAATTCGATTTTAAGATCATTGTGAAGCCAGGATGGTTGAATGCAAGACCAGACCACCTGTCAAGGATCGAGTGGGGGGAGGAACCATGAAGCATCGACGAAGGATTACCGAACGCTCAGATAATCAGAATTGAAATGGTCGATGACTACTATAAACCAATTATTCAGTTCCTAGCAATAGAAAAGGCACCGGAGGAGTTCACCACCAGTCAGAAGAAACAGTTAGTTGTCAAGGCAGCAGACTTCCAACTAATTGCAGGACATTTGTATAAGATGGGCCCAGATGAGATATTGCGCTACTACGTTCTCCCACATGAGCAGGAAAGGATTTTAGCCGAGGCACATGATGGCATTGCTGGAAGATATTATGGAGGCCGGGACACCGCGAAAAAGATCCTGATGGCTGGGTTGTGGTGGCCAACCATGCATAGTGATGCCACTGACTATGCCAAGACCTACGACGTCTACCAATGCATAGGAAAACCATCAATATGGGATGAGATGTCATTAGTACCCCAGATTACGTTGCAAGCATTCGAAAAATGGGTGGTAGATTTTGTAGCGCCCATTAACCAATAAAATGCACCGGATAACGCTACATCATAACTGCACGAGGTATTTGACATGTTGGGCGGAAGCTATGCTAGTCAAGGATTGTATCGTATCGGCGGCTTCCAGATTCCTCTTTGAAAACGTGGTCACCAAATTCGGATGTCCAAAAGTTTTGCTAAGCGACCAAGGGATTCACTTTGTGAACAAAACAATCACAACACTAACGAAAGAGTTTCAAGTTCAGCATAATAAAAGTACTCCCTACCACCCTCAAGCAAATGGGACAGTAGAAGCATTCAACAAAATCCTAGAACATGCACTCATGAAGGTATGAAACATGAATCGAGACGATTGGGACCTTAAAATCCCAGCGATCCTCTGGGCCTATCGAACCACAAGAAAGCGATTAACTGGTCAAACTCCATTTAAACTTGTCTATGGTAAAGAAGCAGTTATGCCAATGGAATACAACGTTCAAAGCTTGCGTATCGCAGTGGCCACAGACATGAGCGATGACAGTGGGTTGGAAGAATGACTAGCACAATTAGTACAATTAGAGGAAGATCAACACATCGTCGGATTCCACCAGAAGGTTGAAAAGGATTTTCAGAAAGCATGGCACGACCGCCATATTAAGAAGAAATACTTTCGGAAAGGAGACACGGTGTTGCTATACGATAGCAAGTTCGCAAAACACTCGAGTAAACTACAAATGCACTGGCTAGGACCCTATATCATCAATTTTGTCACTAATGGTGGTGCAGTGCAACTCTAAACCTTAGATGGGGCATTGTTTCCCCGCATGGTGAACAAGAATAGGCTAAAGCTCTATTGTTGTGATCTGACATAGCAGTGAAAAAAAAACCCGATAAATAACAGATGGCACAAGGATGGGTTGTACTGTAGCCAGGGATGTGGACTGCGACAACAGCATGGGGTTTTCGGATGATAAGTTTTGATCAATTGGACAGGATCGGCGTCGACGCTAGGTACATTTGGCACACATCAGCATGTGATAGAAGCATGTTCGGGGGCACCAAGAATGATAGATCGCACTGGGATAATAGGCAGAACAACTGGGAGCAGTATAGTCACCCATCACACATGTAGGAAGCCCCGTGACCACACGTAGGGGAAATGATGACAGAATCGGCATGTTAGAGGAATAGATTCGCAAGGGTTGTTCAAAGCAGATGCCCTGAACGATGGAAGAGCATAAATATGGGCATTAGAGGTTAAGCGAAGCACCGAGATAGTTACCATAAGCAAGAAATACATGTTGAGAACAGGTCAGGTCATTGCATAAGTTAGGAATTCCAAGGAGGCTATGGAAATGATCCATTTCATTTCCTGCGGTAGCACACCAGGGGCACTGAGGGCCCAAACAATGAGCGTGCATGAGCGCCTTGAGCATAAAGGAGCTGGGGCACTCGAGGGTCACAATGACGAGGTTTCACCTGATATATCTAAGTATATGGTATAAGTTCGAAGCTTCATGGTCCCAGTGAACATCATAAGAACAAGGGGGAAACTCCCTAGACCTAGTAGGAAGCAATCCAAGGTGTGAAACAAATGTGCCGGAGTAGTCATTCTGTTTTCCACCTTGGTGACATCAATGACGGACGTCTCAGGTAGGAACGAATGGGGACTGAACCAACAAAATATGGAGGGATAGATGATCAAGGTTTCAAGAGACTGGAGGATGAGTGCAAGAAGTACATGACAACGAACTTGTGATCGACGGATGGAGATAAGAAAAACACAACAGTGAGTTCCAGACAGCAATAACAATTTCAGAAATCGAGCACAACACAAGGAAGGCGCACAACAGCAATGTTCAGCTGATGTGGCTCGAGGGTGAGCCACAAGTTTTTTTTGGGCTCCTGTTGGCATGGGATAGATCCGCAGGAAGTGCGGAAGTCGACAGGCGCAAAAGCCAAATCCCACGAAAGAAGGAACCATCGCGAAGTCCAAGGAAGTGCAAGAATAGTTTAGAATACTTAATTGCTAAGTCGGTCAAATGGACCATTTTGTATTAGGATAGAAGCATATAAATAGAAGTGAATTGTAAGCCTAAGGGCATCTAAGTTTCAGAGATAGATGCAATATTTTGGGTTTGATTATAGCTGTGATATGATGACTTGACTATTCTCTGCAAAGTTTGTTCCGTAGATGTTAATGAATGAAGATGTTCGGTTAAGAATTCTGTTGTTGTGCCATGATGCGATAATGGGCTATTTAAATACTTTTTATTGATTTATATGGATGCATGTTGTTGGTTGATGCAAATGTGTTGCTAAATATGCTTTGAAACATGTATAATATGAATAAGACGCGAATGATTGGTTAATAGACTGCTGTGAGTATTGTCATCTATGGTTCGTACGATAGTGTGACTTCTAGGTATAAGATCATATCGTCCTCACCACTATGAAAGCTTGGTTCTTGCAGCACCCTTATCCGCCTTGGGTGAGACCTCATTTGCTTCGCAGGTGTTGCTGGGAAGGGTAACTCCTTTCCGGGCCAGTTAATAAGGGTTATTGGTGTTGTTGACGATAGTGTGAATCCCTATCAAAAGACCCTATGTCAATAATGCGTCCCTTTGAGAGGATGTGTGATAGATATTGAAGAAGATATGATTCAAGTTCTAGATCTTGTCTCACTACATTTTCAAAGATATTATCTCAGAAATTTAGGTCTTCTGAATGACTCAGAAATCATATTTTAAACAGGTTAGTTTGGAATTTTCACTATCTGTTTTGATTCATGATGTGTTAGAGAATTCCCCTTGGAGAAGATATAATAGATATCTTAAGGAAGATTTGGTAGAAATTTTAGATTCCGATTCACTACAGGTTTGGAGTTATACTTGTTAGAAGTCAAGTTTTGTGATAGTTACAGTGATAGTGAAAATTCAAGAGAAGAAGGTTGAAGAAATCTTGTGTAACTTTTACATATGGTATCAGTATCATAAAAATATTGGCTCATTGGAAATCTTGTTGTAAGGGATATGTGATGACATCATATAGGGTTTATTTTGGTTCCATCTCGTTGTCTTGAAAAATGTATGAATTTTGTACATGCTCTAATGTTTCTCTCTTGGCATACTTTATGATGATCTTGGCAGAGATCTTGGTGATTATCTTGGAATATATCATTTGTTGGCATAGATCTTGGTTATTTGTTGCTATATATCCCGGTGATTATTTGGGAATATTGTATGATGGTCTTGGCGTAGATCATACTGTCTATCTTGGTATAGTCGATGGTTATGTTTTAGCATATGGCTCATATCTTGGAGTGTTCCTTGTTTTGGAAATGTCAATGATATAAACGTTGAGGATGCAAATGAAATCAATGGATGCTTTTTTCTGGGTATATATCTGAGGCATGCACAGGTTTATATAGTGTGACATATATTGAGACAATGTGACAATGATTGTGGCATTGTGACATTAACAGTGGCATTGTGTCAGAGTCAGTGATTGTGGCATTGAGGCAGAGATACAATGATTATGAAAGGGACAGTGATACAGATACATAGAAATAGATACAAGTACATGTTAATAGAGACATAGATATAGGTTGTAGAGACAGTGATTGGGGCATTGTGACAGAGATAGTGATTGTGACAGGTTGATAGAGGCAGTGATACAAGTTGACAGAGATAGTAATACATGTACAGATTGACATAGACGGTGATATAGGTACCGGTTGTGACATAGAAATTGATAGTGATAGATTGATTCTCTTATTCATATAAATGTGGAAGGATGATGAAATGATAGGGAGTTGTAGCTTCCTTCCATTTGGTGCTGGTAAATCATAGAGTTGGAGCTTCCTTCAGGTTGGAGCCTCTAAATCATGGGGTTGGAGCCTCCTTTCAATCAGTGCTGGTAAATCAGGGATTTGGAGCTTCCTTCAGGTTAGTACCTATAAATCAAGGGGTTGGTGCCTCCTTCCAGTCGGTGTTGGAGAGTCTTGGAACTCGGTTCTTCTTATGAATGTAATCTTGTTATTCTATAATAAAAGCATTCTATGGTTTTCTCCCATTTGGATTTACACGTTAAATCTCTTGTGCAGTATGTATGGTTTATGCGACAATGAATGACATTCTTAATGGTTAATGTTTACATGATATAATTAATTTTTGAAATGGTAAAAAGTGTTAAATACCGATTCACCCCCCCTCTTAGTATTTCCAATAGTATGTACAAACTAAATAATTCGAACTAAGATTGCATTGGCCCTAACATTCATCTTTCTTATTAGTAGCAACATAATCATATAGCTATGTTGGATCATCATAATAGTATTTACATTGCATTTAAATTTACAATATACCAATCATGTTTATAATTATATATATATATATATATATATATATATATATATATATATATCTTGGACTATTCCCTCTCTTTCAAACAATAACCAAAGTCTTTTCTTGGGATAAAACTTATACATTTATCTATTTCTTGATTTCCTGGATATAAATCAACAAATAATTCCTTCATTTATATTTATATAGTAGCTATATACAAACAACACTTTGTTTGTTAGTTAGTATAAATTCATATAACCAGGAATCTTGAACACAACAATTATGAAAAATACTTGTTTATTAACAGTGAAAGTTATTCCATAACACTTTTCTATAATATTTCGTTCTTAATTAAATATGTATTTTAGTATCCATGTTGCATTCTCAATTCAACATTTGTAGAGTATAGTAATGTACTTCCAATCAAATTATCAATCTTTCCTCTAGGAGATTTACTACTCAATATATTAATATGAAATATTAATAACAAATTGAACTTTAGCATTTTCATTTAATAACAAATAAAGTTAAATAGAGTTATGTTAGTTGCGGAGCCTGATTATCTTATTGATTTAGATATCTTCTTGTTCATCTGTGTTTGTACCCTAGTTTTATATGTTGTGCAGGTGGAAAATACACTCATCCCAGTGGGGTAGTGTGGCCCCCCATGGGGGTTTGAGGGGGCCAATTCCCCCCGATTGGGGGGTCTGGGGGCCAGCGGACCCTTGACGGGGGTTCGGGGACAAAGCCCCTGAAATAATTTTTTTGGGATATTTTTTGTCCAATGGTTTACGGCCCCATGGTATTGTGTATCCCGTGGTATTTTCCCATGGTAATCCCTCTTTAAAAGGAATGCATTGTAATATGGATGTGTATTCTATTGTAGTATTATGAAAAAATATCTTTGTGATTGTGTGAGAGAGACTATGAGAGAATGAATATAAAATTGCAGCGGATGTGCTGCAAGTTGTATCCCTTCATTTGTTGGATGGTATAATAAAATGAACAACAATTTCTTTGTGGAAGTATCCCATATTGGGTGAACCACATATTTTGGTGTCTCTCTTGTATTGTGTTTGTGTGCTTTATTTCTGCATCTTATTTTATTCTATTGTTCTGTGATCATGTTTTTTCTAACAATTGGTATCACAATCAAAGGCCTATTTGGCGCATAAAATCATAGGAAAGAAGGTTCCTGGTTTGAATGGGAGTAATGGCGGAAGAAGAAAATTTTAGTGTTGAGAAATTTAATGGACAAAAATACCAGTTATGGAAGATGCATATGGAGGACTATCTATATCAGAAGGATCTATTCCTACCATTGCGGAGAAAAGGAATTAAGTTGACATCTATGAAGGACAAAGAATGAGAGTTTGCTGACAGAAAGGCACTAGGAACAATATGGTTGTGCTTCGATTCATCGATGGATTTCAATATTTCAAAAGAAAATAAAATAGAGGATATGATGAAGGAAGTGGCTAAACGGTTTGAAAAACCCTCGACTTCCAACAAGGTATTTCTAATGAAGCATTTATTTAATATGAATATGTCAGAAGGTGGGTCTATTGTTGACCATTTAAATGAATTTATATGGTTACTAAGCCACTAAGTTATGTAGGAGTGAACTTTGATTATGAGGTTAGGGATATTCTAATATTGTGCTAATTTCTATAAATATGGGACGACTTGGTCATGGATGTAAGTAACACTGTCTCTGGTTCAAACACTATAAAATTTGATGATGTTGTTGGTGTTATTTGTAGTGATGAAATGCAAAGGAAAATCATAGGTGAGACATCAAGTAATGCATTGACCATGGAAAGTAGGGGAAGACAAAGGGATAGAGGAAAGATCCCAAGAAATAGTGGGAAGTATAGGAAGGGTATATCCAAGTCTATACTAGGAAAATAGAGTGCTAGAATTGTGGGAAGAAAGGACATTTGAAGAAAGAATGCACATCTCTAAAGAAGAAAGGACATGGACAACAGGAGAGTACTCATGAAGCAAATGTAGTAGGCGATGTGTTACAAGATGCTTTGATTCCTGCATTAGATAATACTAGTGATTATTGGGTAGTAGATTCAACGGCTTCATGTCGTGCTACACTCCATAGGAAATATTTTCATGATTATGTTCAAGGTGATTTTGGACATGTTTTATTGGGTGTTAATGAACCATGTAAAATTGTTGGAATGGTTAAGGTATGGATAAAGTTAAAAAATGGAAATGAATGGTTGTTGAAATATTTAAGGCATATTCTTGATATGAAAATAAATCTAATCTCAATAGTGTAGTTGGGAGATGCTGGCTATTTATCTACATTTGGAGAAATGTGTTAGAAGATCACGAAGGATCATTGGTGATAGAAAAAGGAAACATGATAGGTATGTTGTATTTATGTCCTCATAATACTGATTATTCTATCTATTTAGCTTGCACAGGAATAGACACAACATTCTGAACCATAGGATTGGCCACATGAGTGAGAAGGGGATGCATATTCTCCATTAGGGAATTTGATTCCAGATTTAAGGCAGGTTAGTTCATAATTATGTGAGAATTGTGTTTATGTAAAAGTAAAGAGAGTCAAATTTACTAGGGTTGGGAAGCAAAAGGAGAGTGAAAAGTTAGAGCTTGTGCATACAAATGTATGGGGACTGGCTTAGGTACAATATCTTGGTGGCTCTCATTATTATGTTACTTAAATTCATGATGCAACTAGAAAAACTTTGGTTTATTGCATTCAACATAAATTTGATGCTTTTGCCACTTTCAAGAAATGGAAATCTTTGGTTGAGAATGACACATGAAAAATCGCAAATTGACATTGTCTCAGGGTGAGTACATAGAAAAGGTGTTGGAGAGGTTTAGAATGCAGGATGAAAAACTAGTTAGTACACCTTTGGCTAGCCATTTCAAACTAATTTATGAGACGTGTCCCAATACATGGGAGTAAATTTAATACATGTCCAAGGTCCTTTATTAATCAGCAATTGCTAGTTTGGTTTATGCAATGGTCATGTGCAAAAAACTAGATATTGCACATGCAATGGGAGTGTGAGCAGGTAAATGAACAATGTAGGTAAAGAACATGAGAAGGTAGTAAAGTGGATTCTCAAGTATTTGAGAGGTACTACTACTCATGCATTATGTTTTGGAGGTTCAAACATTGTTCTACAAGGATATGTTGATTCATATATGGAAGGTGATAAAGGTAACAAGAGAAGCACCATAGGGTATGTCTTTACTGTAGGAGGAACAACAATAAGTTGGATTTCAAAATTGAAAACGGTTGTTGCACTTTCAACAATGGAAGCAGAGTATGTTGTTGCTAGAGAGGCTAGTAAATATATTATTTGGATACAGAGATTCATGGAGGAATTGGGTAAGAAGCAGGCGAATAGAAATTTGTATAGTGATAGCCAGAGTGCCATTTATCTTGCAAAGAACTCATCCTTCCATTCTAATACTAAACATATACATCTCAATCACCATGTCATACAATCTGTTCTAGAAGATGAATTGTTGAAGTTGGAAAAGGTACATACTAGACATAATCTTGCAGACATGTTGACAAAGGTAGTAACATGAGAGAAATTGAGTTCATATTCAGTTTTAGTTAGCCTTCAAGCATGAAGGTGAAGATCAAAAATTTTACAGGTCCAAGGTTGGGAGGATAGTCTATCAGATGCATGTTGGAATCCATTTAATACTGAGAGGGGGGTGAATCAGTATTAATGCAATTATCAATAATTTTTAACTTATTTAATAGACTAGTTTGAACTTAATATTGATCTTTAATTATGCATTCAATAAAAAATTCATCCATATATGCATCAAGACAAAGAACACAGAACAAAAAATATTTTGACGTGGAAACCCAAACAGGAGAAAAACACGGAATACTCTTTTGTAATGAAAATATTACATTCAAGGAATTATCGACTTCTTGTGTTTACTAGAACCAACTAGAAGGAGGTATCGACCCCCTGGTTTTATAGTCACCAACCTGAAGGAAGCACCAAATCCCTGTGTTCTCAAAAACCAACTGGAAGGAGGATACAACCCCCTAATCCTTGCCCTGTCCTGCCACCCAAATATAAAAAATATGATATTGCCTTATTGAACTTCCAACATGTGCACACTTTTGATCTTTTGATGTCTGTCCTGCTATGCACACCTTTTGTATGTAGTCGTATTGTTGTCACTTACTTGCATACATCACTTGAATTCTCATTCCACTTAATGCTTCACTTCTGCTAATGAATCACTTCATATATCGTGTGCTACTTCATATGCTACAGCCTGTGCCACTGATTAGCTGTGTCACTTTGCTGTTGTGCAACTACACTCACCAAATGATATTGTGCTTCAATTGATAGCCTGTTGTTCTGAGATTCTACACCGGTATTAGATGGGCATACGCACTTACTGAGATGTGTCCACTCGGTTTAAGTGCCACAGAATTTCAAACGATCTGTGACATACTTTGCATCATATGATTCACACTTTCGGTTTAACGCACTTGTCTCAGATAATTTTCATAATGACATGCATACTAGATTCTTTCGATGTTCTGTCGTCATGCATCTAATGGACTAGTTTGCTTCACACACTTCAATTCAACTTTCGTGCATCAACTGAAATTATACGCATCTTCTGATATAATTTAGTTTTTTTTTTTTCTGTGCTTCTTTCTTAAAACCTATGTGATTAGATGTGTGCTTATTTTGCTACTGTTATTTAGTCCTCATGCACTTGCGCATATTCTGCATTCTACCTTTCTGACTTTGCGCAATTGTCACAGATCTACAACATCATTTTGCGCACCATCAACTCAATCATTCCTCTATTTGTGTGCACTCGGCTCCTCGTTATAACATATTATTCTATACCTCAAGCCCTTGATGCCCTGAATATAAATATGTATCTTCCACTTAGAAGCTCTGCAACCTTGCCATCAAGCTTACCTCAAATATCCAACTTGATTTCCTTTTTATACATGTCCTGCATGGATTGTATCTCCACAAGTTGGGTGTGGCATTATTTCTTTCTTGTTTCGCGAATTTTCTTATGCCACATGTCATGTTCTGGGTCTGTAACATCCCAAAATCCTACTATAATTTTAAGAGGAAATAGGGAGAATTTTTTTATTTTTATTTTTAAATTCAACATACTACCAATATCCATACAATCATCAATTCACCTACCAAGGTAAATAACATATAGACAAATCCGATACATAGCTTTACTGCAATATCGAAATTCTTTCCAAACATAAAGGCATGCAAACCAAGTTTTTCTTTATAACATTATAAAGCATATTCTAAGTAGAAAATCACTTTCAACTTCGTGTATAAAGCGGGGTAAGAAATATCATACAGTTACGAACTTGGTGCAACATAGAAGAACACTCCTATAAAATAAGTCAACACTCTCAGATAGAGTCATTTAACATCAGAAGCATGCCTATGTACCATAAGCCTCATATAATTATAAACCAAGATATGCACCTATATTTCCATATAATGACGTGCAATGCATTATATCAATTAACAAAAGAAACATCACGGTGCGACTACTTGTAGAGTAATGAATCATTTTGATACTCGCACATACTTGGTAGTTATAACATTAAATGTAACACTGTACAAATATACATCCATGTGTTAGATTCCTTTTCATACAAGGATACTCATTCAATAATTCACATACATAATCAACCTTTAGAAAAATTGTCGACACATCATCAATGCATAATGGAACCTTTTCAAACACATGAGTACGCCAACCAAAATAGTATTTAACACCATGGTGTCATAATTTCATTAATATGAAATTCTTCTAGCCATGAGATGTAAATGCACCATAAATCTCATTATAAGTGAATGATGACAAAGTCATACATCTATAACAATATGAGAATATATCAAGTCTTTCTCTTACCCGCAAAGCATACTAAGAAAACCATAGATCATGTAGAAAGGTGTAATTCTAACCTTAAGAAGGTTTTGTTCACTAGTCTCCTTTTATGACATTCACGAGCAACATACAAACATGTTCTTTTCACATACACCCTTACATAGATCGTTATCAATTGCATTCTGACCTAGAGAAATGTCTCATTGATAGTCCACATAGTATTTTATACATTCATTCCAATGCACAAGAAGATTATCCATTCTTCAATGCATTCACAATCACATGCTTTCCCATTAAATAAAATGTCTAATATATGTTCTCACTTCAATGACATAGAATGGTAAAACTCTAAGCATGTGCATGGCACTAAACTTACCTAGGGTTAGAATCATATTGAAATCTCCTTTTCAAACAAAGGTAGCCCCTTTCTTGTGGCCATCCAAAAATCAACTTTACATGAGTACATGAATAAGTAAACATATTATTTACTTACATTCATCGAATACAAATAAGGACACAATCATATGAGTCAATATATATAGCAATGCGTACGATAACTTAACAAACATATTTTTCTTACCACCTTGGTAAAACTGAAGAGTGGTCATTCTTTCTATTGTCTTATTCCTGTATTCATTATTCATACTTACAACCCGTGTTAGTACCATAAGATATGCTCCAACAACTCTAGATGCACTTTCATTAATAAAGATACATCAATTTAAATTACAAAACATAATTGTTTAATAAGGGGAAATACTGTGGGAAACGTAATGCCCCACCTAACTGTAGGCTCTTCGACAACATATACTCAGTCCGTCCGAAGGCCACCCCCGAGTTGGGCATGGTGATCCACAAACAGGATAGGGATTCTTACGTCTCGTCGCCCTAGAACTAATCACACACATCTCTAGAGGTTAATGCAACACTCCTGCAAGTCAAAGGTAGTAATCCTACCTAGACACTCCTCGTGTCCTAACCTCGTGCATAGCTTGTGATGTTGTTCTCGGCGGGCCCAAGTCTGTACTCTAGACTTGGCCTTCTATGCCCCATGGCATAAACATGTGTTTACTGACTTCCATTCATGGCAGTCATACCAAAGATAACATAACCAGTGCATTCGAAAATCCATCCCAACATTCAACATGCACTTAAGCATTCAAATCATGCAACCATAGACATCAAGTAATAAAAGCCTCACAAACATGTATAAGAAACATAAGAAACGCATTCGACATGCAATAATGCATTCCACACACAACCACAATATATCATGCAATGTAAACATCTTGAATATCTATATGAAAACATTTCAAATGCATTCGACATGCAATCTATGCATTCAATATGCAATGAATGGACAAAGAGTGATACCACATCATTTAAAATATATGTAAACTAGATCAAGGCATACGCACTCAATGCATTCATAACAAAATCATATCACACATAAACGTACATAAAAGGTGCATTCGACATGCAATAACAGGGTATCATGCGATCATGGGTGAAAACATGAAGTTGGGAAACAATTTTTGCTTGTTTTTTACAAACAAAACTGCTAAATTTTATGTTTTTCAACTTCGACCTCTTCAAACCCATATCTCCCTTAGGAATTTCAACTTGAAGTAAACACAAAGGTTTTAGAGAATTGAATTAGTTTTCTACTTGTTTTTTTTTAAATTTTTTTTATGGACATATCGTGGGACAAATTTGTTGTCAACATACGGCATATGCTTGAAATTTTTAGGTATGGATAATGAGTCACCTGTGTTGACAACGATTTTTTGATAGATGGTTATTCATTTTAGGGAAAAACATTGTAGGCTCATAATCTACACACACTACACTAGATCCTGGACTATATTTTGAGTTTTTTAAGACTTAGGAACTATTTTGTATTATTTATCGAAACAACATATGCTCAGAAAATGGTGCATTATCGACAGATGTTTTTGTATTCACATTTTCTTTCAATGTGACTCTTATTGGAAAAACTAAAAGTACCCTTTTGAAGAGGACGAGCCAATTATGGTCTCTGTGAAATTTCAAATTTTTTGGTGTTGTCTTTGTTATGATATTGAATTTTCATTTCGGGTGATTTTCAAAGTAATAAAATTCTTAAGGGATAAGGTTTAGAAAACAAATATTAATAAATAGAAATTCAAGTCGAAATGAAACAATTATTATATCATTGGAAACTAGATTCAGAGATGAATCCATTGCTACCAAGTTCGACAAATAATATTTAGAATTTGCAGGGGTTCGGGCTTGCTGAAGTTGCAGGTTCCAGAAAGATGCCATATATTTTCCCAAGTTTGTTGACCATAAACTCTTGGGTGAAAAAATATCTTCCAAACTCTTAATCGAGAGTTTAGTTCAAACTCTCATTCGAGATTTTTTTTAAAAATACAGCGTGGCAATTGGTTCAAACTCTCAGCCTAGAGTTTTTTTAAACTCTCGGGCAAGAGTTTGAAATCTCAAAACTCTCGGCCTAGAGTTTGAGGTTGACTTATTTTCGCGTGATCATCTGTCTGCGCTCCATTTTTTTCACTCCATTTGTCCCAAAAGTGTTTCCTAGGTTCGCGATTTCACGTCGATACGACCTCATAATTAAGTGTATGAAGATAAAAGGTGCATTCGACATGCAACAATGCATTCGACACATAACCTAGAGAGGTAGTGTGATACCAACATCTAAACATGTACCCATGAACTTAGACGATGCCAACATCAATTATACATATATATAGACAAAATCAATGCCTAAGCAATTGATGTATTAAAACATATATACAACTAAATCAAGGTATAAAATCTAGCCATTATATAATACCTATATATGACCATTCTATCAAATCTATATACAATGCATCCTTTGTATATACTATAACCATTGTGATATATATATATATATATATATATATATATATATAACCATTTTATGCAATATACCTAAAATATAACAATTGTATAGAGTATACATAACATATGACCATTGTATAAAAATATGTATAAAGTATACCCATTTCATAAGACATATAGGTGTATAACACAATCCTTTTACACAACAATTAACCCATGACCATTTTATAAAGTCGGTGTAAAACATAACGATTGTATAACAGTCTATATATTTCACATAACCCATTCATATGCTATATAACAAATAGCCATTGTATACATCCTGTATAATAACACATAACCATTTTGTATTCTCTATAACCATTATATAATATATATATAAAATATAACAAGAGAATACAAAAGAATTCTGATGCATCTTCAATGCATGCACATAAACCAACATTCATCTAAAGATGGGAATGCATATAAAACTTATCCCGACTATGAATGCATACCACATTCATATAACAATTATGAATGCATACCAATGCATCTGACATAACCGTAAATGCGGTTCCAATAGCAATAAAGATATATATATGTAAGCATATCTACTAAGAGGCCAGTTCCCAAACTCCACGCCAATTTCGAGACAAGTATTGCATTCAATCAAGCATTACAAGTAAGAAATGTGTTATATGCAAGCAATGTATATATATATATATATATATATAATTCTAATAGGCCAGTTCCCAAATTCTAAGGCATGTAACCCAATGAAACAATAGCCTAGCCACCACGCAGGGCCTCGTCGCTCTCTTCCAACTCCAATGCCCATGCTCTCTCAGTCCCTAGACCAAAAGAATCGTGGCAGAGTAAAGGCATAAGACAGAGTTACTTGAACTTGGTGGCATCATAAACCAATGGTTTGGGGATCAGTTTCCCACTGTCAACCACACAAAATAATAAAAATAAAAACCATAACCAGAAATAAAAACAATAGGCGCAGTAGGCTATGCACAGGTGATAAGAGGGTTCATGCGAATAAGCATGAACTCCTTCTCCCAAATCAGGACATGCGTCCAACAACCTGAGCATCTACGCCCCATTTCAACATTCACGCAGGTAAGTAAAACTAGAATTTCCCCTAGCATAAACACATACAGAGCATCCACAAAGAAAGAATAGAACTATCTTTGGCATTCTGGTTTCTCACAGACAACGCAAATGTAAACATAAGAAGTTTCCTCACTCTACAACATGTGTGCTGTCACGGAGTGTCCATACTAACACAAGGAACCATCTATTAACCAACAAATCCATTCCTATTGAAACTTCCGTAAACAAGCATTACCTATGCCCAAAATACTGCCCCATACTCACCGACATACCACATACATTGCATAATAAATACAGATTTTAACCAACTGTAATCCCAAAGATATACATAGATTGAAGGACGTGGAGCATCGGTACTCCTCCAGTGCCCGACACAAGCCCAGCAGGTGCTCGACAATAGCAGGATGCATCCACAAGAGCCATCAATGCTCCCCCCTCCACTCACGCCGGCGGCCAGAGAAAAGAATTCCTCCACCGAATTATGTTTCCTCCTTTATTTTGGAAAAACAGAGCATAAAAAAAGAACATTCATCCCCTTCCAAAAATGAATGCCTCCCTCTATGCAGCCAACCCAAGTATTGTTCTCCGACGTGAAACTCTTCCTATAGCACAGAGCTAGGTCCAGCCACCCCAAAACATAAGTTAGGTCCCCTTCGCGCTAGGTCAAAAATTTAAATCCATAAATATATATATATATCCCATATATTATTAATTTCTCCAAAATATATTTATTAATACTACTCTAACCCAAACTTCTTTTCTTATATAATAAAACAAAAGCAACATCGATTAATTTTTCTTCTATGATAAACACATTAATAAAAAAGCAATTTAAAATATATATATATATATATATATATATCAATTGTAATTATATATTTATAAAAAAAAGACACAAGTGACATTCCTATGTAACTTTGATTCCAACCCTTAACAATCAATTTGCTTTTTCATAAAAAAAATAACATTTGAAGATGCAAGTGTATTTTTCATAGTTTAATTACAACAATGTAAAATACACTAAAATCATTAGCATTATGTTTCAGTTTGTTGCTTTAGGTCATATGAGAACCACATATATAAAACTAATGTAGTAAAAGTATGCTCTCATATATATATATATATATATTCTCATATATATATATATATATATATATATATTGTCATATATATATATATATATATATATATATATATATATATATATTCTCATATATATATATATTCTCATATATATATATATAGATATATATTGTCATATAAAAAGCATAACATAAAATATATGCATAATTAGATATAAATAATTGTATGCATATGTGTAAGATATATGTGTTTATAACATCCCAAGCATGTAACACATATATATTCAATGATTAATAAATGCTCTTATGTATTAAGAAGTAATTAGTTATATGCTTTAATTAAAATGCCAATCAAACAAAGTGATAAACTTTTAGGTATTTTTACCCACAAATACATCACAATTAAATCGACTTAACTCAAGTTTAGAAAACTAAACCAAGTCGAAGAACACTGCGACGTTGAGACCCCCCCCCTTGTGGTTCATCATGCCTTTTTTACACTCTAGGTTGCATTGCGGGGATTAGTTTTAGGTTCTAGGTAGTGTCGACACGCAAGATAAACAAAATTGAGTAATAAAAACTTTTATGCGAGATGGAGACATGACAAAACTCTCCCTCTTGGGATAACACTGTCCTTAGTGTGGTGTCACTGTTCGCACGGTTTTACCTGTGCATCTTTCTTTCTTGCATTTCTACCTTATGAAAACATAATCTCTTTTCCAACATATATTAACAACATAATATTCTGATAATAAAAACATCATAAAGACATGGTTTTTATACCTGCAATGCTTATCTCCTGCATCGCTATGCTCCTTATCTTGAGAAATTGCAATTACTTTGCAATGTTGGTACCAGTCCCACCGGGTTCACATATTAGTTGCATAATATAAAACATAAAAATTTGGATCCACATGCTCCCATGCATAATCATTTACTGTTTTACTGTGCATATTTATTTAGCTTGCACAGTCTTGCTGACATTCTTGCATGTTAGTTTACAATATACAGATATTAATTTTTTTGCAATGTGATATTAAATTTGCTCAACTTCGGCCTGAAACTGTAGTCACCGAAACACAAAGATAATTAGCACCCCTAAGTGCTTTCTTTTTATCATGCAACAACAACCACTATCACACCAAGTGACCGTATCACATCCAATGTGTAAGAAAACAATATACATGCATAATGCTATCCATATGCTAAGTACGATGTATAACCAAAACATTGTTGAAATATTCTAACTTCTAAGAATATTATATTTGTACTTTATTGTTCCAGAGATGTTTCATTCCTCTGTGAAGACCTTAATGTATATCCAGAGGTGTTTATTCCTCCATCGGAATGTGGTAACTTGGGTTATTAGACTTCCCTACTGGGGGTCGGCCCTATATGTGTTATGTGGGTCCAAGGGTTATTAGAACACCCTAGAGGGGTCGGCCCTATCAGTTGTAATGGGGTGTTTAACCTAGTAGTTAAGTTGGGGCCGACCTAGTTAATATAAAATACAAGTCGGAGTTGTGTATAAATAGAGGAGGTGTGTTTCTCATTTAACACACATTGCACTCACTTGTGAATGGCGCATAAGTGAGAGAGAAATATGCTGTGGAGGAGAAGGAGCTCATGGTTGTGGATTACATCTTTGTATTTGCTGGTCATCTATATTGAGGAAGCTTTGCTGGGTTTTCTTCCCCATGAGGGTTTCCCAGGATAAATCTATGTCTCTTGTGTTTATGTTGTGCTTGTTGTTCTTTCAGTGATCCTGTATATGCTATTATTGTGAAATGGAATGTAATGTTGATATTTTCTGTCTTAGCATATTGAATCTTAACAAACATTACATGTACTTTAATTCTTTTTGCAATTAACATTAACATTTCATTTGAGTAACCACTCTACGACACATTCTAGTATCTCAGCAATACAAAATACATCATAGTATTTTAAATACAACTTAGCTATTCATTAATTCACATATACACGAATTTAAATAAACATATTTTTTTTTGCCGCAAAATTTCCATTTGCGTACCTGTGGTATAATCATACCAATCATAGCATCAGGGAATGTATCAGCAGGTGATATCAATATTTTCCATTCAAGCCCTCTCGCTTGAATTCTTGAAAATTCTCTTTCCCCTTAAGCCCTCTCGCTTGAGTCCAGGGAAACTCTATTTCCCCTCAAGCCTTATAGCTTATGTCCAACAACTCTTTTACCCCTTAATCCTCCTCGCTTGAGTCCAGCAAAAACCTTTTTCCCTCAAGCCTTTTCGCTTGAGTCCCAGAAAATTTTTTTCCCCTCAAGCCTCCTCGCTTGAGTCTAGTAACTCTATTTCCCCTCAAGCCTCCTCACTTGAATCCAATAATTCTATTTCCCCTCAAGCCTCCTCACTTGAGTCCATGAAAACATTTTTCCCCTCAAGCCCACCCGCTTGAGTCCGGGAAAAATCTCATGCCTTCTCGGTGTGTACCAAAGAAAAAATGGTACTCAAAACCTTCTCAGTGGCATGCCCCTCAGGGTGTGCATCACACACATGAAGATTCCCAACACTCACCCAGTACTCCTGAGTTCCAGATTGCTCCAGGGACTTTGACGATGCCCAACACTCACCCAGTACTCCTGAGTTATAGAGTGCTCCAGGGACTTGTCTGTCACTAAAATCATGGAACCACCTCTCACAGCTATTCAGGGTAAACGCAGTGCTCCTACAAACATAGGGTAGTTCTCCTACCTACACACAATCAAGTGGCCAAGCCATACCCAATTGTAGGTGTTCCTTGTGCTCCAGAGCCTACGCTCAACACATAATAAAGTAGTCCATGTGCTCTAGAGCTCACACTCAACACATGACCATGTAATCCATTTTCTCTAGAGCCTACGCTCAACACATAATAAAGTAGTCCATGTGTTCCAGAGCTCACGCTCAACACATGAGCAAGTAATCTATGTGCTCTAGAGCCTACTCTCAACACATAATAAACTAGTCCATTTTCTCCAGAGCTCACGCTCAACACATGACCAAGTAATCCATGTACTCCAGAGCCTACGCTCAACACATATATATAAAAGTTTTATTTTAAATTTTAAGTTAGTGTTATTGTAAATTTCTCTTGACGCTCTCAAGATTTCCACTTTCCAGTCAGAAGGTCTCATGTGCATGCAACAATGTCTCATAACATTGCATTCATGAACCCCTTGGTTATCATTGTGGCTCTCATGCCACTATCATGGCTAACTGGGTTGACATAACAAGCTGCAAGTTAAGCCTACTACACATAACCATATATGAGTTGTAACAACCATATAGAGGTATTCACTTACAGTGATTTTTTGTGAAGCTCTTTTGATCTAGCGAATCTCTCGCCATTGATCCGCTTTGGCTCTTAACTTCCAAGCCCTTGCTTCGTGCAGTCAATTCCTCGCACACAATAACCAAATTTGCATATTAGTTTAAAGCCTCATGGATGTCAATAGTCAACCACAAAAACATAATTGTAATAACATGTTTCATGATTCATATTTTCATTGCAACTCTAAATATATGTCACAGCATCAAACATAAATGAGCCTATAGGTCCTAGAGTAGGAACACAACCTTTGCTCCAATACCATATGTAACATCCAAAAATCCTACTACACTTTTAAGAGGAAATGGGGAGAATTTGTTTGTTTGTTTTTAATTCAACACACTACCAATATCCATACAATCATCAATTCACCTACCAACGTGAATAACATATAGACAAATACGATACATAGCTTTACTGCAATATGGAAAGTCTTTCCAAGCATAAAGGAACGCAAACCAAGTTTCTCTTTATAACATTATAAAGAAGATTCTAAGCAGAAAATCACTTTCAACTTTGTGTATAAACTAGGGTAAGAAATACCATACAATTACGAACTTGGTGAAACATAGAAGAACACTCCTTCTATAAAATAAGTTAGCTTCATAAATCGATGTTAACTTTAACACAACACTCTTAGCTAGAGTCATTTAACATCAGAAGCATTCCTATGTACCATAGATCTCATATAATTATAAACCAAGATATGCACCTATCTTTCCATATATCGACGTGCAATGCATTATATCAATTAACAAAAGAAACATCACGGTGTGACTATAAATGCAATAGTGTATAAATATAAATACATCCATGTGTTAGATTCCTTTTTACACAAGGATACTCATTCAATAATTCACATACTTAATCGACCTTTAGAAAACTTGTCAACACATCATCAATGCATAATGGAACCTTTTCGAACACATTAGTATGCCAACCAAAATAGTATTTAACATCATGGTACATCGTAATTTCATTATCTAGCCATGAGATGTAAATGCACCATAAATCTCATCATAAGTGAATGAGGACAAAGCCATACATCTATAACAATATGGTAATATATCAAGTCTTTATATTACACCCAAAGTATACTAAGCCAACCATAGTTTATGTAGAAAGGTGTAATTCTAACCTTAAGAAGGTTTGGTTAGGTTTTGTTGACTAGTCTCCTTTTACGACATTCACAAGAAGCATACAAGCATGTTCTTTTCACATACACCCTTACATAGATCATTATCAATTGAAATATGACCTAGAGCAATGTCTCATTCATAGTCCACATAATATCTTATGCGTTCATTCCAATGCACAAGAAGCTTATCCATTCTTCAATGCATTCACAATCACATGATTTTCCATTAAAGAAAATGTCTAATATAGGTTCTTACATCAATGACATAGAATGGTAAAACTTTAAGCATGTGCATGACACTAAACTTCCCTAGGGTTACCATCATATTGAAATCTCATTTTCAAAAAAAGGTATCCCCTTTCTTGTGGTCATCCAACAATCAAGTTTACATGAGTACATGAATAAGTAAACATAATCTTTACTCACATTCATCGAATACAAATAAGGACACAATCAGACAAGTCAATATATATAGCAATGCGTACGATAACTTAACAAACATACTTTTCTTACCACCTTGGTAAAATTGAAGAGTGGTCATTCTTTTTGTCATCTTATTCCTGTATTCATTATTCATACTTACAACCTGCGTTAGTACCATAAGATATACTCCAACAACTCTAGATGTAATTTCATTAATCAAGATACATCAATTTAAATTACAAAACATAATATTTAATAAGGGGAAATATTGTGGGCAATGCAATGCTCCACCCAACCGTAGGCTCTTTGACGACATATACTCAATCCGTCTGAAGGCCACCCCCAAGCTGGGCATGGTGATCCACAAACAGGATAGGGAGTCTTACGTCTCATCACCCTAGAGCTAATCACACACAGCTCTAGAGGTTAATACAACACTCCTATAAGTCAAAGGTAGTACTCCTACCTAGACACTCCTCGTGTCCTAACCTCATGCATAGCTTGTGGTGTTGTTCTCGGTGGGCCCAAGTTTGTACCCTAGACTTGGCCTTCTATACCCCATGACATAAGCATCTGTTTACTGATTTCCGTTCACGGCAGTCATACCAAAGCTAACATAACCAGTGCATTCGACAAGCCATCCTAGCATTAGACATGCACTCAAGCATTCAAATAATGCAACCATATACATCAAGTAATACAAGCCTCACGAACATGTATAAGACACATAAGAAACGCATTCGACACGCAACAACAATATATCATGCAATGTAAACATCTTGAATATGTATATGAATGTTAAGATTCAATATGCTAAGACAAAAAATATCAGCATTACATTCCATTTCACAACAATAGCATATATAGGATAACTGAAAGAACAACAAGCATAGCATAAATAAAAGAGACATAGATTTATCCTAGGAAACCCTCATGGGGTAGAAAACCCAGCAAATCTTCCTCAATATAGATGACCAGGATGATGTAATCCCCTCGTCAACTTAGAACCTGTCTAAGGACCATTCACCAACCTCACTGTCGGCATCACCAATATAGGTATCCACATCATCGACCTCACTGTCGATGCAGGAAATCTCATCATCAACGACCATATCACTCCCCCTTTCGAGGAGGGTCCTTTTGAACTACACCAATCTTGTCTCAAAAATACTCAAACTTTACTCGAGATAGAGGTTTGGTCAATACATCAGCAACTTGTTCATGAGTGCTCACATACTCTAGCTTGATAGCTCCTTTTTGCACCATATCCCATATATAGAATTATCGGATCTCTATGTGCTTTGGATTATCATGGAACACTGGATTCTCTGTCATCTTGATACAAATCTGGTTGTCACACAGGATCACAGTGGGTTCCATCTCTAAGTCAAACAGTCCTGATAACAACTTCCGAAGCCATATCGCTTCACAACTAGCAAGTAGATATATATTCTGCTTTAGCTGTGCTGAGAGCCACACTAGATTGCTTCCTTCTAAACCACAAGATCATGGCAGATCCTAGACAATAACATCCACCCAATGTACTTTTCCAATCTGATACACTTCTTGCCCAATCAACATCTGTGTAGCCATACAATCTGAAGTCATGATCTCCAAGACAACATAGACCAAATTCTATTGTAACCTTTAGGTACCTTATCACACGCTTTATAGCTATCAGATGAACACATCTAGATTCCACTAAATACTGACTCAAGGTGTTCACAGCAAAGCATATATCTGGCCTAGTATTCGTGAGATACATCAATGACCCAATAATCTGTCTGCACAGAGTCACATCCACTAACTCTGATGAGTCATCAACTAATAGCTTCAAGTCGGAACCCATGAGAGTGGCCATGGTTGTACATTCCAACATATCAAATCTTATCAATATTTCCACAGCATACTTTCCCTGGTTGAGAAAGATTCCTCATGAGCCTTGCCATACTTCCAGACCTAGGAAGTAATGCATCAATCCGAGATCTTCCATCTCAAATTCTGTAGCTAGCTTCTTCTTGCTTTCCATGGTTTGTTTCTCATTCCCTATCAGAAAGATATCATCCACATACAATAATAGTATCATCCATAACCTTAAGGTAAATGTTAGGATCAACTTTACTTTTGGTAAATCCCAAGCTTGTCAAGAAGCTATCAATTCTCCCTTTGTGACTGAACATCATTCCTACTCTGAGTGATCTTCTGCATATCTATCCGTGCCATCTCTCATCAGATGGGTCTACTGATATGAGCCTCAAGATCATTCGAACTCTTTGGTGAGTTCCTTCTTGCATCGATGTCATCTGTATATAGAAACCATCTTCAACCTTGTAGCAAAGGTTGAAATCCACATCACCCATGGTGATCATTAAGCTCATCAAATGACTATCGATCCTGGGTTCCCGTATAGAGCCTGATTCACACTTCTTCTTCAATTACACCATTAAGAGAATTGTCTTATCTAGCCACTTGGAGCAAACATCTCGTCATGATCCTCTTTCTCTTCCCAAAAGAATCTTCTAGCCACGAGCTTGCTATAGTATGTTTGATTTGTAAGTCTTCTTGTTTGAACATCCATCACTTGTTCAGTGTTCATAATTCTTCATGATATTTCCTACAAATCAAAATTAAGTACATGATTAGTAATACTTCATAATCATCAAATCATGTTGACATGATAACCTATTATGCAAACAAATATGATTTTCATAGTTATGCAACAATCTTGACCAATACTTTGGCACAATACTTTTCCATAACCTGTATGCATACAACGGCTATCTAGATTCCTTCCATCTCTACTAAAACATACTATCGAGAGTGTGCACAGCTCTCAGCATGTCCGCAAAGAGGTTTCATTCTAGACAATCAACAATGGAATGTTTGTCCAACTTATCAATCATATGCATATTAGTAGTATACTGTTCAATGCTATATGAGTGTTTACACTGAGCATGATATATTCTAGAAATACAAATATGCATACAACCATTACAAGCAATATCATTTACTATTTCATAGATTCAAATAACAACTCAAATACTTATCTTTTATGTTTGTGTGGTTGCCTCCTGCTTGATCTTCTATATGTCTTTTGAACTTTTATTCATTCTGTACCACTGTGCATGCTCAAGTGTGCACTAGTGTCATCATCATGATCTCATACACAAACATACATTCATTAGTATAATCTCAATATTATCAAAATAATTCTAAATAATCTTGAATATGTATGGTCATGATCATTCAATACATGGGTATCTAAGATCCTAGCACAATGTAGGATTCTAACATAGGAAGACATACCTGGATTAGGTACATGCTTATTTATTTTAGGTACATGCTTATTTATTTCTAACACACCCAAACAATATCTTTAGTCTCTTGTGATAGTAACCTGCATACCTCATGAGTTAAGCATAGTAGAAATAAATCATACATACCTCGTAAGTGGAGTTTCTAAAGACTATGGATAAGTCTTTTGTCTTTATGTCATCATGGTCATAGAACTTGATTTGTCTTTCTTGATGTACTTGTCTTTTGTTAGCAGACAACATCATCCTCATACAACACCACAGGTGCATTAGTACAATCATATAACTTTGATCAAAGAATGTCTTCTATCATTCTCATGCATTCATACTTTTACATTAATCAAGATTGTACTAACCTAAATAATATGAAGACAACCATATTATGAACTTAATCAAGAATCAAATTTCAAAACATACCTGTATCTTCTTAAGTCATACCTATCGATATTTCTTGTAGTCTTCTTATGTAAGGCCTTAGCCTCATCTCTGCCTGAAACTGGATCTGGAGCTCGATTAGGGTTTGTCAGAGAAACCCTAAAAATTAAAACTTTGACTTTCACATTTCTGAATGGATGGAAATATGTGCCTTGCTGAGCTGATCAAGCTAGCATACTTCAATTTTGAAATCTCCAAAATTTGACCCCTCAAAATTGCCTTCGAAACTTTTGGATCTTCTGGAAAGGATCCTAAAGTAGGGTTTGATGAAGCCCACCGTTCTGCCCAATCAAAAGGTTTGATACAAAGCTCTAAACTTCTATTTTTCTGAAGAGCTTCCAGCCATGGTCACAGACTTCAAAATTTCCAACTTTTGCAGAAGCCCTAATTTTCCACCTTTCCGATCAAAATCCCGAACTAGGGTTTGATCAAGCCCACCCTTCTAACCAACCAAAAATTTCGATCTTGGTCTCTAAATTTTGATTTTGATGAGGAACATTCAACCATGGACTCCGATTCCAAAAATTCCAACTTTCCCTGAAACCCCAATTTTCCACAACAGTGACGATTCAAGAATGAAGGTGCTCAAAATCCAAATCTGTTTTGATAGAAATATGCACCTAATTGTTTCTAGTGTAACTCTGAAACTGTGAATACACAGGGTATGAAACTTCTTCTTGTGGTATCCTAACCTGTTTTCTTTCCAACCCCACAAATCTGACGTCAATTGGATTCTCTGAGAGAGATTTATGCCAAGTGTCGCAACGTGACCTATTTATGGGATAAAACCGGAGAGAAAACTTGTACGGCATGCCACGTGTTACTGGTTCCATTTCGGCCTCTAAAAAAGTTACTTGAGATAGTACAGTCCGTCAGATACCTGTTACCTTTTACGAAATTTCATTTGGAGCTTCCTAGCCCAAGTTATGACCTTTTTTCCTAGGTTGCCTGATTATGACTGATATCTGGAAGAGGCAGAAACCCTAACTTGTACTGATCATAAATCACAAAGTACAATGAATCTGAGGGTTTCCTTTGGATACAGGGTACATGAGGATGTTATCTACGACCTGTAAAGGTTTCATATCCTAAAAATTTTCCAAAATGTATTTATAGGGAAAGTGCCATGATGACTGGTTTTTTCTATACAAAACCCTAAACTTCAAATTGTCGCAAGTGAAGCAAGTGTCGTAAGTGTCATACATTGCCTTCCTTCAGGTTAGCTCTGATACAATGTTAAGATTCAATATTATAAGATATAAAATATCAGCATTACATTCCATTTCACAACAATAGCATATACAGGATCACTGAAAGAACAACAAGCACAACATAAACACAAGAGACATAGATTTATCGTGGGAAACCCTCATGTGGTAGAAAACCCAGAAAGCTTCCTCAATATAGATGACCAGCAAATAAAAAGATATAAACCATAGACATGAGCTCCTTCTCCTCCATAGAATACCTCTTCCTCACCTATGCGCTATTCACAAGTGAGTGTAGTGTGTGTTAAATGAGGAACACACCTCCTCTATTTATACACATCTCCGACTTGTCTTTTACATTAAATAGGTCGGCCCTAACTTAACCACTAGTTTAAACACCCCATTACAACTGACTGGGATGACCCCTCTAGGCTGGTCTAATAACCTTTTGACCCACATAACACATACAGGGCCGACCCCCACTAGGAAAGTCTAATAACCCAAGTTACCACATTCTGACGGAGGAATAAACATCTCCGGATATCCAATAAGGTCTTCACGGAGGAATGAAACATCTCTCGAATAATAAAGTACAAATATAATATTCTTAGAAGTTACAATATTTCAACAATGAAAACATGTCCAATGCATTCGACATGCAATCTATGCATTCGACATGAAATGAATGTACGTAGAGTGATACCACATCATTTAAAATATATGTAAACTAGATCAAGGAATACACACTCAATGCATTCGTAACAAAAGCATATCACATGTAAACATACATAAAAGGTGCATTTGACATGCAATGACAGGGTATCATGCGATACGACCTCATAATTAAGTGTACAGACATAAAAGGTGCATTTGACATGCAACAACGCATTCGACATGCAACCTAGAGAGGTAGTGTGATACCAACATGTAAACATGTACCCATGAACTTAGATGATGCGAACATCAATTATACATATATGTAGACAAAATCAATGCCTAAGCAATCGATGTATTAAAACATATATACAACTAAATCAAGTATCAAATATAGCCATTATATAATATCTATATATGACCATTCTATAAAATCTATATACAATGCATCCTTTGTATATACTATAACCATTGTGTTATGTATATATATATATATATATAACCATTTTATGCAATATACCTAAAATATAACCATTGTATAGAGTATACATAACATACGACCATTGTATACGATATATATAAGGTATACCCATTTCATAAGACATATAGGTGTATAACACAATCCTTTTACACTACAATTAACCCATGACCATTTTATAAAGTCGGTGTAAAACATAACAAGTGTATTTAACAGTCTATATATTTCACATAACCCATTCATATGCTATATAACAAATAGCCATTGTATACATCCTGTATAATAACACATAACCATTTTGTATTCTCTATAACCATTATATAAGATATATATAAAATATAACCAGAGAATACAAAAGAATTCTGATGCATCTTAAATGCATGCACATAAACCAACATTCATCTGAAGATGGGAATGCATATAAAACTTATCTCAACTATGAATGCATACCACATTCATATAACAATCACGAATGCATACCAATGCATCCGAGATCAACGTAAATGTGGTTCCAATAGCAATAAAAATATATATATGTAAGCATATCTACTAAGAGGCCAGTTCCCAAACTCCGCGTCGATTTCGAGACAAGTATTGCATTCAATCAAGCATTACAGGTAAGAAATGCATTATATTATGCAAGCAATGTATATATATATATATATATACGAATATATGCTAAGAGGCCAGTTACCAAACTCTAAGGCATGTAACCCAACGAAACAACAACCTAGCCACCGCGCAGGGCCTCATCACTCTCTTCCAACTCCAATGCCCACGCTCTCTCAGTCCCTACACCAAAAGAACCGTGGCTGAGTAAAAGCATAAGACAGAGTTACCTGAACTTGGTGGCATCATAAACCAATGGTATGGGGATTAGTTTCCCACTGTCAACCACACAAATTAATAAAAACAAAAACCATAAGCAAAAAGAAAAACAATAGGCGCAACAGGCTATGCACATGTGATAAGAAGGTTCATGCAAATAAGCATGAAATCCTTCTCCCAAATCGAGACATGCGTCTAGCAACCTGAGCATATACACCCCATTTCAGCATTCACGCAGCTAAGTAAAACTAGTACTGCCCCTAGCATAAATGCATACAAAGTATCCACAAAGAAAGAATAGAACTATCTTTGGAATTCTGGTTTCTCACAGATAGCGCAAATGTAAACATAAGAATTTTCCTCACTCTAGAGCATGTGTGTTGTTGAGGAGTGTCCATACTAACACAGGGAACGATCTATTAACCAAAAAATCCATTCCTATTGGAACTTCTGTAAACAAGCATTACCTTGCCCAAAATACTGCCCCATACTCGCGAAGATACCACATACATTTCTTAATAAATACAGAGTTTAACGAACTATAATCCCAAAGATATACATAGACTGAAGTACGTAGAGCATCGGTACTCCTCCAGCGCCCAACACAAGCCCAACATGGGCTCGACAGTAGCAGGATGCATCCACGAGAGACATCAATGCTCCCCCCTCCACTCACGCCGATGGCCATAGAAAATAACTCCACCGAATTCTCTTTCCTCATTTATTTTTTAAAAACAAAGCATAAAAAAAAACATTCATCCCCTTCCAAAAATGAATGCCTCCCTCTATGCAGCCAGCCCAAGTATTGTTCCCCAGCGTGAAACTCTCTTTGTAGCGCAAAGCTAGGTCCAGCCATCGCAAAACCAAAATTAGGTCCCTCCACGCTAGGTCAAAAACTGAAATCCATATATATATATATATATATATATATTAATTATTAATTTCTCCAAAATATATGTATTAATACTACTCTAACCCAAATTTCTTTTCTTATAGAATAAAACAAAAGCACCATCGATTTTTTTTCTACGATAAACAGATTAATAAAAAAACAAAGTAATTTTATATATATATATATTGCAATTGCAATTGCAATCATATATTTATAAAAAAAGATACAAGTGACATTCTTTTGTAACTTTGATTCCAACCCTTAACAATCAATTTGCTTTTTCATAAAAAAAATAACATTTGAAGATGCAAGTGTATTTTTCATAGTTTAATTACAACAATGTAAAATACACTAAAATGATTAGCATTATGTTTAGGCTTGTTGCTTTAGGTCATAGGAGAACCACATATATAAAACTAATGTAGTAAAATTATGCTCACATATATACATTCTCATATAAAAAGCTTAACATAAAATATATGCATAATTAGATATAAATAATTGTATGCATATGTGTAAGATATATGTGTTTATAACATTCGAAGCATGTAACACATATATCTTTAATGATTAATACATGCTTTTATGTATTAAGAATTAATTAGTTATACGCTTTAATTAGAAAGCCAATCAAATAAAGTGATAAACGTTTAGGCATTTTTACCCACAAATACATCACAATTAAATCGACTTAACTCAAGTTTACAAAACTAAACCAAGTCGAAGAACACTGCGACTTCTACGACTTTGAGACTCTCCCCCTTGTGGTTCACCATGCCCGTTTTACACTCTAGGTTGCATTGTGGGGATTAGTTTTAGGTTCTAGGTAGTGTCGACACACAAGATAAACAAAATTGAGTAATAAAAATTTTACCCGATATGGAGACATGACATGGTCGATGATGTGTCCTTTCTTTGTGGGTTCTGCGCACACATGATCCTCGACTTGGTGGGACCTTCACCCTTGCTATACCATCACTTGTGGGTATTGCACACTTGATGTTTCAATGCTTTGTGCATACATGATCTTTGACTTGGTGGGACTTTGACCCTTTCGGTATCATCACTTCTAGGTCTTGTGCACTTGATGTGTCATCTGTTGTGGAATTTGTGCATATGCTGACTTCAACCGCTACACCCTTCTTGAAACTTATGTGTGCTTCAACAACTGAAAGCTTCTTCTGATTGGAGATGACTTGTGCACTTTTAGGACTTGCATAATTTTTCAGCCATCTCTTGTTCCATGCTGATTGCACACTCAGCTTTACTTGCTTGCACACTTTTAAATCTTCTCTAGACTTGCTTTTGCACACTAGATTTTGTCCCATGTATTATTTGGCTTGCTTATGCACTCTTCATCATTCTGTCCAGCCAACCCTTTAGCTTGTACCTTGAAGGACTATGACTGGATGGACTTGTGACCTTCTTAATTACATGTTCCTTATGTACTTCTTCAAACTGGATGCAACTTCTATATATACTTCTTGATATTAGCATCCATATCCTTCACTACTTTGCTTGCACATAAAATTATTCAATGTGGATTTTACATACTTCTTCAAGTTGGCATGGGAATACTAAATTCACTTGTCTTTCATTGAAATCAATGACTCAAGTTGAATGAGTTGACATCCTCTTTGACATTAGTTGACATCAATGAAAACCAAAGTTCAACAATCTCCCCCTTTGGAATTGATGTCAACACCTTATGAACATGTGCATAATCATATTCTTGAACTTGTATTCTTGATATGTACTTGTCACAGTACTCCCCTTGTGTACATGCTCCCCCTGAGTTAATTGCTAGTTTGAACATCTGACTTCTGCACATAATGTTGCTAGTTATTTTTTTCGCTTTCTGTTACCTCTGCGCAGATTGCATGCTTTATGATTATTTGTACTGTACTATTGATATACTGTTGCATGCTTCTGGTTAGATTCATCTTCATGCCATTTCTTTAATAATATTCTTCATGCTCTTTGATCTAGGAGGATCTCCAAGATCAATCAAAATTAAAGTATTCAAAATATGAACAGAATATTACAGATGCATAGAGCTCGTTCATATCTTTCTGGTGATGTTCTGTTAGGAAACTGTGCCAACCCTTCTCTTTACTTTGTTAGTATATTATTGTTGGACGCATATGCTTTGTAAGTCGTCCCATAGTATTTGTTGATCCATAGTTTGTATTAGCCCATGGTATTGATCCATAGTATTGGACGCATATGCTATGTAAGTCATCCCGTAGTATTATATGTTCCATGGTATTGACCCATAGTATTGGTCATAGATTTAGTATATAAGTGTGTGTTGAGGCCAATGAAGGCACCATGAAGTTATTTGTATTGAGCTTGCTCAAAGGAGGTTTCCCCCTAGAAGTGGCCTGCGATCAATAAAGTGATTTTGAGTTCT